>VWZP01001896.1:2381547-2543876 GCA_013396995.1 Dicaeum eximium
GGCATCGGCTCGGGAGTGGCGGCGCGCAGCGGGCGGAGGGGAGGGAAGGCGGGACGGCGGCAGCTACCCCTCGGCCTCCGCACACGCTGCCGCTCGCACACACCGCGGGGGGAGGAACCGGGGGGAGGAACCGAGGCTCGCCCTCCCCCAGCCCTTGAACCCCCGGGCTCCCCCCGGGCTCCCCGGCCGTGCCTCCTGCGGGCGCCGCCTCTTCCCCGCTCGGCGGGAGCGGCTCCCCGGGCGCCCGTTCGCAGGACGGCGCTTCCCGCCACGCCTCGCCGCTCCCCCCTCCCCCCGGCGGAGCTGTTGGTACGTTCCGTTTTGCTGCAGTCGAGCCCGTTGGTCGGCGGCGGGAGGGGGAGGGAGCTACCACTTCCGCGCGGAAAAGGGAGGAGGAGGAGGGGGGCGTTTAGTGCCCTGAGAGCTCTGCCGAAGTAGCCGCCTCTCGCACCCGTTCCGCGGCCTCTGTTGTTCTCTGGGCTACCCTAGACTAGAACGGTGCGACTGAAGGTGGACCGGGGGAAACCCTTTGCTCCCCCCGCCAACGGGGCTTGGTACGCTCCCAAGCGTTCACCTGCGAGGCAGCGGCGGGGAAGCGGACGGTTCCACTGCCCCCCGGGGGGTGAAAGGGTGTCCAGGGGGTTTCCCCTGTGTGTGAAGGGAGTCCCGCAGTGCGCCGAGCCCTGTCCCGGCCCTGGGGTGCCCTTTATCCCGGGATACCCGCTCTGTCCTGGGTACCGCCATCCCGCGGTACCGCCCTCTATCCCGGGATACCTCCTCTATCCCGGGGTGTTCTCTGTCGGGATACCCGCTCTATCTCGCGATGTCTTCTATGTGGGGATACCCCCTCTATTGCGGGGTGTCCGCCATCCCGGGGTACCCTCTATCCCGGGGTGTTCCCTATTTCGTGATACTCGCTCTGTCCCGAGGTGCCCTCCATCCCGGGGTACCCCTGTGGGCACGGCCGCGCTCGTTTCCATGTAAAACAATCCGAGATTCAGTTCCAGTTCAAGATGAGGCCGAGTGCCGGCGGCTCCCGGGTGCGCGGCGCGGCTCTGCCCTCACAAAGCCGGCACTGACGGACGGGCTGCACACGGGTACGAGGGATGGGATTTACTGCCCCCACATCCGCATCAGAGCCCCTAAACCAGCCTACAGCAGGAGCGAGGGAAATAAGGAAATGTTCGAAATAGATTCGTCATTTACATTTATTTTGACGGTGAGGTGCGGTGAGCTTTAGCTGGGTTTCGTGCTTAGGAAGCCCAGCAGGACCAGTTCAGACGCGGACGCTGGAGAAGGGGATAAACAGATTATTTCTTTGGCAATGGCAGCGGATCTTGTGGGCAGACACACATGGATGGTGCTCCAAAGGAGTCACAGGAGTCACCAAGGAATAATTTAAACCTACTGGTCCCAAGGGGAAGCTCAGGCTTCAAAAGTTCAGCAAGCCCTTCAAGGAGGAAGGGTTGATTAGACCTAGCATAGCACAGTAATGTGCATAAAACGTAGGGAAATACGAAAGATAATGAGGATAAAACTTCGATGGGGGGAGAGAGGCAAAATTTATGGGAAAACAGAAAGATGTCTTGTAATTTCTGAAGTCCAGTGAAGCTTCAGGCAAGTAAACAAACTGCTGGTGACAGCTTTTTTCTTTTCCCAAGCTACTTCTTTCTAAGGACACTTTTAAGGATGTAAGAGGAAGTTTACAATAGCCAGTTCTTCTTTACTGTAAAGATCCTTTGAAAAGAAAACACTAAAATATTTCATTCATAAGTGTATTTTTAAGACACTTCTAGGATTTCAGTAAATGTTCTAACTGACCAGTCACACAAGATACCAAAGCAGTTCATATTAATTTATAATATTTTCAGTCTACTAATCAAAATACTTTGGAAGCTTTTAATTACTTCTGGGACCTCACTTTAAAAGCTCTAAATTATTTATCTTCCTTATCGTGTACCTTGATACTGATAAGAGTTTTTAACCTCTTTTCTTAATCAAAGGAAGAGAAGATGACATATCTGATTGGAAATAACTGCCATGATTTTGTTTCTTTTTATTATCATTTACTCTCCATAATTATCTAGTAAGCACCAGCCATGAGGAAATACAACTCCAAGGTTGTTTGTGGCTGGAAGTGACACTGAGACTTGAAAGGTGTGCATTGAATTTCCCTGCTACAGAACAGGATATGTTTGTAAATCAGTTAAGCCAATTTTGTGCTACGCTGTGCTGCAAAGCTCAGAGCTCACTGCAAGATCAGGGTTTTACAGTGGCAGAACCTACATCCAGATCAAGAGTACCATGAGACACTCAGGATAATAAAAAGGCAGTAATTTAATATACAACAGAGATTTGTAATGGAAATGTACCATCCACACTGCTCAAAAAAGAAACCCAAAGGAAATGGAGAGCTAAAGGCTGAAACCCCATCCTTCAACGTGCCTGCAGTCTCACAATTTGTTTAAACCAATTTTGGAACAAGCTGCTGATCACGGCGTTCCGTTTGCTCCTCGCTTTGCATTCTGGCTCCTTTTGGCTTGTAGGCAGCACAGTGAGTCAGAACAGGAAACTGATGCAGCTGAAAACCAAAGGGCCTAAAAGAAAAGATTGGGTTTTGCCCAGATCAGCTCCTGATCCAACTCACTGTTCAGTTGGATCAGCACTGGCACACAAATTGTTCAGGGCAGGAGTGACAGTGGGACCACACCTTCTGGGAACAACCCACTCTTAAGGCAGCCTAAATCATGCTCAAAACACTTTCCTGTTCATTGTGGACAGGATTGGACAAATTAAAAGACATTTTAATCAGTACTGTCTCTCTACAAACTCCTTCTGTCATTTTACAGAAGGATTACTGGCTAATGATAAAGGAAAAATATTTATTGACAAGGAGCTGTAATTTCCAATAGGGTGATACCAAATCTTGCAACATTTCCTACCTGGTTTTTTGAGACTATTTGTTATACTGACACAGAAGATTTCCCTTAACTATAACCAAGGGATTTATCCAAATTATGCTTCAAAAGTTTGCTATCAGAGTGTGTCAGTTAACCCAATTGAACTATTTGAGACACCCTCTGTGACAGGACAATACACACTTGTATCCTAAATATTGCCAGGTGACATAAATGCTAGAGAGAAAAGTTTAGAGGATAAACCCAAAACTGCCTGAATATGTTTCTTCTTTGCCACATTTTTACAGGAACATTTATGCCAAAACCATGGACCTACAACATGACCTTAATACAGCAGTGGCATCAATCTTTGTGGACACAAAGTAAAAATTCATGGTTGATACAACAGCAAAAGTCACGAAAGGTGGATGTAAACAGAAGAGATTTTAGGATTTCTGGGGAGGCTGGAATGTAAATTTTAATAGGTAACTGCTTACTTTGTCTCTGGCTGTTTTCTTTAGGTTCTTAGGGTAAAGGGAGTGAGGAGTGACTAATACTCTGTGGAAATAAAATCAGTCCTGTAAATTATAGATGCACTTACAATGAATACATTAAAGCTTATCTGATAGTCTGTGTTTTTTCTGATAATCTAGGAGTCCTTTCAGTCCTGTGTCCTACTGAAGGAATCCCATCCTTTTCATAAGAATATGTTAAGTATTTAAGTCATAGGGAGAGCTCAGGGATGTGAACAACAATTAACATCAGCAGAAAATAATTTTTATCTAGTTTCCTGCCATCTTGCCTTACACTCTGGTGTAAGTTTGATTCCAAGATGTGTAAGAGACATTTTAAGCAGATACAGGAAAGAAGGATCACCAGCAACAGTCAAGGTGTGCAACCAAAGCCAAAGCACTCTCAGCCTCTCTAAGGATTCACCAAGATTGTCTGGGTGAAACGACTGCTGAAGGTCACAACAATATTCTCAAGGAAGGTACTGACATTTCTTTATCTAACTGGGAGGGTTTAAAGGAGGTCTGTGTTCTGTCTGACATCATTCAGTGTTTCCATTGATGACCTGATGAAGAAATAATGAATAACCTGACCACATGTTCAAATTACTCAAAGTGACTCAATGGTAAAAGAAGCTGCTCTTTTAGGGACAGCCCTAGAACTTAAAATAATCTTGAGAATTGCTGCAGTGCTTTGAAAAACAGGATGCACTTTGATATGGGTAAGTAGAGTGTGTTATACAATAATCAAATGCAAAAATAAAATGGGAAAGGATTGACTTCCACAAGTCATGCAAGGAAAAGACCTGGGAGTGAAACTAAATGTGAGACTGCACTGTCAGTTCCTTGGAAATTAAAAAAAAAAAAAAATCACACTATTTACAAATGTGTTATAGGTAAGACATGGAGCATCTGTGCTACACTTTCCCTGGTTAGATGCCAGCTGGGATACTGCATTCAGTTTTAGGGATTAAACTCAAGAATGAACTAAAAGAGTCTTAAAAAAAAGGAACAGCAATGATCTACGCATTCAGAAAACATGACCTGTAAAGAAGAACTTGAAAACTTCCCAGTTTCTTCATCTACAAAGGGAAAGAAACCACACAACAACCCCCCTGCAAAACAAACAAACAAACAAACAAACAAAAAAACAAAAAAAAACCCAAAACCAAACCAAAACAAAACAACAAAAAAAAAAAAAAAAAACACAAAAAAACCACCCGAAACAAAAACAACCAAAAAACCCCACCAAAAACCTAAAGAAACAAACCCCCCAAAATCACAACACCAGAAAAAGAAGACTGAAGGAAAATACCTCAACAGTCTCCAAATATGATTGGTGTTCTTGCAAGAAGAGAAGTGATTAACTATCTTCTGAGTCCACTGGTTATGGGATGAGAAATTACCTACTTAGCCTTTAAAGAAGTCTTAGGCTGGACTTTGGGAGAACTTTCTGAGTGTAACAGAAGTGAAGCACCAGCATATTTTACTGAAAAAAAAACCTTCTAAAATCTCCATCACAGGAGGTTTTTAGCAATGGATTGAAAAAAACCCATTTGTTAATTATTATTTCCATACAGTTTATTGTCTAGATGGAGGAAAATTAATTTTTAATGTCCCTTCCAGACTTGTTTTTTTAGTTTCTTATTTTGTCCAATCTTTAGAAAAATATATATATAGTCT
Organism: Dicaeum eximium; assembly: GCA_013396995.1. NCBI lineage: Eukaryota > Metazoa > Chordata > Aves > Passeriformes > Dicaeidae > Dicaeum > Dicaeum eximium. Next base: position 2,386,637 of record VWZP01001896.1, read on the forward strand.
TAGTATGGTAATTCAATGAGAATTCTTTATATGTATGTTATGTACAAAACTCAGTTTACAAACCATCTATAGTAATGTAAATTTTCTTTTCCCCCTCCCTTCAAACAAGTAGCCTTAATTCTGAAATAGAACTATTCTAAAACAAATATTGTCTGAGTAATAATAAAGATTACATATTTTTCTTTGGTGACTGGGTAGGAATAGAAAGAACGACCTAGAAAAAGAAATCCTGCTGCAAATCACAAGTCTGTGTGGAGCAGACTTACTCAGGCATTGCAACAAAAATGTTACCTGTGCTTTATTCAGAAAAAGGCATTTCCAGGTAAATTCAAGGCTGCCTTTCTCTTTCCTGATGGCTTTAATATGGATATGCTGGGTGCCACCTGCACAGCTCAGCAGTAAAACTGAATCTGAATGCCCTTCCCAGCACTTCAGGGAAAAAAAAAAAACAAAAACAAAAACAAAAGAACCCCAACCTTACCTTATAAAACCTAATGGATTGAAGAGCAACAGAAGGAATTCCCATCTAAATGCAAATCAAGGTAAAGCCATTTTGAATGCAAGAGTAAACTATGAATGGCAATTTTCCCACCATTTGCTACTGCTCTGTACTACAATCACAGTTCTACACAACTGAAGTAGTTAACAACTCTTCTCCTGATGAGCTGTCAAAGAACAACTTGCAATTTTTCCCAAATGTATGTCATAAATATGTTTATTCTTTTGTAATCTGGGCAAAATTAATTTAGAACACTTCCTGCTTATTTTTGGTTTAATTTAGCCTGGTTTGTGAAGTGGAAAAGGAGAAGTTATCAGGAAAAAAAAAAAAAGGTTTCATCTGCTGGTTAAACTGTAAATTAAACTCCTGCTTGTTTTTTGCTAGAGTGTGGTAACTGATACTGGTGGGTTGAGGACAGCTGAGAACACTGGAATCAGTGAGGCTGAGGTCAGGATCCCAGCTTGGGTCCCTTCTGTGTTTAAAAATGTCACCTGTGTGGTGCCAAGGCTGACAGGGTGGCAGTCCCAGAGCCTGTCAGGTGTTTGAGGACACAGTTCTGGTCTGACAGAGTCCTCACCTCAAAAACCTGGGGTGACCAGAGCAGCTGAGCAGGAACTGTAATTTCTACTATTTATTCTAAGGAAACTCTGCTCCAAGCACCAAACAAACCAGTAATGAAGGGGATGCCTCCTACAAAATACTGGATCAGAGTTTTTATTTGCAATAAAATTTCCTTTAGTCTTAAAAGGCTTTTGAAACATCAAATGCTATAATCACATCAGTGCATAGCATGTGTAAATGAAGGTGGTGGCAGCTCAGATTTACAATTTGTTCAGAACACAGTAACCAAGCCTGGCACTGACAGTGTTCCCCACGAGATCATTACTGGATTCAGCTGGGTGCTCTGTCCCTAATCTGAGAGGCCCTCAATGAATTAGGGACACAACTGTCCCACAGCAGGTATGAAAGTGAGGGAGTGTCTATTCTAAATGTATGTCTAGTGTGTACAGTGAGGCTGAAAAAATTCTAATAATTTCATTTCAAAACAGCTCAGACAGAGTTTGCCACTGGATAAGAACTCTATCCTGAAAGGATTTTTTAACTTCATCTCAATCCCATCAGAATATGACTCACCCAGTGGTGCTAAGCAGGATTATTGTAGCATGAATACAGAACAGCTGTATATTGCTTTTACATTTTATAACCAGTAACCAGCCTCCTGCTACAGGTATCCTCCCACATAACAGCTATGATATTAATTACTTTACAGTGTTAATTATTAGTGATAAGCAGTTGGAGATCTTTAGTAGGTCCAATGGGTAACATAAATGTAACAATAATAAATTTTAGCCAAATCCTAAATAAATAGCAAAAATTAAAACAACAACAACAACAACAAAATAAAAAAACCCCAAACAAACACAAAACAAAACAAAAACCAACAAAAAAAACCTGGAGAAATGGAGTGCATGCTGCACTAGGAAAGGTGATGAAATGGACAATCTTCATTTCTACTAAATCCTCACTGCAACTCTGAGTATTAGAATCTGCTTACCCTGGAGATACATGAAACAAACGTGCAGAGAGATGTCACATTTTTAGTGCTGAGCCCTTCCTAAATATTTCTGTAGGGAAATGAATTTGAAGTTTAATCCCAGTGAGTTTTGTTCCTGACTTAATTGAGAAACAGAATAGATTTACAGAACCTCCTTTGATCTAACACCAGAAACAAAGAACCTGTGTTGCACACAGTGTCCTCCAGCATCTCAGTTTAAGGCAAAGAAAAATGGTCCCAGTGAGAGAAGAGTTAAGCACTTCTGAAAAATAAACTTCAAAGAAAGTAAAATATGAAGGAATAGACTAGATCCCAAGCTAAACTCCTAGAGAGAAATCAAGGCAGGAGTAGAAAAGAGGCAGGATTTGTTTGTATAACCTCTAATCTGTAGCTGTGTCCGATCCTGTATCACTCTGCTACTCAGATAAGGTGGAGTTTAGAGTCAAGAATATCAGAGTCATTCTCTAGACAAGCCCTTGTGGCCAACATTCCTTCCTCAGATTACTCATGTTGAGTATAGGTGGAGTCCAAATCAAAATTATCAGTGTGACACGTTATTATTCAAAGAGCCCAACAATTTAAATCCTGTCCTTTTGAACAACTTTCAAAGAAGTCAAGCACTTGTGAGGAACTAACCTGAGTTTGTTATGAATACAGATGTTACAAGTGTTCTACCTGACTGCAAACACAGGGGTGCCACTTAGTTTTAATCTCTTCTAGAGTTTTTAAGTGTTCTTGTCTTAAATATTTGTTATTGTATATGATCAAAAATATGTACTTCAGCTATTTTTACACATATGCTTGAGTGCTCCTTAGGTTCTTTGAAATAGGACCAGCCTCTCATCACACTCAGGGGGTCAGTTAAGAGCAAGGGGAGTTATTGCTGGAGAGAGCTGCAGCAATCAGGTACTAAGCATGATTATAGTAGATATTTTCTTGTGAAAAATGTACATTAAAAAAAAAAGGCAAACAGAACAGATTAAGATACTACTAATGGTAAAACACAGGTAAGCATTCACTAATTTAAAGTGAATGGGAAAGAAGAAAGTGAGCCCACATTGATGTGTGTCTTTGTTTGCTGGCATTGAATACAGGATTATTAATGTTAGTTAAAGTTATGCACTTACTTAAGTACTTTAGCTGGATTGAGGCCAGAGTACTGATGAGTAATCTGCAGAACCGAGGCCACTGAGAATAACAAATGAAAAAAAAAAAGACTCAGAGCCAAATCTGATTTAAAGAAACACATTTACTATCTACCATTTTGCTTTCTTCATCTTAGTGTTATATTTCAAAGCTCAGTCATGAGTAGTGGCTTCACTGTGTGAACACTTATTACACCAGCTTTCAGTGATATTTTTTAAACTTAAAATGAAATGTGTTCCCCTAAAAAAGCCTGAAATTAGTTGATACTACACTTGAGGCTCGAGTAAACATCACAAAATTCTAGTAACCTAATTGCAGTCTATCATCAAAATGTAATTTTAGAATCACAGAATGGTTTGGGTCGGAAGGGACCTTGAAGATCATTTTGTTCCGACTCCCTGCCCTGGTCAGGGACACCTTCCACTAGACCAGGCTGGCTCAGAGCCCCATCCAACCTGGCCTTGAACACTTTCAGAGATGGGGAGTCCTCAGCTTCAAGCCCAGTGCCTTACCATCCTTAGAATAAAAAATTTCTTCCTAAAATCTATTCTAGATCTCCCCTCTTTCAGCTCAAGACCATTTCCCCCTTTTCCAATCACTACATGCCATTGTGAAGAGTCTCTCTCCAGCTTTCTTGTAGCTCCTTAAGGCACTTGAAGGTGCTCTAAGGTGTCCCTGAAGCTCTCTCCTCTCCATCCTGAGCAGCCTCAGCTCTCCCAGCCTGTCGTTTTCATGACCATCAGCAGTTCTGAAAGGCTGAAGTCAGATCTGTCGAACCTGGCTGTCAGATGTAGGGCAGAGTTACAAAGGTGGTTTTCTGAGAAACACAGACAGCCTCCAGCTCAGAGCTGAGTCACCCACAACCTCAATAAAACTTCGAGAAACTGGCACAGACCTGGACTGAACAAATAACTCCTCTGTGCCACAAGGTGCAGGTGGCTGCAGCTGAACAGGAAAGGAGCAGCTGCTACAGGTGCCACTTTCTGCAGTGCTCATCACACTGAGGATCCCAGGAGGGCTCCAGGAGGAGCTTTTGGAAGCTCCCTCAAAGAGGCAGGCAAAGATAAGGATGGATTTCTTCAGTGCAGTTCTAGGAGGACTTTGAACACTCAGCACTTCCTTGTAGCACTCGGGGTTTGTGTGTTTGCATTGGATTTCAAGCCCACCCCACAGCTGAGGCACGAGTGCTACCAGGGGCCCCACTAAGGCTTGTGAGGCTGTTATCTCACAGTAGCTGCTATTATGCACAAACAAACCAATATATTAATCAACTTCCTTCAACACAGAGACTACGGTTGACCTGTAATCTCCAAGTAAATTAATTTTTGACTAAAAGCTGTTTTTCAGATGGCACTATATGTGCATAGCTTGAGGAACCTAACCCTCTTCCTGAATTCATTCCAGATCTACTGCTGATCACTCCAGGCCTTGTTTTTGCATGCTGCTTCTTTTTTTTATTGTTATGCACAAAAAAAATCCGCAATGACGGCAACACACAATGGATCTCTTCCTTCTGCCATGCATGCTTTCCCTTTTCACAGCCCCTTGACTACATCCTTCCCTCATTCCAGGTACACTGCCAGTGAAACCAGATTGTGCTCAGCGCTGTTCTGTGGTTTGACACCCTCTGGAAGGACTGAAACAAGGGCTGTGCTGAGCAAGAAGCATATCGAGCACATGAGCTCAATCTTTCATGGCTACAAACAAGATCATAAAGGTAACAAGATCATGCAAATAGTGGTAAGGTTTTTCCCTGTATTCCAGGAAGTAAAATGGAAAAAAATTGAAATTAGTTCCACACTAAGGGCCAGGGATACACCTCCAGCAAGCCAGCCACCACGCTCATGTTCCTGCAGAGCTGGTAGAGGTGCAGACACAAAGGTTCATTCATGGGCAGTGGCTGCTTTCAGTGTGGAAATGGCAATGCTGGGTTCACAGCTGAAGGTTTTACATCACGTAACCTTAGATGCAGATTGAGTCTGTAGTTAAATGTCTGCAAAGAACTGAAATTATTTCTTGACATGCCTCCCTGGGGCTCAGAAGAGCAGCCGACTTCACAGTGATCTTTTGTGTAAATCTTGATGTGCTCTGAAAACATGAGGGCTTCCCGGCCACAGTACAGCCTGCAGCATAAAAGCCTGTTGCTACAGACTTTAAACACAACAGATTCTATCTATGGTTAGTTTATCTTAAGCCACTTGCAGCTCCTGTTCAAAAAATATCTGACTTATGTAGAACTTTTTAATGTATTTATCACTATAACATTTCTGACTTAGAGCAGTGTAGCCCCATGTTTTTATAAATGAGAAACTGAGGCACTGAGAAACCAGGTGACTTAGGGTTGCGTAAGTGATCTCTGATGGGGCAGATGGCTGCAGCCAGATCTCTCTGATCAGCTACTGGCACTATTTTTCTCCTCTTCAAACTCTTGCTTTTCTTAATGACTCTGCAACTAAAACATTCATTGAATTCCAAGATTTTTTTCCCTGAAATAGCAACGGCCAATCCTCAAGGGCATGAGAAAAAGAAGGTTAAAGAATGCATCCATATCTTCATAGTGTAACCTCTGCACCCATAAAATCCTTGATGATGGAAGGAACTGCTTAGTGACCAGTTTATCTTGTACCATAGCCATGGCCTCACGGCATACTCCAGGAAAGTAAGTTGTGCACTTTCTGTGGCAACTATTTTGTATCAAGAATTGTGTGGTCAGCAATGAGAGAAATGATTGTCCCTCTGTAGTCAGCACAGGTGAGGTCACACCTCACGTGCTGTGTCCATTTCTGAGCCCCTCACAACAAGAATGACATTGAGGGGCTCGAATGGGTCCAGAGAAGGGCAACAGAGCTGGAGAAAGGTCTAGAGGGGGAGTTCTATTAGCAGCAGCTGAGGGAGCTGGGGGTGTTTAGCCTGGAGACCAGGAGGCTCCAGGGGAGACCTCATCACTCTCTAGAGCTCCCTGACAGGAGGCTGCAGCCAGGTGGGGCCAGGCTCTGCTCCCAGGAACAGTGACAAGAGGCCATAGCCTCAAGGTGCATAGGGGAGGTTCAGTTTACACATCAGGAGGAATTTCTTCATGTAAGGGTTGTTAACATTGGAATGGAGGCCCAAGGAGGTGGCAGAGTCACCATCCCTGGAGGTGTTCCGGAATGACTGGATGTGGCACTCAGTGATCAGTGAAACGCTGGACTCAATGATCTTAGAGGTCTTTTCCAGCCTGAATGATTCTGTGATTCTGCATTCCTCACAGTGCTTCCTAAGAGATCAGCTTTGGCAGTGTCCTGTTCCTGTGAGCAGGATGTCTGTTGGGATTTACTTTTCTGCGGTTGTTTCTGGCAGGCTCAAGGGAAAGGGATGGGAAAGGGGTCGGTGTCTCCTCTCATAAGCCACGTGTCCATCAGTAGCTGCTCCTGTTTACACAAGGAGCTCGATCCCGAGGTAGGACACACCATGCATGTTTCCAAGTACATACAATCCTGACACCCAAAGAAATGCCAGACACACAACAGCAAGCAGAGAGCAATCTTCCAGCTGCTGCCACCCCTGCCACTGCCTCAGCAGCAATTTTCCATTGTCACCAAAAGCTCTCCTCTCCTCTCCTCTCCTCTCCTCTCCTCTCCTCTCCTCCTTAACTTTTTTGGAACCTTTAATATTTTCCTAAACTCTTTTTTTATCCTCTGTCCTTCAGCTTCCTTTCTCAAATTCAGTACCTGCTGTTGTAATTTAAAAATATTTTAATAGAGCATAAAAATTGCACAAAGACCCTGATCAGCAAAGTGACTTGACACACACATAGCTTTAAGTGCTCCAGTACTGTTGACTCCAACAGAGCTACCACTATGATTAAATCCAACCACACATTGAAGTGTTTTTCTGGATCAAAGCCATCACCACACTGACATCAGCCAGAACAAACAGCACCTGAGATTCAGCAACAGAAATACATAGCAACCCCAACCAAACCCAGTGCTGTAACCTTCAGGTTACCTTTCCTCAGAGCCTTCTGTCATTGCTGACTCTGTTATGGCTACACTTAGACTCTTCTGCAGGCATGCACTGGAAGTGGTGTTTAGGAACAACCCTGCTTAAGCCAAGGCTTTCTTATGGTTTTAGAATTTGCCTGGCCTGTTTTGTTAGATCAGGCTTTTGGACAATAAGGTCCCCAGGGCAAAAAGCATGTTTATTTTTCTGCTTGAATCATATGTGCTCATATACCACAAAATAGCAATTAGTAACTTTCTGTTCAGAGGTACAAGGAAGAAGATTCTCTGCATACCACAGATGCCCTGACTTGTGCAGTTGTAAGTGAAAAGGTATGATAGATCAAAATTTCAAAAGTCCAAGGTATTAACCTTAGCACTGGCATTTTACTGTAACCCTAAATAAGCAAAAAGACTAAAGTAATCCCTCCCCTCCTGAATTCTGCTCCCTCCCTTTCTTTTGCTAACCTTCTGCCTCCATTACTTTTTCTCTTTTATTCTCTGTTGATTACTTCACTGGTTTACACTTCAGCTTATGAGTCCCATACGGTTGGAGCCTTGTCTTTTGTTAATCATAAAATAAGATTATGCACACCTTGGGCTCTGTACAAGTCATTATTGTCTCCTATAAATGTCTTCCACATGGCCCCACCCTCAGTTCCAGCTGAGAACTGAGCTGCTGTTGTGAACAAGCTCAAAGAATAAATATTTTGCATTCATTTCACCAGCACAATGGAGACATTTTTCCAGGCTGCTGCCAAGATGGTATCTAGTTCTCCTCTGACTCAGCAGCCCATGCAGCTGACTTTCAAATGGCCAAACTTGCTTGATTGTAATCTTAAAAAAAAAAAGGAGGCAAACCAACAAAAACAACACCAAACCACAACAACCAGCTGCATTTTTAAAGAGCTGTGTTGCTCTCCCCTTGCTCAAGCAGGTAGTGACACTCTAAAATGAGAAAGCTGGGAGAAAGAAGCCGAACAGGAGTGAGCCCTTTTTGGGATGTCCCCTTTATTTCTTCCAACTTTACCAGTTTATTTCATCCAGAGAAAAGGATTGAGGAATGCTGTGAGGAAGTGAGAAAGGAATATGACTGCTTTATGCAGAAAATTTCCTCCTGGTATCAACCAGCCTTTTACATTCTTTAAAGCTCTCTTTGCCATTAAAGACAGCATATCTAAAAATAAAATATAGACAAAACTGGGTTAAGAGAGATGAAGATGGCTAGGAATTCTAAGAGTTCCCTTCCATAAGCATTTTTTTCCTTATTCTTATGTCACTTTGCCTCTAGTCCAATTCAGAAGCAGGAAAGGTGCAACCAAACAGGTTCAAAGCTGTTTATCTCTCCTCCATTATCATGGGAAAACTTTGGTCTATAATCCCTACAGCTTTGTGAATAAACAGCCTGGATGGTGAATAATTTTAGTGTTCCAAAATTGTCCAGACACAGCTGGTAAGAAACTGTCAGTGACCCTGCATGAAACTGCAGCTTTATATTAAATCACAGAGTAGGTATCCAACTTCTAATCACTGATAGAGGTTACTCCTACCAGAAGTTCTGATCCTGTAAGCAGAATAACAGGATGCTTATTAAATTAACAAGTCTGAAATTCAAAATAAGCTGTGCCATGAGAAATCAGTTCAATGGGTAAAATGAGGCTGTCCCTCCAGCACCCTCTTACATCATGGTACTTAACCAAAAGATCTCTATTTATATAGACACACGAGGCCACATCCTCAGGTTTAGCCTTTTTATACCATGCACAGTGCAGGATTTAGGGTGATAAAAGTAATTTAGGTTTAAGCTACTAACTCTGTCTTCAGGGTGCTGGGGTCATGATTTCGGTACCAATGAGTATCTTAAAAAAGCCCCAGAGTTGCTCTAGTTTTAATTGCCTTAGCTACTTATAGCCTTATGAGAGCTGTCAAAGCAGCTGGGAATTGATTGGACTCAGCATTTTGGCTATTCATCCTTTCCACCTCGCCTTCCTCCTTTTGATCTAGGACTAGGAGGAACAGGAATTGTAGGACTTCATGTCATTAAAATAAATTATCCACCGAGTGAATGCATAGATAGTTGATTAAATTATTTCTGTAGCTGAAGAAAAAGCCACAAGTTGACACAGACTCACATTTCCTTAGGGCAGAAAGAATCATCTTTATGCAATAAAATTTCTCTGTGTTGTAAGATTGATTGCACGAATCTGGACACTGCAACCAGAATACAAATATACAAGGACACCAGTAATTCAGGAGGTTGTGGTTGAACATTTTTTCTTTTAAAGCCAGTAAATAGTTAAAAAAAAAAAAACCACAGCAAATTTACCAATATAAAAGGGATAGCAAGATGCTTTTTGCATATTCTAAATACTAAAACAGGAGAAAAACACCAAATGGGATACAAAAGATACAACTAATAAGGAAAAAGTGAAGTGAGGAAACAAAATATTAATAAAATGGGAGCTGTGATTAAAAGGTAGTGTGATATAGCTGAAGCTTTCTGGTTTTGTAAAGTTCAGCTTCATTTATTCTGTATGTCCCACTAAATCTCACTATGGACTTTCCAACCATATTAAATAATTCTCCTGTGAACTTATATTTGATTCAGTGGAGCCATCATCACGCTCTGCCAAAGGAGACTGAAATCAAATCAGGTGGGCTCCAAACATTTTCCCAGCAGTATTTTCATAATTGTTGTAGGCTTCATCAGAGTGATTACTTTACTAGGTTTGCATCTAATTAATTATGTGCCCACTATTGGAGAAATATTTTAAATTTAAACACATTTTCACATGAATAGCAACTGCTCCCATAGGGAAAAAGGATTAAACAAGGATAGCTTGTTACAGCTCCTGGGATCTCTTAGGGAACACAATCATCTCCCAGGAGTGCTGCTATTAAGGCACTTAGGAGGAGCCTGGACACACCAGCACTGGTAAATGACAGCCTTTGGGGCTCTAATTTTGGTGATCAGTTTACTGTGGTGTGAATCACAGTAATGTCTTGGCACTCTCATACACTGCCTTAAACCACACAAATACTGAAATAAGGAGTTCTGGTACATTGGAAAACTAGATTCCTTTTTTTTCCCAGCCTGTACTTTTGTTTTTGTTTCTGTTTTTGGCTTTTTTTTTTCTGTTTTCTTTATTTCTTTTTTTTTTTGGTGGGTTGTGTTTTGTTTTTGTGGGTGTTTTTTGTGGTTTTTTTTTTTTTTTTTTTTTTGTTTTTTTTTTTTTTTTTTTTTTTTTTTTTTTTTTTTTTTTTTTTTTTTTTTTTTTTTTTTTTTTTTTTTTTTTTTTTTTTTTTGGTGGGCTGTGTTTTTTTTTTGTGGGGGTTTTTTTTTGGGTTTTTTTTGGTTTTTTTTTTTTTTTTTTTTTTAAGACCACCTCATAATCAAAGAACACTTTTCTGTTCTCCTCATCAGATTTCAATCTCTTTACTCACCCAGCAGGTTGTGGAGCTCTGATAGGTGGCATGGCTTTTTGGAGAGAGCCAGACCAAAGGACCTGCTGCACACATCCTGGTTCCCAGGCTGCCTGCCAGCCCAGGGTGTGATGTAACAGCCTCTCTCACGCTGAACAAGTTAACAGCCCTGTTTTGGAGTTTACTACATTTTGGCTAAGAAACAGCAGGAATAGCTTTGCAGGGAAGTGCTACTGTTTAACAAGGCAGTAGCTGCAGGAGCAATCTGGTTTCTCCCTTTTATCCAGGACTGGAAGAGAGTCCCAGCTGTACATTACATCTCTCCTGTCCCATATGCTGGAGCAGCAAGGATTGTGCAGAATGAATACAGAGCAGACTCCCTTCTGTGTGCTCTGCAGTTTTAACAGGACTCACTCACACAAGCTGAGTAAGTCTCTGACAACCTCTTGGCTGACTTTTCCCCTTGTTAAGAACGTTTTGGGAAATTACTTGTCTTGGAAGTTATTTGGAGGAGAGTGGCTCACTACAGAATCATAAGGAAAGGGCCATTTGTAGGCATGTTCTGCTTTTGCCACTTCTTGTGAGCAGAGGAAGCCCCAGCCTTGTTTTCCTCCAGAAGAGACCTCAAAGGCAACTCTCCAGTCTGGAGCCAGCACCTTCTGGCCTGCGCTCCTCTCATGCTGGGAAGGGGGAACCAGGAGATGAGAAATGCTTGTGTTTGCAGGGAGCAGTGCTATTTCCACAGTGTCTTAGCATCAGGGGAAGAAGAAAGGATGAAAGAAAAGGACACAACCACATAATGCCCAACATATCACATTCCACTTCAAAATACAGACAAGGCAGAAACAGGGCAAAGAGGTTCATTACTGAATTTGCAGCCTCTCTGCACTTCTGTCATGGTTCCTCATGTCGCACTAGAGAAGAGTTATCATGTACCACTTACTGCCTGAAGTTTACACCTTCCAAACAACACAAGGCCGAAGTACAGAGTAGTGAACTGCATTGTGAGAAATCAGATCTCTCCTCTGCCATTTAATGCAGCGCACAGTAATCTTTAGGCACAGCTTTGATCTCTTATCAGCTGAATTTCTCATTATAACCTTCCAACTCAGCCACTAGGAACACCCACACATGCAGGGGAGAGCCTGGCAGAGCTGCTGCAGTGGTGTGTGACAGCCCCAGCACGTCCAGCTTTGGGCACCTGAGGAGTGCCTGGATCAGAAATGCAGCACCTGGATCAATCCCTTCCTTCAGCCAGCCCCAGGGGCTCCTCAGCCCCCCAGGGATCTGATCCATCCCCTGAAAATGCCTCTCTGGGGGATACAGAGACAACTGGAGCTACTGTACTCCCAGCTTAAGCAGCTCAGAGAGGTTTCTAAAGTTAGGTGGGATAAATCCAGACCGTGGTGATTACCACAGACACCCATTTAGCATGAGGTTAATTGCTCAGCTTTGTGTACTGTGTTTAGATGATACCTCCTGAGGGAGGATTGGTCTCCCATTATTTATTCATTTCCCCAGAACTGAAGGCTTAAAAATCACACAAAAATACCCACTGTTGGAAGTGCTATTAAACATGAAAGGTTTTGGTTACATCTGCTGGGAAATAAGCATATTTATTCTTCCCTCCATGTCTTCTCTCTTGCTGAACAGATTTAAGCATTCTGCACCTAGGTCTCAGACAGTTAAAAAACAATTTCAGAACCAGCTTCAAATGCCATTAATTATAAAAATGGGCTAAGATTAATTCCAAGTCCTGATACTATATATCTTCCTACAGTTATCTGTTCTTCCGTTTTTTTTTTTTTCCTTTAAATAATATTTCCAGGTCTGGGTCCAAGGATTCCTCTTTCCTACTGCAATATCTATAGCAATCATGAGTCATTTATAATAGTTCTGGGGTCTCACACATTATCATTACCAGTTAAGCAATGTAATAAGTAAATGAGATTTAAGTTGACAGGACCCTGTGCATAAGAGTCACCCTCTCATTTCAGATGTCAACATAGAAACTTCCATATCATTGAACTGATCACCTAACAGCATGGCCACTACAAAAAAAACATTTATAATAAAATTTATAATGTGTTTTTAAAATAACTGAAATTGCTCTGCCAGCAAATAGTGATATAAATAAAGAAGAAATTGAGTTTGCCTCTTACAGATTTGTTTATGGCACATGATTGTGAAATGATGTATTTATTAACACACAGCTCAGAATAAATGAAATGTTTGAAATACAGTACTCAAGGCAAGAATGTTTGTCTAGTGCTGTTGTATTTGCAAAGGAATGTTGGGTCAATAATTTTCAGGGATCAAAATACATGGCAGTGCTGAGAGAACACTCACCAGCTTCAGATTCAGGTCCTTCTGCAGGAACTCAGCCTTTCTCTCTAACAGTTTCTCCTTCTAGAAGAGAGTGGCAAATCTAATCTCTCTTTCCAGTCTCTGTTGAAAATTAAATATCCAGAGCTTTGCTCCTCACTGCTCTGTGGCTGCTGACATTTATTGCCAAGTAAACCAAAACCCAAATGATTCCCTGGCAGCCCTGCACACTCACTGCTCTCAGACATAAATGAGCACAGAGGGTACCAGACAATCAGGTGCTACAAATCCCACATTTCTGTGTCTTCTGAACAGGAGAGAGCTGAGTCCAGCATTCTGAGTTACCTCCCCAGACTCTCTCTTGTACATATATACAACCACAACTGTTCATAAAAACCTGCTGAGAATTCTGTTTATTTATTCTGGCATCTTCTACTCAACTTCATGCTGTCTGAATCAGCAAATAATCAAAACAAAAAACTTTTAGTCTTTCAGTCAGTGGAATGTGCTAAGATTATGCTGTTTCCTCCCTTTTATTCTAACAGGTACAAAAGACTCTTCTGTAGCTGCATAACACAGATGAACATATTCATATGCAAATAATATGACTGATTGACTAAAACCTACCCAAAATATTTTCATATCTTACAAACCTTTGGGTTTAATAATTTCTGTATCCCAAGAATTTACTGACATGGAAAGGCAGTGAGCTGGCTACAGAAAAGTTACTGCTGGAGTTCCCTTATTATAAATGTAGCACTTATTTTATTTAATACTTTAATGATTTACTTTTGCATAGCAGAAGAACAGAAAGTCTGTCATTTGTAGGGAGAGTTTGGCTTGCTTGATCTAAAAAAACAAAGGTTGGCTACTGGTACAACAGGATGTAGCAAACAATGAATGAAAATGGCCATTATTTATAAAAGCAAATAGTTATAACCTGTCCATGAAAAAATTATGTTGAAAATCAGAGGCTTCCTAACCTTTACAGAAGGGACCCCCAAAATAGGGCAGGTGTTTTATGGGATGTGTGTGAGAAACTTGAAAGTAGCAGATGAACTCTGATCCAGGACCCAAATGCTTTCAGCATCACAACAGCTGCTGCTACTGGAGGTACCTCACACAAAAGCAAAAAGGCTCTGGGATTGCTGTGTTACTGTGCTCAGATCCTGGAACAGCTTTCCCATGGGTGAGTGGGAGGAAACTTCCTGCTTTTAAATAAATTACTGAGAACTGGAATGAAACAGGAGTATCTGTTCAACAGAGCAACTGACCTCATGAACCTGTATGCCCTTTACAGTTCTAGATTTCTAGATGCAAAAAATGTTGAAGATTTTATATTTTGGAGGGAGCAAAAAAGAAGAAAAGCTGGGCAAGATAGATGCAGGGTAGTTTACTCTGGTGACAGATCATGGTCTGCTGGTTCCATGAGTCAGAGGAATGGAAAGATACAGGGAATGCAAAGGAATTAACACAAAAGGAAAAGGGGGCAAAAAGGCAGAGGAGAAAGAAAAGGAGAGTGATGCTTCTGAGGCTCAGGCTGGCCAAGGGAGAGGGGAGGAGGCACAGAGCTGTGCAGTACTGGAGAATATCAGAGCCTGGAATTCCTGTGCTCCCAGGAACTGCTGAGTTCATGCATTACCAGGAACTGAAGAAACCACTCTTATGAAGACACCTTTGCTGTGTGGGAGGCTGGATAAATGCCCTGGTAGTGCTGCCCTTCTTTTTCTGCTCTCTGAGCTGGGCAGGAGGTGTGATAGCAACTTGTGCTATTAGTCACCAGCTGTCCCAGTGATCTCAGACTCCAGAGGCAGCAGGAACTCAGAACCCCTGCAGTTCAGACTGTGAATTTCTTTTTTATATGCTCTCTTTGGCTGCTAACTCTCTCATCAGCTCTTCTTAACAGAGATAAAAGAAAATCCTCAATAAAATTTTATCCATCTCTAAGGTGGCATCTCAGCAGTGTATCCTGGGATCAAAAGCCATTGCAAAACTCACTTTGAAGGTAGTGCAAAGCTTAGTTACTATTTGGGTAAATCAGAAGGGAGCCACCACCTCTGGATTCCCAGTGCCCTCTGAGCCAAACTCTGAAGTAAACTGAAGTAAAAGGCCTTGTTCTCATTCTGTCCCACAGCAGGGACACCCACACTGCAGCCCATCAGCTGTAACACAAGACACAGTCCACACACAGCCCTGGACATTTCCCAGTGGAAAACTGGACACAAGCTTTACTTACTGGTTTTGAGGTAGCACAGGGAGCTGGTGTCACGATGGGAGGCTTGGCTGCGCTTTGTGATGGAGGCAGAGAAAATCTCTGCCCCGTGTCTGGAGGAGAGGAACAGAGAATCCTTGATTCTGGTCTCTCAGGCTCATGCTTGTAGGATTCAAGAGGAAACGTGGGCTGCTTGGTCACTTGTGTTGGGGTGGATGGAGAAGAGGAGAGGCCAGAGGCTGTGAATGACAATAATGACCAAAGATCAGTTGAGGTGAAAAGCAGAGGGAGATCTCAGCTTTACAGAAACCCTGTACCTTTTCATCACATTTCTCCAAACTAAAAGTAGGGATCTCACCTCCTTGTTTATGAAAGGGAATCTGTGTCCTGCCATTAAAACTCTTCTAAGCTGTCTGAACTGTCTGATCCACTACAGAGAGCACAGTGGCAGGATGGGAGTGCTGGAGGTTTGTGTTATATTAACCTCCTGTCTGATTGCTTATTTCTAAATGACACTCAGCATGGGTATTGCTTTATTGTTGTCATTTTAATACTCCTGTGAGTCTCAGGATTACCTTTATCTCATGGCACATGGCTCAAAACCTTTAATGGTTGCTTTTTCTTCTTTTTTCATTATTTTAACAGTATCTCAGCCAGCAGTTAAAATACAATTAGGAGCAGAGACAAAAAGGAACAGAGCATATTTCTCCTGAGCCTCAGTTTGCTTTCTGTAAAGTTCTTGTACAACCTTTGTACAAAGGAAAATAGTTTTCAGCTGCCTTTGAGGAGAAAGGTTGATCCTATCTTTTGCCAAAAATCAGTGTCAGCAGCAGATAATTTCTCTTGTGAGCACCCTGTTTTTATTTGACACGTGTGTGTACCCCAGCTGTATTTTTGGTTACATTCCTAGGGCAGCTCTGAATTGTGAACAAACAGATTTAAACTGTTTATTACCCAGTTAAGAACCAGCAGACATCCACCACCAGTCAGAAAATTCAGGTTCCAACATCTGTGTTTCTGGTTACATGTACATCAGCAAACCCAGGGTGGTTCTCTGGTGCCAGCATAAATCAGGACAGACTTAGATGCATAAAAACCCATGAGGCTAAACTGGGATATGCATTTTTAAGTGGGCTGTAACACCTCTGGGTTTGGCTCATTTCTTGTGCTTCCATAGATTTGTGTAGATGATCAGTCAGCCCAAAGGGGACTCAAGTCCATCTAAAGAGAGCAGATTAATGAACATAAAATCCCAGGCCACTCAAAGGAGTGTTTGGGAACACCATGTTGCATTTTCATGGTAAGTCTGGCTCCTTGGTGTGAGCTTTCAGGGCTCCACCAGAGGTTATTGCACCAGAGGATTTTTCCTAAGTTCCTAGACTTGGAACACTGGACATCCAACAACTCAGGGAGGGATCTATTACTTGAAGTAACTATTGCTCCTGACATATCTGGGGAAGTGTTAGCACATTCTGTGTTTAAAGGAATTAGCATGGAATATGGGTAACTGTTCTTTACTTATTATTCTTCTTTAAAAACAACTTTTCTTAATGGATTTTACATAATAAGAGACTTAACTCCATAATAATAGAGCCACTCAACATGAAACCTGCAAAATAATTAGGCTCTAATATGTTTTATAAATAGTGGATTTAGTGGTACAGAGTACTCTATTTATTTATTTCACAGAAAATCTTAATTCTCGCTGATAAATTTTAGCTTTGCTGGAATCAAAAAGGACCCCCTACTCAGTCCCTGTCTTTGGTTCTTTTCCAAGCTTGCAGCTGGACTTCCATTTAATTTGATTTTTGAGGAGCTCTGCAGCCCTGCCAGTCAAGCAGCAGGACCTCAGGCCCAGAGGAGACTGCCCAGGGGTGGCAGGCAGGTACAGATGTTGGCTGATGTGAGTGAGGCACGAGTAGCCACCCTGGCATTTCAAGTGTCCTCATCCTCTGCTCATTTCAGGGGCACTGGAGAGTGTCTTCCACTTCCTTAAGGATGGAAAGGACACCTGACTTGCCTCTTCAGTTTTTGCTTACAGACAAATTTAAATAAGCAGTTCTGGGGAAGATGCTCCTCGGTGTTTTTATGCCACAAATGTTCCCTGAGTGCTCAGACTGGGAGTTGAGATAGCTGTAATCGATGCAAATGGAAAACCACTAAAAGGGAGAAAAACACCATTAGATCTTAAAGTCTTGCTGCTGGGATGTGTTCATTGTGTGCTAATGTATTCAGCAAGTCCACAAGAAGCATTTCCAGTGTGGAGAGGCTCTGCCAAAGAGCTTTTACCAGACCTAGGGAAAGCACACGCTCAGCAGCCGGGCAAGGCTGGCCTGCCAAGTGCAGAGGACATCTGTAGGACACAGGGACACGTGGATCAAGGGGACCATGAAGTAACAGCTCTTACATCCTGTGAAAACTGCTGTCACCTCATCACAGACATGCAGGACAGACAGAGTGGTTTCCATCTTACAAGAACATTCAGTGGTGGTGAATCTGTTTTTGGATGCCAGCCTTGGATACTTGGCGTGAGTTTTTATGGATGAAGAGCATCTGTGACTCCAGCACACTGAGCCTTAGAACTGTTTGTTTCAACCAGGCACTTCAAACATAAAGTACTTGCTGCAAGGCACATCTGAGATTCAATTTGTCTGTGACTCAGTTTCTGCACAGAGTTGGAGGGAAAAATATAATTATTTTGCAGGGTAATTGATAAAATTAATGTAATTAAGCTTTTCAATCTTTCATAAGCCTACCTCATAGCATTATCATGGTATCTATGTTATTTACATTTGTACAATACTGAGATTGAAGTCATAATCACATAGGAAACCCTAAATTTTTTACTACTATTACAACAAAATACTTTTGGCTGCTGTGATACAGCCCAATACCCTAAACACTATCAAGACTTTCATAAAAGCCTTCCACATCAAAGGATGAAAATCTGTAATATATCTCCAGAGCAAAATCAGTTCAGGAGTAACAGGACTTTGTATTAACTTTAGTCCTATTGGACTGACAACTAAACAGCAGCACTTGTGTAAATATATTATTATCTGTACATGCAGTAGGTGCCCTGCTCTACTACAGCAGAAGGAATCCAATGAAGAGACAAGATACAGCTCCATCCCATGGCTAAAACCAGTTTATTTGGGAGAATGTACTTAAAACAATTAAGCAGGGAAAACCAGACAACAGTTAGGGATTCTTCTATAATGAAGCTGAAACAATTCACTATGTATGCAGGATTTGGGGGAAAAAACAAACTTTGACATTGGCTACAAATCCTACTAGTTCTGGTAACAATATGAACAAAATGTGGTGTTTTCATGTTATGAAACTAAATATCTGTGCCTTTTTTATAGCACAAAAGAATTTTAGTAAAAAGTTTTAAAAAGAGAAAAGGGTCTAGCAGATTGTTTGCTGTGTCTCTGGCTAACAAAAGGGTTTGTCCTTTGGGGTTGGAACTGGATGATCTTTAAGGTCTCTTCCAACCCAAAACATCTGATAATTCAATGATTCTATATTTCCTATTGATTAACACTACCCAGTTCTGAAACAATCCGAGAGTTTTGCTTAGCTCCCATTCATTCTCACATTACCTTTCTCAGGACAAAACAAGAGCAAACAAAGAGGATAACTTTGTGGTCTCCAAATTGATGAATCTTAACTACTAACATTTTCATAACTGATTATGCATATGAGTAAGAATATTCATGAGATTCACAGGAATATGTGGTTCAAAACAACATTCATATTACAACTCCACATGGAACGTGTATGTGAGATCCTAACAGAACTAGACAGCACTAGACTGAGCAGAATGGGGCTGTCTCCAGCTGCCTTCCCCCTGTGACAGGGACAGCACACAGGGATGGCCCAGCACTCAGTTCTGTGCCCCTGTTTGAGCAGCTTCAGCTGGGATGGAGCCACACATCACGGGTTGGATGCAAAAGCCCCAAGGAAGCACTGCTGGAATGGCAGTGCCCACACCTTTGGCTCAAGTCACACCCAGCACCAGCTGTTATCGAGCTGGGCACAGACATACAAAACCAATGTTGCTCCTTTTACTTGTTTCTCTAGGTATTTGCAACAATTGCTCTTAAATAAAGCCCTTGTTTTGCACAACATTAAGTTTTTCACCCACGTACTTGGGCATGCTGATCCAAACCAGCCCTCCACTGATACATAACAGGAAAGGATGAAGTGCTGCGCTGTCATCCGTGTACTCCCAAGGGAAAAATGGGTGGATGCCCTCCTACATTTCCTACATTCCCAGGGTGACACCCACAATGAGTTCTGTCACCTTCATTTCATGCCTGACCTGGCAGGATGCATCTGGTGGGTTCTGGGAGGCAGGATGCTCACAGCCCAGCCATTCCTGCCAAAGCTCCCTTTTCATCAACCCTTTTCCAGAAACAAAAACAGCCCCCATAGGATGCTGGAAGGGATTTCAGGGATGTGCTAACACTCCTTTACAGAGGTTTGGCTTCAGGGGGACAGTAATAGAGTCACACCCCCTGTTGAGGGCCCTAAGGATGGAGCCAGCAGTCTGCCCTCCAAC
This sequence comes from Dicaeum eximium, assembly GCA_013396995.1. Classification (NCBI taxonomy): domain Eukaryota; kingdom Metazoa; phylum Chordata; class Aves; order Passeriformes; family Dicaeidae; genus Dicaeum; species Dicaeum eximium. Next base: position 2,406,344 of record VWZP01001896.1, read on the forward strand.
TTTTACTTCTACATCTGTGTGCTTAAGTTGCTGAAACTGGAGAGAGTTACTGGCCATGAAAATGAAATCACCCTTTGCACTTTCCCTACAAATCACACTTCAGTATTGTCTCATCCTGTACCTGATCAAGCAAATAATAACACTGCTAATACATAAAGCTGTGGCTAAAACAGTTTTCCAAGTTTACATATAGGGACATATTCATTCACCGTTTAGAGTGAAACTTCCCAGCAAAAAAACCCCAAACCAAACCAAACCCACCAAAACAAAACAAAACAAAAAAAATCCCGAAAGGAATTTCCATTTGCAGTGTCTCCATGTAACACTTTTTGTCTTGACTCTTTCCCAGGACAACACTGTCCCTTCATTTGCATTCTCAGCTGGCAGTGAAACAGAGAAGGCGGCAGGCTGTGGCTGCTGAATTTTAAGTACCCTGCAGCACAAGTGAATCTGAGTTGAGCCACTGCTTCATTAAGCTGATTCACTCTTCAGACAAAATGCTATGTTAATTCTGACACATAAGCAAATCAATGCAAATTATGTGAAATGAGGTTTAATGCCACTTAATGGCAGTAAAGCTCTGAACTCATCTGCAGGTAAATGGCTACTGCCTGTTTCCATCCAAACAGTACTGGTGACATTGGCACTAAATGTTGGAAAATACCCATTAGTTAAAAAAAAAAAAAATTAAGTCTGAAGAGTTATTGTACCAAAAAACAGCATGGATACTGCCTAAGAAACTTCCTGTTTTATTTAACATTGTCACTTACAGACCAGTTCAGATGCCTCCCACCATATAAGAATTACAGCTCATATTCTTGAACCCGATAGCTTTTATCTGTGATTGACACTGCATCACCCCAATAATGGCCAGGCCTTCCAGCCCTTCCAAGCTCCCTGGTTCCAGCTGAGCAGCATCTATCCCAGCTGCATTAGCAAACGCATTTGTTTCAATCTCACTGAAACAGCTCCGTGGCTTTCCATGTAGCAGGTACACCACTCAAGGGGAAGCTTACTTGTTTCCAAAATACACCTCTTAAGTAATTAAAATATCATATGCTGTCTGAAAATTTCACAGGAAAATGCCTATTTTTGAAACTTTAAAAAAAAAATCTAAAAAATCTAATTTATTTATAGTAGTTTGAACGTAGTGAAGGAAACCACATCTTAAATGGTCTCAGCCATCGAAATACCTGACCCTGAAAGCTGCAGCTTTTGCTTCAGATGCTATTTCACTTCGTAAAAGCAAAGACAAAGCCCCACTAGTATCCAGAATTCAGCCTGTTCTACTCCACTTGTGGTCTATTTATGTGCCAAAACCACACTTGTATCTGTGGAATCTGCAATGTAACACCTTTTCCTCATAAAACTGAGAAAATCAGGAGCTGAAGAGTTTAATTAGCAAAGTTTTGAGAATTGTTCTTCTTTCTGAAGATCTCAAGGCCCCTTTATGAGGAAAGGCTGATCAGGAGAAACTCTTGGCTGTATCCCTTAAAAAAGATGATGCTGTATCCTTAGAGGAGTTTACTGAAGATCTTTCCTGCAATTATGTTTAGACAGAGGATTTTCCACCTTGCCCAGAACCTCACATTGGTTATCTTACACTTGTTAAATGTTCTTGTCAAATCTGGAGAGACTTGACACATTATGATAGCTCATAAAGCAAGAGATCCAAAATCAGAAATCCTGCTGGAGAGCATCCCTCCCAACGGGCTTTTTCTAGTTCTCATTGGCAGCAAGGTTCCAGCCTGGATTCTAACTACTAATTTTCTGCCAATGCTTCTCCTTTGTCTTGCAAATACTGGAGAAAAGACCACGGCCAAATAATTCAGGGCAAAGAAAGGCGGATCACTGACAAGCTTGATGGCAAAGAATGGGGTTTTTTTTTTGAGCCGGCCAAATTCACATTCCATTGCTGTTCGACAGCCTGACAGGTGATGAATGAAGAGGTCCTGGTAATGGTTGAGGTAGTCACTGAATAAGTGCCTGGGCTGGCAGGAATAATTAACTCGGCGTGGTAATTATACTGAGAGACTCAGCACCAAGACTTCGTCAGACACCAGATGGCCGCGGCCAAGACTCGGAGTCACGAACACAGACGAAGTGTACCTTGCCAGCAAAGTGCCAGTGAGAGGAGAAAAGTATTAACAGAGGTCCTCAGCAGGTGACAGCCTGATGGGGGAACATCCTGCAGAACCAGGAGGAGCAGGGCAAGGAGGTTTGGGAATCTCTACGAGAAACACGCACACGAGCAAAGAATGCTTCACCCTCCTGTGCATCCATCACCCACAGAGCACGGGGTCAAGAAGTTTGCAGATGTCAGCTTTTCCCTTTCGCCAGGCATCTCCCCTCTCCTGGCACCGCCAGCAGAGCGGGAGGAGCTGAGGAGAGCCGCGTCCCGAAGGGCTCCTGCCGCACGGACCGGGACCGGCGGTAATGGGATGGGACTGGCGTAATGGGATGTGACCGGCGGTAATGGGATGGGACTGCCCGTAATGGGATGGGACTGCCCGTAATGGGATGGGACTGCCCGTAATGGGATGGGACTGGCGTAATGGGATGGGACTGCCCGTAATGGGATGGGACATCCCGCACCCGCTGCCTGCGGCCGACCGCTGGGCCAGAACAAAAGCGAACAGTGCAGCGCTGCGATACCATCTCAAAAGTCACTAAAATGAAAATCAATCGCTCCCCTTCAAACTGCGCTGCAGAGACAGATGACATCGTGCAAACCGCGCGTTTCTGATGCAAAGCAGAAGAGCGATGAGCGAAAGGCAGCCCAGGCTGAGGAGCCACATGCCCTTATCGATGTGCTGGGAGCTGCTGCAGGAAATGTCCCCGCTGCAGGAAATGTCCCCGCTGCCTTCCCCGGCCGGGCACAGCCCCCATCACATGGCCGGGATTCACAGGGCCCTGGCACGCTGCTGGTTAGAGCCGGCTGCTGGGAGGAACAATGCCTACAGCGGGACGCCTTTATTTACTTTATACACCACCTGGCATTTAAACTTTCACTGAGTACTTTGTGTTCACAGCCCTTAATGAAATAACTTTTGTTTTCTGTTTTAGCAAAGAGGCTGGCTGCTCAGGCGGGCATTTAACAGCACTTTCCACATTAACCTCTATTGTCCTATCCAGGCTTTCTTCTGTTTTGAGCCAAGCTGAGTTAAATGCTCCCCTGCCATTACAGAAAGCTGCAAGTTGCCGATTTTGGGGACACTTTGGTGGCCAGCACTGTCTGTCCCTCTACCACCCTGCCCTCTGCCAGAGGATGCCAGAACTGCTTTCTGTCTCCCTCCCTGGCTTTGCACAGCAAAACTCCCAAAGCACAGCCACCATCACCACTGCTCATGTTCTGCTTCTGGGAGCATCCACTGCGTGCAAAGTTCTTCAGGGACAGACGGGGAAACAAAAGCCCGGGCCCTGGAGGATTTGTATTTTGAGAGATAAAGGAAAAGAGAAGGAAAATTAAGGGGGAAAGGTGGGAGGAGGAATGCTGCATGCACAGGATATAAAGACAAGTTTGGAAGCAATTACTTGCTCTGATGTTTAATTTCACGTTTAGGGATTTCATACTTAATCACTGCAATAAACGTCAGCTTTTTGAAAGCAGCTGCTTGAGGGATTGCAGAACAGGGTAAGTTGTTGCTTCACCTATGATTTATTATATGTTCATCTAGTGTCCATTTTTAAAAAATGAGGTAATTGAGGCAAAGATTTGTTTGCAATAAAATAGCACCTTAACCACGTACCTTATTTCTGTAACAAACGAAAGCAGAGGAACACCCTGTGGAATCAAAAAAAAACTCCAAACATTTTACAAATATGTCATTAGAGGTGCACATTGACAAAAAGAACAGTCTAAATCAGAGTCTGCAGAACCCCACTGAAATCCCTGTGGGTGATTCCATCTGCAGAGTGCATCCCCTCGCTGTGTGACCGAGAGACAGAACATTAATGCACATAAAGACCAGCAGGGCATCTCTTTGCAGGGTAGGCAGGGGAATGTGCACTGTTCTGTGCATACACCAAAGGCTGTGATCACACTGTGACACTTCCCAAGGTTGGGAATAGCAGGATATAAGGCTATCAGAGCAGAGACTCCAGGACTCAGGCCCCGGGACCTGTTCTCTATTTAATTTGTTGGTTTATGTTAGCCTCAGGTTCCCACTCTTGCAATGAATAGAATAGCTCCAGAGGTGCCAGCAATAGCACCAGAGGTACAGCTGGAATGCCAGTCTCACAGCACAGTTTAATTTTGTTTATTTTCTGCAGTGTTTACAAGGGCACTGAGGTGCAAGTAATTAAATATTTGCAAAGTACTCCAAATCCTCAGGAAAGCTGTAGCTAAAGAAAGAAGCCATATTTTGACATTTCTTTGCTTCTGATACTAGTTTTTTAAAACCTTATTTTCTTCTTTTATTAAAAGGAAAGAAAAATCTCTCATTCTAGCTCATTTCAAAATTCAGCAAGAGTCCAAGCACTGCTTCAGCCAGTGGCATTTGCCTCTTCCCACTGTGTCTGAGTCAGACCTGTGTCTCATCATAATTCCTCTCTTGCTAACCTGGGAATTAATCTTTTTTGTGCACATATGGCACAGCAGAGACAACACAGTGCTCTCTAGCACACCTACCAAAGCCTTCTGAAGAAATAACTAATGACTTCATAGCTCTTGTTTGATTGAAAATAAATTGCTGTGGGACTGCTCCTGCTCCTTATGCCACTTGGTAGTATAATTTCCATTGCCTTAGTTGGTGCTTTTAGCAGAACATTAGTGCAGTAAATGGCTGCTTTCTTTAGACACCAGCTGGCACAGAACTTCCCCTCTGCTTCCCTTGAAATAATCCATGCAGCTCCAGCTTTCTTCTGCCTTTCACAATTAGATCTCAAGGTGATGTGGATGACAAAGAACCTCAGGCCTCCTTCCTTCTGGTTAGTTCTAAATCAGACTGGTTTTCCAGTGCAGTACAAACTCTCCTCTTGGCACAGGTAGGCAGCAGTGGGAAAGGGGCCAGGAGCAAAGCAGAATCACTTTGTACAGCAGCACTGCTGCTTTTTAGCCCTGGAAGGGTACAGGAACCATAGCCCAAGTTCTGCTGTGGGACAGAGTTGTCCATCTAGGATCTGGTTGAGGGCACAAGGGAGGAAAAAGGAGAGAAGACAGCTGCAGAGCCATGCACCAAACCCACAACTATATCAACACCCTAAACTGGGATGTACTTGTCAACCACTGGCAAGTCCACGCTGCCCATGCATGAGGAATCAGTTACCATCTTATTTTGTTTTCCCAGCACAGAAACTGGGGAAGATTAAAATCAAATTAAGCCCTGTCCTCTTGCTGTGAATCTCTACACTCTTACCAATAAAGTACTGTTATGATACCCAGCCATTAAATGAGCCTGAGGAGCAGCAATATCACATCTGTATATTTAAGCTGCAGAAAGTACCCCAAGAAGCCACCCAAGGGTTACCAAGATATGTCTACAGAGTTTTAGATGCTGGTGTTGCCACAGCTGGGAACTCAAACAGGCTTAGCAAGCGTGCTGCCTGTTCCAGGAGAGCCATGAACACTTGGGCCCATCCTACTTAAGGAGTTCTGCCAGAAATGGATCCCTACTTTGTTCACATAAGCCTAAAGGGAATTTCAAACTCATACCTGGATAAATATCACTTACATGGAATGAACAAAAACTCAAATTGGGATGTTCAATGATCCTATCAAGTTAAACTCCATTATCTTATTCTTCTTACCTGGCCATGAATAAAATTCAAACTCAGGGGAGGGGACATTTCAGTGATGTCCATTGCATTGGATCAACCAACACCTGGTGTGATTTCATATCTCTTGCCAAGTGTTTCTATTGTCCACAACATTTCTGATATTTCTGCACCAAGTACAAGGCACAAGGTTAGCCTGTGCCTTCCCAGCCACGTGGGCTGTCTTCACCCCTGATCTGCCTTCTTCTTCAGACCATCTCCTTTCCCCTCTATGTTTCCTGCCAAAATTTCATATCTGATTCTCCATTTCAGGACCAGTACAGACTGATGCTATGAGAATAAGTCAGATTAATTTCTCACACGTTTACTTTTTTCTTGCAATTTCATCTTCAACATGCAGGCTGATTTAGACCTATCTCTTCCACTTGCCAAGTCAATGGAGTGCCTGCAAGACCAGCCCCCAAAAGCATGCACAGGGTGGCTTTCTTTGCTTGGCTGCCCAGCAGGTTACAGCTGATACCTCCACTCAACACCCAGCCCTGTGGTGCTGCAAACCTCTGGCAGGAAAGAGCCTGAGCCCTTTGGCAGAGCAAGTTTTTCCAAGGGCTGGTCAGGCAGTTTTCATCTCCAGGAAATCCTTCCCCTCTGCTGTCATCCAACCCCAGTTTCACCCCACAGCCCATCCCAGGTCACTATTAAAGCATGCCTCCAGCACATGATAAAGTCAAATTCCTGGCTGGTTCTAGTCCCCAGAGCTGTCATCCTGCTATAAAGCAAATGAAAACATAGGAGCCAAAAGGAGTCGGCATGTTGAGAATGAATACCTCAACAGCAGGCTTGTTGGAGCAGAGGACACCTCCATGCCAGAGATTCCCCTGGCTCAGTGGGAAATGGGATGTCTTTAAGCAGATCTACCCCTGCCCCTTCATCCTGCTCCTCTCCATCACCCCAGTTCTCACCTTTTGCAGGTGTCTCCAGAGACTTTGATCCCATTCCTGCACACCAGCATCATCTGTGGACAGGCAGTTCACACTGACACACCAACCCAGCCTCATTTCCCACTCAGGTTAATACTCCAAAGTGGGGGAGGGATTTTACAGCATCACTTCAGTCCTTGGGGTCAGGAAGGCTGAGCCATGCCAGCTCACAGGCAGCCAGGTGCAAACCCAGAGGACTGGCACACTGGAAGCTGCAGAGGCCAGGCAAAGCCAGCAGCCATAGAAATCACAAAAGGTGAACAGACTGTTTGGTGTTCCCTTTGCACAGGATAAAACCTGGCACACCTCCAAGCAGGTACATTTGCAGAAGCTCTTCCTTGAAGTTTGCTGCCTCTCTGACTCGGGACAACACAGTATCCAAAATCTTGGGCAGGAGAGACGCAGACAAAGTCTACAATATGAATGTTAATGGACTAAAAGGGGAGCAATTGCAGGAGCAGTTCTGACCTGCTAGCATGCCAGAGAAAAGAAGCATGGACAGAAAGCTCTTAAATATCTGCTCCCAGTGTTTCCCACCCGAGGTGGATCAGTAAAAAACCCACACTGACTGCTCACAAAGCATTAGAGGGCAGCCTGTGGGCAGAGCTCTGACTGCCTGCCCTGTTGCCTTCTGTACCTCTGCAGTGATCAAGGAAAGGAAATGCACAGAAGATTTGAAAACTCTTCTAGTTAAGGCTTTAATCCTGTGAGAATCTGTGCACACAGGAGAGGGGCTTCAGAGGAGGCTGTGAGGAAGGGACCTGAGGGCAGGACCAGATCTCCTGGGGAAGGGATGGCTCCACCAGCCAGGACCAGATGGAGCAATTGGTGAGGCTGCTGCGACAGCCCTGGCAGAGCCACTCCAACGCTGCTCTTAGCTTGGAGCAGATGATTACTACGAGCTCCATGCCACCACCCTGCCCACTGAGACAGCTGGAAACAGGCAGGGGTCAGGGCTTCAAACCTGGAAGAAAGTCCACTCAACCTGAACCCTTCTGAAGAGCAGAAGGTCTCTTCCCAGGACACGTGTGATCCCGGGAGGCCGGCGGATGCTTCCCTGCCAGCCTGCCCCAGCCTGTGCAGGCCTGAGCAGGGGGCTGCTTATGCAAGATCTGACTCAGATGTCAGGGAGCAAAGCCAACACTGCAAAGGCCACGGGGAACAACTGTCAAATGATAAAAGATTTCAGTCACTGCTGACTGAAGCTGGATTTAACCTAGCAGGGAAAGGCTTTTTAGGTTTTTATCTCATCACCAGCCCACTGCACCCGTCACTTCCCTTCAAAGCTGCACTATTTTGACCTCATTCCTGAAAATAAATTATGAGTTGTTTTGTCTTTGTAATAAGTAACTATTGCAGTGGAAAACTGGTTGCTTTCAGTTGTTAAAACACAGAAGTGCTGCAACCAGTTCCTCGAAGCACTGGCAGCTCTGGGACAAGTGCATTGCTATCTCAGTGTCTGTATACCCCTGAGAAACCCAGGCTCCTGCTCAGGAAGCCATTTAGATTGAATCTGCCTCCACAAACACTGTGACAAGTTCTCAGGCACTTCTGCAAGTAGTAAACCTCTCTATATTACCCCAGTTTATGGAACACTGGTGAGAGTTCCATAACTGGAGTTTGCTGCTGCTGCTGCTGAACATAAATGAATCAGTCAGGTGGTAAAAGACAGCTGGCTTTAAAGAGCCACCCAGACCAGGGTTGGTGACTGACAGCACATGAGCTCAGCCAGGTCTTGCAAAAACTAGTTAGAAAAGGGTTTCTAGTCCTTGCAGTCCAGACTCAGAGGACATAAGATCAGGAGACTGCACTTGCCAAGAAAACCACATCCTTTGCTTTTCTGAGCCTGTTTTTTCTGAGGTATGTTCTCAATACCTCCAGAAAAATAGATACTGCAGAGACAGCATGAGATCCTTAACTCCTATCAACCATGAGCTTCCAGAGTGACTGCAAAGAACATCAGGAATTTTTGCAATGTTCTCCTTGCAAAGAGAGGACAGGATGGTACAGAATAATGATCATGGCTCTCCATAAGTTTCCCTAAGATTTATCCTTATGGGCTCTTGGAAGAACAAGGGGCTTCAGCAGTTCATCTGCACCACTTGTTCCATTACACTGTAAAGCTGTGGCCAAAAGAAGCCTTTTTTTCTCTTGAAAAAAAAGAAAAAATCCCAACAATTGCATTGATTAAACAGATATAGTCTGCTGAAGTTTCACCACTGTAAAAGCAATTCAGTCACTGTTTTGGAGAAGGCAGCTGGAAGTGATACTTTTTCTTAATACAGGATTGAGTATGAAGCATCCCTGAAGTTCTACAGAACTTGAACAGAATCCAGCTTGGAACAACTCAGCTGTATCAGTGGTTGGTACAAGCTGAACACCAGCCCAGGCCAGCTGAGATCTCTGGACTATCACATGGCTGGCCACTGGCCTTGCAGAGCTTATGCCCAAGGTATTCACACTATGTGGAGCCAAGTGTGGGATTTGTGATAGCATTTGCCTCAGCCCTGTCCACCTCAGTGATGCCAAAAGAGTGCTCAGCCCTATTCCAAACACAGATTGTGTCATGTTCTGCCACCCCACAAAGTCCTGGAGTTTGCATGAAAGAACTTGCCAGCACAAACCTGAAACTTTGCAACCAGCAGTTTTTGGAGAAGGCACTGACTTCCATTCAAGTGCAGTAGCAGCAAGAGTGGCTGTGGGTTTAAACCACTGGTACCAAGCAAGCAGAGCAGAAAGTTTGAGCTCTCAGGGGCTGGGGGACCAGTTTCCCCAAAATTGCAATTATTTGTGTTACTCTGGGCTCTGAGTGCATTGCTTCATCTCGATAAACAAAGGCACAGTGAAAATAAAGGGCTCAGACGGTGAATCAAAACTATTTAGTGTGAAGGAAAATAATCAGAGCTGGGCAGGGGGCACAGCTGGCCACAGGAGGAGGCGAGAGCTGCAGAAACAAACAGGTATCAACCAGAGCCTGCCCTGCCACTAAAATGGCCAAGGTAAACAAGGCCCAGTCTGTGAGAGTCCCTCAGCAATATGCAAAAGGAAAAAGGATCCCCAATGGACATAATTATGTAACTCTGTCATTGCTGAGACACAATGGCACCAATCAGTGACCTTGCTCCCCACGCCCTGTGTCCACCAGGGACAGGGCTCCCAGCCACTGCACACCTTTGTACTACAGCAAAGTGCAAGAAATAGGGAGAAATAAATCCATGCACAACAACAGAACACATTGCTAACTATTTTGTTTCATTCCTTTGGTTGTTACCTGAAATCAATCAAAATCCAAAAGAAAATATCCCAAACCCTGCACTTAAAAATACGTGCATCCCATATTGATACTTTTCCATTTTTCTCTTGTTGGTGTCCAGAGCTGGGGTTTTAATGACATTTTGCTCAGGCTCTGTTTTCAACACCCCTGATGATAAGGACGTGCCAGCAGCTGCTGAAGCAGCAGTTGCTGCAGATCCAGTGTCAGAGTGTGACAGACATGTGGGTGGCTGCTGTCGGTGGGAGGACACACAGCCGGGGACCCTGTGATTCCCAGCCACGTGCCACAACGTGATCAAGGAAAACTGGCTCAGTCCTTTTCCTGGACTGCCTTCCTCTCCTCCTCCTCTTCCCTATGGAGCTGGGCTTCCTCTCTCACACTTGGAGCCCTTTGATTTGGCTGACACAGGGAATTTATCTCAATTAAATTAAGTAAGAAAGGAGAAATGTGTGCTGAACACAGGGAAACTGTCTGCCATCAATATATACAAAGAGAAGGGTGCAGGAAATGCCTCAATATTCACAGTCATCCACAGCCACTTCATCCTTGCTTTACTCAGCTCTGGGCTCTCCCAGCAGCCTTTCAGGCAGGTCTAAAACCTTTAGCCAAGGGCTGAAGCACCAGGGGAACAGGATCCAGATTCAGGACTAAGGCTGGAAATAATAATGCAATTGTATGGGCAGAAGGTGTGTGTCTTTGATGACACCACTGGCAGAGGTGGGAGCCAGGTGCTGTCCTTGCAGGACTTCATTCCCTCATGGAGGTTACAGCGATGATTCCTGAAAATGCAGATGTTGCTATGTCCTTCTATACTCCTGTGGGGATTACCAGACTCTGATAACAAAACTCTTCCTTCCCTCCTGCATCCTGGTGCTCATGGTTTGCTGAGGAAGAGGAAGCAGGAGCTAATGTGCTCACACCATCAGCACCCACCGGTGAGCTGGCCCTGCCAAAGGAGGGGAAGGTCAAATGGCTCAAAGCACAGAGCCAGATTTCTGCAAATCCCAGGAGAACTGGCATCAAATACAAACATGTCCACTCAGCTCTGCAACACTGTCACAGATCAGCTAAGCCATCACAAATACTGAGCACCTTTCAGAGAAAAAATAACCAGGCAGCCCTCACAATAAGCTCTTGTACAGCAGATTATTAATCACTGTATAGATCCCTTATAGGCTGCAGTTCTCTTCTCTCTGGAGAGTTGTATTTTCCAATACAAATCCCTTAAACATGTGTCAATGCATATTTTGGCTCTTAAAAGTGATAATACATTTGCTTACAACAACAGGCATTTTTAAAGACCAAAGCCAACATTTGGTGGCAGAGACTTTGCTGGAACATGGAGCCATGATTCAGCAGGGGAAAGTTTTTCGGCTGCAGAATTACTTAAAGTGTCAGTTTAATGCACTAAGGTTGTTTATACCTGTAGCACAACACATATCAATTGATCAAATTGCAACTTCAAAGGGGTCTCAGCAGCAGTGAAAGCAGCAGTGTGGTTAATTAATCATGTGAAACAAAACCCAACAAAGGCAAGACATCAGCAGTAGAATAGGCTGGACTCTACAGAAATTAGCTTGCACTAGACTTAACCAGAGCAGCATTTCTTACTCCCCTGAGAACAGAGATGCAATTTACCCCTTGACCTACAGTCTTCTTTTGGAGCCAGGCCCATTGTACCATTTACATCAAATATGTAGAGCATTATCCACAACGAGATGAAGGCCAAAATAACAACCTACACATCTCGCTTTACAAACCCAGTATTTATCCGCTCCCCAGGGTTAAAAGTTGCTCTTTGAATGGGGGACAGAAGCACAAACCAGTGCATCCCTTCCTTCCCAAGAGGCCCCAGCACATCCCTGTTCCTCGGCAGAGCCATGCATTAATTCATGACTTTTCCTGGGCAGCCGGGGCTGGCGGCGTTCCCGCCCGGCTGGAATGCGGAGCTGCCCGTTCCTGTTCCTGGCAGGCTGCTGGGGTCAGCCTCTGCCATTGACTCAGCTGCCCTGCTTGCTCTTGGGTTGCTAATCTGATCCCTCCAGCACCATGGAGATGACTCCTGCTCAAATATTTGGCTTTGTGAGAGGCAAGATAACGTGCTTATAACGTGCAGATAACGTGCAAAACGGAACGTGCCACAGAAATTCATGGGAAAAGCACATGCTCATCATGATGGTAACCCACAGGATGACTCTAGTCTGAAATGTGGATAATCATGGCTAATCATGAGTTTGCTTTATTTGGTTTTTCCTGAAGACAAGCTGTCTTGCTTTAGGGATCTTTTGGCTCTCTTCTGCTTTCCATCTTCTATACATTTCATCCCACTTGGATACTGAAACTGATTCTCATTTGACCTTACTTCAAGTGGCACCTGGGCTTCCCAGTTGTCCTCACCAGTGAATTTCATTGAAACGCCTTGAAACCCTTTTTCTTACATGAGCATCTGTAATACATACCCATTTCAATAACAAATGCTATTTTCACTTCCCTCTGCTCCAGTCCTACTCCCAGGGGATCTTCATGCCTTGTCTCTAATGTGGACCTTATCCTTTCTGGCTGGGGATGCCAGGTCCACCCTCACTCCTGTGAACAGGCCATTCTGCTAAAGTTGAGGGTGGGTTTTTCTTCAGTTTCCAAACTGAGTATCTGACCTTGTCAAACAGTTCTTCAAAAAAATTCCCTCTGAGATTCACAGGGGTCATTTATACATTAATAAGTCAATGTAACTCATCTAGATGTGGATTCTTAGGCTGTTTATCTACTCCATGCATAAGGGAAGATTGTCACTTCTGAGAGCTGTGGCTGCTGCTGGCCATAACACCAGAGTGTGCCCATGCTGAATGTGCTCCCAAACACCTTGTTTTGCTCAGGGTGTTTCAGATCCCCTGGCACAAAAGCTGGATCTCACACTCTGAGTTAGGTACACAACACCAACAAACCATTCCCCTCTTGAATGTAAATATAACCCAGCATTTCAATAGCTGTGTTGTTATAAGTGGACTTGATATGGCCACAGCAGAGCTACCAAAACATTGGATTGGATGTAGGTGTCCCACAAGCCAGTCCAGTTTTAACTCATTCATTGATTGGCATCACAGGCAGCTCAGCCACCTTTGCTTGAGCATTGCACAACCCAGATCAAGAGCCAAAATTTTCAAAGAACTGTGCCTAAAGCTGTGCATGTGGAGCCTGTGTAATGCAGCTCTGATGATGAAGCCAGCTTCAGGTTTAGCTGCCTGGTTTTCCATGGACATGTCCCAGGATTAAACAAACAAAAGTCCTATATAGCCATTTTAATGCACATGGTCCTACTGTGAAGAACACAACATTTCTGTGCACTCACTGAATTCATCACTGAGACTGGTTTCAAATGCCTCAAAAAATCACCAGCTCAACCCTTAAAGTGTCACACTATTTAAACCTATAAATGTCAGAATTCCTATGTTTTCTTCTGCATTAAGTCTTTCCAATATTTCTCTCCACTCTGAGGGGCTATAAATTCCAAGGAGACAAAAAAGAAAAAAAACTTTTATTTTTGTTTCCTTTTTTTTAAAGAAAGAAAATGAAAGCTTTTATAAAATAACGTGATTCCAGAATCCAGGGACATTAGAGACTACAGATTCAATAAGCTGCAATAAATTTAAATGGGTAATTCTGCTTCATAAATTACTTTTGATTTCTTTTCTCATTTATATACACATATGAAAAATGAATACCTCAACTCACTTCTGATTTCTACCTATTTATGCAGCAAGAATCAGACTTCCATTGTACATAATATGATAATAAACCTAGCAATTATTCATGAGTTATGATTACAAAAAATCATAAATGTTCAACTGAAATAATGGTATAGCATATTAAACCAAGGGAAATTAAAGAGCATTCCAGCTCCACAATCTTATTTTCCTCTGATCTGCTCCCCTTTCTGTGAATCCTGGGGACATTTCCTACCTACCACACAGCAATGATTTATGACTTGCTATGAATATCTTAGAAACCTCATAAATTTTATACAAAAAATATTGTCAAAATATAAAATAGAATACTACACCATCTTAGCAACATAGGAGTGTGTGCTCCATATCTACAAAACCAATGGAACAAGCCACAATAAGCTGACTTGTTTAATTCTTGTTGTTATTTAGTGAAGCTGTATTTTGGAGGAGAGGAAATGGCTTGGGATTGATTCCATCTCTCATTTCACTCTGAAGCAAAAGTGTTGATTGAAATCCCAATAAAAACCAATAGAGAGACTTCCAGTGAACATAACCTGGACTCCAGGAGAGTTAACAACTCACTCTACATCTGCTCATGCACTTCCTGCCCCCGACTGACTTCTAGAACAAATTGTTCATATCTGACTTGCACAGGCTCTGCCACTTTTATTCCCCAATATTTTAAAATTCAAAAGAACTTAAACTACTGTATTCTGAGGATGGGGGTTTTTGCCTCTACTTGAGTATAGCTGGTCTTTGCCATGCATGCATTAGTTTCTGTAGAAATGTGTGTTATAACTTCAGTCATGGTCAGGGACTGTATTTTGATTTGGCTGTGACATTTGATTTGCTACCAGATTTACAGGTTAACAACTTCCTGTACCTGTAACTGTACACATATACACATGTAAAATAAGCAAATTAAAAAAAAATTGTAACTCAGGTTTTTAGAACAACCATTCCATGTAAAAATCCAGGCTGGACATCTTTCAGATTTCCTATGTGTAAAACTATACTAGAGAAGTTTGGAGACTTTCGTATAAAGCCATGTCTAAGAAAAAAGAAAAAAAACCCAAGACATTCTTTCTGATGCTCCATAAGGTGTGGTAAAGAAACTGAAACAGAAAGACCTAGGATATTAAAAAAAAAAAAAAGAAAATATTCCCTCATTAGTGGAAATAGGGAAATAGAAGCATTTATAGACCAATAATGTGGAGAATGAGAAGACACAGTTACAGTTCCACCAGCCAGCATGAAGGGGATTTTGTGTGCCAGTGGAAGGACTCTGGAACCCAGATCCATCCGAAGTCCCCGAGAGGAATCCCACAAACAGTGGAAATACTTTTAAATTAATGCAATATTTGTCTCATTGATTGCCACTACATAAAATGGCACTTCTCTAAATCCTGAGCACCAAATGCACAACAGAAGAGGGCAGTGAAGGTGCCTCACTCGTTTCACAGCCGTGCTGAGATGCCTTTCCATGACTCCCTTATATTTGATTTTAAGTTCTTACACAACTCCCAAACTTGTCCCGATGCCATTTAATTAATTGAAATCACTCCTGCAGCCTGAGACTGAACACTGAATGTTGTAATCCTCTTGTTTCAATCAAGATTCTTTCAAATGTGGGCAAACATGCTGCCTGGTAGGTGTGCCTCCCTAAACATGTCACAGAATAATCTGCCTGCACGTCCAATTGCCAAGCCACGTGGCTTGGCAGCCTTGCTGCACTGGGATAAATATTATACCACTCAATACAGAGACACCTGGGCTTGGGGCATGCCTGGGGGACACACCCCGAGGTTAAACCTCCCATTTTTACATTCCTTGCTCTGTGATGAGAATTTAGCACATACTTTCTTGCCATGGCCAAACTTGCTGGACACAGAGGTGAAAGGTCTCCATAAAAGCAGGCAAATGCAGTTTGGGAAGGGCAGGACATGGAGAGGCTCTATGAGAGACATCTCTGGCCTCTGCTGCAGCAAGGATGAGGCAGAGATGGGCCAAACCAGCAAAGCATGGCTGAGGACAGAGGGATGAGTTCAAACCTCCCCCTTCCCCAGCAAGGTCTTTGTGTTCATATTCTCAGCATAGAGACAAGCTTTGCCTTGGCAAGGAATTTTTTGCCTTCCACCAACTTTATGGCTGCGTTGGATCCAAGGTGATGAAGGGCTAAGGATGCTCTCACAAAGGGGCAGAGGCAACCACAGCCACCAAAATACTTGCCACAGCCCTGGATCATCTCTGCTGCTCCACAGCCCACAGAGGAGATTCTCCCCATTGCTCCCTTCAGAAAGCCTGGGTACAGCCTGGTTTCCAAGTTATGGGGATCTGGATGGAGTCTGATAATGTATTCTTAGATCTAAGTGGCTGCCAAAAAAACCCTCATGGAAATCAGGCAAAGCTGCCTGTGAGAACAGTTGAAGACAAGCAAGTGTTTGTCAGACAGCTACAGATAACTGCCAGGCTCCAATACTCAAAACAGTACCAGGAATTTAGTCACAGAAAATCCTGAAACCCTGCCTGCCTCACTGCCAAACCCTATGTTTTTAACAAGGGTTGAAAAACAGTCTAAAGTAACTACTGGTTATGCAGAAGGAACAGTACAGTTTGATGCTTTTTAAACAGGAAGTAAAATTCAGCTCCTATTACATCTTTTAAGAAGAAAAAATTGTAACAGCAATCCCAGGCAAATATGATCCTGGAGTAAGCAATGTAAGCCATACATTTCTGCCTTCAAGCCCCTCTGCTGCTTGCAGCTCTGACTCACCCACCCCATGCCTATGTTTCAATATTATCTCCTACAAAAAGTTGAATTCCATAATGTTAGTGGGACAGATGCTCCCTGTCCTGCCTGTATGGCAAGGTTTATGCAAAATAAAATAGAAATCCTTAGGGCTGGGAGAAGCAGTTATTGCTATGAATAGTCCCTCCATGAGTTATTCACATAAGAAAGCTTTTACGGTGTTGAAAAGCTAAGCCCAGAAATTCTGCTGTGATTTTTATTGCCATGAAAAACCTACATTTACTTACAGCATTAGAAACCATATGGCCACAAAAAAACTCACTGAAAAGCACAATGGCTGTGTCATTAGATGGTCTGTCACCAGTTACTTGTGCACAGCCACACTGCTTTAGAATCTTGTGCCTTACCATTCCCTATACAACTAAAATTCTGTACCTAATGTGGCATAATATTTGGGTTGAAACCATGTGACAACAGGAAAGCCTAGTCACATATATTTTATATATAAAATAAAATCCCAGGAGAGTAGAAGTTTGTGAGCCATAGCTCGTGTATTTCAGGTTCAAGCATCACATGAGTTTGATTCACACTGAGTCTGCTTTTGGAAGAGTCATGCTCAGCATGTGCCCAAGAAGGCAGGACAGGAAACCTACCCAGAGGCCCCACCTGCAAACCTATCATGAGATGAAAGGCTGAAATGAAGGAAGCTCTGTGTCAGCTAATGAGCACTGACAGGACCAGTTGAGATTTTTATAGGTGGATTAGATTCCAAGAACTCACCCACGTACCTTCAACAGCCCATTAAATCATTAGAATGAAACACAGGGAGTTAGAAAGCAAAAAGCCAAACAACTTTCACAGCTTCTGCTCCTTTCTTTCCAGTTCTCAGAGTTTGACACTTCCACCTCCTTTTCAGAAATCTCTCAGAAACCTGTCTTCTGGGAAGAAAACCTGTTCCCAGATTTTTTGCTGTTTGGTGACACATGGCATTACTACTTGTGCTACCAACACCTCCTTCCCAGAAGCATCAGCGTGCCTTGGACTTTTACACTCTTGGCTACGTGTCCTGCTTCTCCCTCACTGACTGCACTGGTAAAATAAAGTCCATGAGCTCCAGCACAGCTGCCTCTCCCTACAGAAATACCCACAGCAGAGGACACTGCAATTGCAGACTCATTCCCAGAACTGCAGGATGATTCAAAGATTACTGGGGATGCAGCAAAGGGACAGCAAAAACCAGCCCCTTTTCCCAAAAGCCTCACAATGCATCAACCATCACTTCCTAGTTGCCTCAGATCAATGACTCTCCAAATTTCCATCCTATATTAATGTGCATCAGATGCTGATAGTTCAGCTAAATTAAATTAGGGAAGATTGGTGGTGATGGTGAATGTAGTGGGATTGTTGCCAAATGAGGCTCTCCCTCTACACTCAGCACTCTTATGAAATGCAGGCTCACAATAGGGAGTTCACTCTTCCACGTTTTTTGCCAGCTGGGTAAACAGAGAGCTTAAGGCAAGAACTGTAAACTTGATCTGACACCCAAATCCATAGAAATTATTTAAATAATTGCCCAAGTGCCTTAGCTAAGGCAAAGGACACTCACTGGATTCAGAGATTCCACTGTACTACTGAAGACTGTTCTGGCATTTTGCCACAGGGTTTTAGGAAATGAGCTGCAAGCACCTGAATGGGAAGATTTTTTATCTGATTTATCCAAAATCACTCAGCAAGCTCTGATCAACAAAGTCTAAACCTTCCATTTACCCTCTCTCTTTTCTAAGCAGTACATGCATCAACACCCCAATCTCAAATGGCAATCCCAGCCACCTGAAACTCAGCAGAGTATTTTCTTGAGCATCGTTTTAAACTCCACAACACAAAAAAATCTGAGCAAACAACACAGTGACTGCAGTAAAGAGCGTGTCTGCACCACAACCAAGAGATGTGAAAATGCAACCATGCACTCACCAGGCCTGCCAACACCTCGGGGTATTTATGCAGAGTTCCCTGCCAAAGGCTTACCTGATTTAACTAAATTAAAGCCTACTCAGTACACCTGCAAGGTGGCTGTATGTCATCACAGCATGTCAGAGGCAGATACACTCACACAGGCCTTCAGATTTCCTCCAAGAGAGCCAAAAAAGTGCATTAAAATATGTTGGTTTCCTCTCTGTGTGCTCAGCAATATCTGCCATAATTGCAAAATTAAGGATTATTCTATATGTCCATTTGGTTTTCCACAAAGTACCCACAAAAATCTCATTCTGCCTGAGTTTCTCTGCTTGGTCTTACTAATAACTAAATCACTGTTCAGAAGGAAGTCAGTGTTTGTCCTTCTACCCTCCATAAACTATTTCTCTTGGAAAAATTAACAAAGATCTCTGCAAATGTACCTGCCCATGGGAAACATACCCATGGGAGACCTGAGGATATTCCTTCATCTTTCTGTGGCTGAGGCTTATCATACTCTGTAAAAAACAGGGAACAAAGACTAAAACTGCTACTACTACCCCAGACCATGACACATTATGGCAGAGAGCAAATAGATCATAAAGACTCTTTGGAACTGCTACAATAATACTCCTGAAAAGAAGTATTTAGGCAAAATGTGTTTTGGGTAAGTAACACTAGAAACGTTGCATGTCTAAACAATTAGTCTTTGTCAAATTCTCTAATTATCCTGCTACAGTCCCTCATATCATCCCTTCTTACACTATTTGTGCTCCTTGCCCTCTCCTGTAGGAGCTGTCTGCCAGTGTTAGCCAGGATTTACTATATTTCATTTCTTCCCTGTGAATGAGAGAAGAAAAAAAAAAAAAAAAACAAAAAAACCTACTGTCTTGAGCAGTGTCAGCAGGGACAGCAGCCCCTCTGCAATTCAGCTGCTCCCTCCCTGCTCCAGTTTGAGTGTCAGCAGCACAGACCCCTCTGAGCAAAGCAGCTCAGCCTTGGAGCATCCCTTAATCGAAGTCAGGACCTCCTGCATATGAGTAGAGTCAGCTGGGGTGAAACTCAAACTACCAGTGCAGTGAACACAACTCTGATTTTCATCTGCTACATTAATCCCTCTTCTTATGACAACACCTTTTCCTGAATGACCTCACCCAAGGGGCTTTAAAATTGAGTGGGTCAGGTTTGTTTTTTTTTTTGTCAAGTCTTTTGTCAAGGCTGAAAAGAGCTGTGGGAGACTGAGAGCAAGGGGGGAATCGATCTGCATCATCGTATCACTTTCCTGCGAAATATTGCATTTGAATAGAACTCAGCTATTTTGTTCTCACATCTCACAATGCCTGAGTAAGCAACACAGAGCTGAGATTTGCTACTTTTCAAGTGCATAACTACATTTGTCAGCTCATATTTCTGTTTAACCAGAAAGACATGCCAGCCTCTTTGAAGAAGAGTATTATTGCGAAGAATGTAATCAGCTTCCTCTGTCCTGAAATGTTCCCTTTGCCATTAGACAATGGAATAAATCCAAGAACTCCTGTGAGTTCCTGTTTCCAGTCATTGGTGCACAGTGTCTTGGCTATGAGCTCTTCAGACAGTCTCCTACATTGCAGGCTTGAAGTTCCCTTTGTATTTCCTGTTCTTCCAGATGCCAGTGGAGCTGGGATGAGCTCTGGCACCTGCCACTAAACACAGCATCAGTGTGAGCAGGGAGCAGGTTCAGGCTGGGATAATGAGCCTGGATTTCAGAAACCAGAAAATGGATACAGACCTGTCCCATTATGCCCTTAGAACTGCATAAAGGGAATTTTTTCTGTCTCCCTCTCTCAGGTTGTACCCTTGAGAATTTAAATATCCAGCTCTTCATGGCAGGGGGGTGATTTGTTGGTTCATGTAACCCAACAAGGGACAGAAGTCTGCCAGAAGTCTGTCACCTGCAGGGTGATCTGACACCTCATCTATCTTTTAGTTATCCAGACCATTAAAACATGCAAAAACTCTCTCATTTCCATTTAGCTGATTAGCAGCTTTTGGGAGGGGAATGTTCTTTATCTATAGAGCCATGTCAAATTCTGCATTTTATAAATATGGATAAATACTTTCCAGGAATGACTTAAAAGTATATACATTAAAGAATAATCTAATAAGCAATGTCTGCCCTGGGGTGTATGTCAGGACAAGTCTTGTCACAAAAACCTTTAAAATGAAAAATCTCTTCATTTCAAGTCTCTTTGTTTCTGTCTCATTTTCTTTCCGTGACAAGCAGGGACACTGAATATGTGCAGGGCTGAGCACAGGGACTGAACAGCAACACACCAGTGGCTCACCCACATTTTTCCCCTCCTGCACCTGGGAAAGGTGTGGTAGCCATACAGAGCTGCTATTGAATTTAGGATCAGATTTTGCTGAACTTGTCCTACTCATCACTTCTAACCTTGCTTTTACCTGTTCAGCACTTCACACCTTCCCTCTGCAACAGCACACTTGTGCTTACAGTCTGTCCCTATACCTTGATACCCTTGTAACAGGGATGTGAATCCAAATATGGGAAGAAAGGAGCCAAGGGGGATAGGGACAGAGAATCCTGAGGCTTAAGAATACCAGGTAACTGCAGATTGCTCGCATCGAGTTCGATAACAATTTAGGACACTGAGGCACCATGAGGATCACAGAGTGAGGCTTCTTTTGTAATTCTTAGTTACTTTCAGAACATCTTGATGGGATGGATTAATATTATCAGCATTGTACAGACAGGAAAATAGATTTTCTGATCCTAATTGGGGTGTCCTTATGACAAAACCATGGGCCCACCTATACATCAGCATTTTTTCCATGGCATAAATACATCTCTGTGCCTCTATCTGCCACGTCCCCTTGCACAGGAGTAATAGCACAGCTGGCACCACAGGCTGGAACAGGTCTAACCAGGCATGGAGGCACTCCAGTGTGAGCTGGCCCCCTGTCAGGGAAGTCCTGCTTCAGGAGAAATTTGGTTATTACATATCAGGAAGGAAAAAACCCCAACAACTCATTTGCACATATAAGGTTTTTCTCCTCAGCTAGAGGAATGCAAATACCAGGCAGCCTTTACATTGCCTCCAACGGTTTGGCTGATTATCACATTTCTAATTCCAGTTCACACAATCCACAGCACTTTCTTATTATGGATGTGCTGCTGACATGTACAAAGACTGATTAGATAGTCAGACACAAGCCAAGGAAATAATAGATATACAACTCCACTTTTCAGAGAATTATTTTTCTATAGGCACAGTTGTGTGCAGAGTTGAAATTGTCTTCAAGGCAGTCTGAAAAAAAAAAGCTTTCCAGCTATTGAGTTAAATCTTCCAGATAGATAAATCACATAATAACACTTTTTGAGTTTATCATTTTCTCATCTGCTAGACAGGGAACTATTTTTGGCTACCCTTATTACAGGTCTTACAAAGCTACTTTCCTAATCCTATCAGTGAGCCAAGAAATGCTTTCCCCCTTACATGTCCCACCTTGCAAATGTACCCATTCCTTGTTCATTAGTGTAGAAGAAAAATACACCACAAAGGCCAAGCTGGCTTCTTTTCAGGTGAGCAGTGCCTTGGGTGGCCAGAGGTTGCATACCAGAATGGACAATCCACAGAGGTAAACAGATGGGCTGCAGAACTAAAATAACCTTCCTTTGTGCCAAGCTCTACAGGCCAGGCCCAAGGGTGGCATCAGTGGTGGCTTTCTCCTGCCTAACAGGTCACTTCTGGGCTGTGCTCATGATACAGAGGTGCAGAGTGAGCTGCAGGTATACACTGCAATAGATGACCTTGAGTTTCTACTGAGCAAGCTCAAAGAAGACTCAATAAAGCCAGAGAAGATGCAGAAAAGGCTGATAAGGTTGATCAAAGGTCCAGGGTGACTCTTCAGTTTAGGAAAATATGACTGCAAGCAAAGAATATGACAGAAGCCTGTAAAACCCAGCATGGGACAGAGAGGGTAAAGAGGAAAGGAGCATCAGATAAAATTAGCAGGTGGCTCAAAGCAAATAAAAATAAACACTTCTGATAAATCACATTCCTAAACAGCAGAACAGGTGCTGCTGTAGTTGATAGAAGTTTGGTTTTAAAATGAAATTGGACAGGATCCTGGAAAGAAACTATATAAAGCCTACCAAACATCAGCTTTAGCTTAGGATGTGAGCCACAAAGTGCTGGAGGCTGTGAGATTACAAAAGGAAACGTGTCCCTTATGTTCCTGTCCTGTTCTTACACTACCTGTGTCAGTGGCAATTGGCACAAAAAGAGATTGAACTGCATGGATAATTGACCTGGTACACTTGTTCTTGTGCTTTAACTGAAAGTGAGTTTCAAAGCAGTAAAAATAGTAATGTAACCTTACACCCAAGCAGGACTTGCCTTTATCCTAGTGCCATCCACATGATGGTTATGATAAAACATTTTCTACAGCCTAAACTTTACCATTTGTGAAATGATACTAATGGTGCCTGTCTTTTAGAGATACTCCATGATCTGCAACTGAACAAATAACACAATGATGAGGAGTTGCTCATGTTATTAGCCAAAACCTTCCAGTCACCTAAATGCGTTGATATGTGCTACTCCAATTAGCCAAGGGTCTGTGAAAAAGTCGTAAAATAAGGGGTAAAAAGATATCAGGCATTAAATTTGATTTTCAGAAGCAGCAACTGTTGCAGAGCATTTAATGCCTTTTGAGGTCAAACCCACTTTTTTGTGTTTATTGTGGAATCCAGGATGAGGGGCTCAGGCTGCTGTTTTCAGAAGTGTGACAAGTGTGAAGAGTCAAGCCCAAGCTTACGTGGCCTGTTTATGCTTACAAGATGTTGCAACAGCAGTGAGAGCATCAGATCTGGTGGATTCCTGACTCTTATTAGAAAATAAGCTGGGGAGGAAAAAGCAAACTGGAATTGTCCTGCCTGCAGTGCAAGAGAGGATGGATCCAAGCCACCTTTAAACACAGCACCGGGACAACGCCGTGTCAGCACAGCTCACAGGGAAAGCAAGGTGAATTACAAACTCCATTATGGGACAGCTGGGGAGCTGCTGGTCTCCTCTAAATTGGCAAACAGCTCATTTAAAGTTGGCTTCTGTGGAGTCATTTTGCACAGCAGGACTGCAGCAGAGGCACACTCAAGTCTATGTGGTCACTCAAGGATGAGGCAGGGACACAAACCAACCTTGGCAGCTGCAGTGAGGCTGAGGCTATTCCCTATCCCCACATGGGGGGAGAAACTTCCACTAGTATGATTTCTTCAGCCTAATTATTTTCAAGTTCAGGCTGACTTTCCCCTTCATGTATGAGCCTCACAGATCTAATTTTTGGCTGAGAGCCAGCACCAGGTGTCTCATTCCAGGTCCTGACCACTCACCAGCTCCACCCAACAGAGAAGCAGCATCTCTTGATCTCCCAGAGAGTTTTGTAGTTAAATATTAAAAAGTGCTACTCATTAATTGTTTTCCAGGCTTTCATTTCAGCTGGCACTTCAAACCCATAATATCATAATTTCTCTACAAGTCTCCTCAGTTAGTTTTAGTTTTGTCAGTCTTGAGTATTTTACAGTTTTTCTGTATGAGGCTCCTACATCTCAAGGTTAGTTTATGCTGCTGGGATTTCTTGTATGGGTATGTTGCTGCTTTGCTTTATGCTCTGTAACAGACTGGTGTTTATTTTGAGAAAAAATTGTAATGGTTTTCAACAAGACCCTTATTTACAACCCTTAAAGTTCAAACAGACTTCACATAGTCTCTAATTTTCCTATTACAGCTGCCCGGAAAGATCTCCATGAAGTTTGATCTGGCTGACAGAGAGGAAAACTCTGGTATCCTATTGTAGGATAAGAGGAGAAAATAGGGAAGAAAACAAACCCAAATCTGACAGCAGGAGATTGTCACAGTTGTCACCTGCTCTGGGGTATGAAGGGGAGTTTTAATGCATCTCAGTGGAAGCAGCAGCTTCTTCAGAGGCAGAAGAAGCACTTCTAATAATCTTTCCAGCTAAGTGAGGTAAAAAACAGTTTACATGAAAACAGTTGTCATGAAAAGATCATGTAAGGAGAATACTGGTACTGGGTACCCTGCTCTTTCCTACAGCAAATTTTGTAACTGTGCCAAATCTGCTGCCAGGCTGGAGCTGGGAATAAAAGCACCAGACAGGGCATTTATTGGCACTAACTCCTGCAATTTGGGGGAACTTCTGCCTTTAGGCAAATATAGCACTGTCACCTTGAGTGATGGCAACCAGCATCTTCAGAAGACTTGTGACTACCCCTGTACAAATCTTTGAGTGATATGTACACTTCATTTGCTCTCATCTCCTCATTAACATCTGTGTGTTAGAGACATTCATCCAAACGTTGATAAAGCTTTTGCTCCCCAAAATGCACTGACAGAGGGCTGGAGTCATGCCTGGGGTGGGTTTAGCATCACAGGACGTTTTCAGTGAATGAGTTTCTTCTGTTTACAAAAGTGACATTTCTATTTTCACACCTCCATGCCTGCTGTTTGGAAATACATTTAGGATAGCTAATAACTTTGCAATGCAGTTCCTTCACAGCTCCAAAGCTGATTAAAAAGATCATCTGATGAAGAGAGAGGTGAGGAATATGGGTCTGGTCCCCAGATAGTGTAAAAGCACTGTATCCCAAGTGAGGTCAAAAAATGTACTAAAAACTAATTCTATATTTTGGAACAATATCCTTGAAAAGGATGGAGGGAACTGGGGATTGGTGCCACCTCTCACCCTCCCCTGTTGCATGGTGCATGTCAGCATTGAAAGCTGCTTATCTTAGTTCTTGGAAGATTAACTAAATGTAAAAGACACAATTTATAACACTAAATAAAACAAGAATCAGTATATACAGGGCAGGGGCAGTTAAGCACCTACACATTTTAATATCAGCTGTGTCTGCAAACTAAAAGATCATTAAAATAATCTGGCCCTTTATCAAGAGCAAACTCTTGCTGACTGATAATGCTGAATACCTGATGCTAATTCCAGTCATCTCTACAAGCTAAATTAACCTTTTCCTGAGCATCATATGTGCTGTCTGTGATATATGAGCTGTCTTTATGCAAATTCTGTTCTTTTCCTATCATAGGTATTTTCAGTTAATTCTGCAGTTCTTTGACAAACTTTTACTCTTGTTGCTATTTTACCTTCACTGCCCTATCTTCATGAGGATAAGATGTAAGCACCAGCTGGGTTTGGAGGAAAAATAGGATCAAATATCATTTACACATCCCTTACAGAGGGCCCTGTCCCTATCAGGTGCCAAAACACTCAGCTCCCTTTAACTGCAATGTGAGATAGCAGCAACTTCACCAACAGCATTTGGCTTTTTTCAGTTTTGGGTCTCTCACAGACTCCTGCAGACACCAGCAACAATTTCATAAACCAGCAGGGACTTTGATAACTTATATACAAGGGCACAGGAGGCTATCAGCTCTAGTGCCAGAGCTGCAGATCTGCTTTTAGGGAAGATAAGATCCTTTATGTGTCCTGACCAGCTAAACATCGTCCCACAGGGTTTCACATCCCATGTGCTGGGTGATAGCTGCAAACACATCCCTCTGATAAAAAGTCATGTCCTTTGCTAAAGCTTCAAACCCAGTGACACAGGGGGGCTTCTGGATAAGCAGATTCCCCTGAAATATTAGTTTTATGTGTCAGATTATTCCTAAGAGGTTTCAAATGCTCCAGACTTCAGTCAATACCTGACTCTACAGCTCTTGCTATCACTGCCCCTTTTGATTTCCTTTGGTTTTCTTTCCTTGAGATCAAGGTGATCTATTTTTAGCACAGGGACTGGTTAAGTGAGGAGTTGCTATAGTGACAGCTGATACAAACTGAGTCCCACTGCAATTCCTGGGGCTGGGAAAGGAACACTTCCTGAAGTGGGGCAGCAGCTGGGGGTGCCCAGACACTGCTCAGCTCAGGGGGCATTAAAAACTGCCCAGGACTCTCAGGGTGATGCTTAAGGCATATGAAACAGCCAGAAGGCAGCCTGGGTACCTGTTGTAGGAAAAACACACATCTTGCTGCTTCTGTTGGCCCAGTAAATGTGCTGCTGTTGGTCTTCAGCTTTGCGTGGTCTCCTTCTCCAAATCAGCTGCACAAATATTTGCAACTTTAGCTTTCCTTGCAACTGAACAACTGAGCATTACAGAAATGTTGGTTGGAAAGGATGTCTGGAGGCCCCTTCTTCTATGTCCCACTCAAAACAGGTCTGGTATCAACCAAGATCAGGTAACCATGGCTTTGATTAGAGGACTTTTGAAAATCTCTTAGGATGGAGGCCACAGCCTCTCTAGATTACCTGTGCCAGTACCACCCCAACCTCTTGAGGGAGTTTTTGCTGAGCCTGCTCCTCCTCAGACACAAATTCTTGCCTTTTCCTCCTTCTTTTACCATCTGTGACTACTAAGAAGAGTTTGGCTCTATCACCTTTGAAACTGCCCTTCAGAGGGTTGCAAGCTGCTATTAAAATGCACTTTAGTCTTCTCTTTGCTGGACAAAAAAACCCAAACCTGCCAGTTTCTTCAGCCTCTCCTCACAGATCCCAAAACATCTGCTGTAGGTCACAAAACATTTTGACAGACCTTCAGGAAAACCCTCTTCAGTTTCCCAACCTTCTTCTGTCCTTCTCTTGGGGGTGAACCCAAAATTGGACACCTTGTTCCCAGGTGCAGCCCAGCAGGCCAAGGTGGAGGGGGACAATAACTCCTAGACTGGATTGCTCCATTCCTCCTGATGTAAGCCAGTATGTGGTTCACCTGCTGATAGTGACAGCACATTTCTGGATCATTTTCCAGATTATATCCACCACAACCCCAAGTCCAGGGGTGACTGACCCATGGGAGTCAGGACCCAGCATGTCCTGCTGCAGGCTCACCTCACCACCCAGTCCCTGATGAACACTACCAGTCCCCATACTGCTCCCTGGATATTACCTACCCCTAAATTCAGTAATTCAATTAGGTCCCTTGGGAAATGCCAACATTATTCCAGCTTCTCATCCTTTCAACTCAGTCCTCCTCTCAAGGAGACTGGTGCAACCCTCACCTCTGAACACCCACACAACTTTTGTAGTCACTCCTGCAGCAAGAACCCTTCCATTGCAAGCTTTCCATCTCCTTCACGTCTCAGTTTGTCTTGCCATCTAATTTCTGCCTGAGCTGTATTTCTTAAATTGATTTATTGCCCTGTTCTTCTTTATTGTCCCTAATTATGCTCTATACAAGCAGTGAAAATGTCACAAATCATCTGTTCCTCTCCAGGAGCTTCACCCTCCAGGAAAGGCAGGATTGTCACAGGGATCCTGGGTTCACTGTCATCATTCCTGCTCTGACTGAAATAAAACCACGGGGCCAGATGGGCAGGATCTGTTAAACAATCCGGTGACTGTAGCTCCCAGTGTGTCAAAAGGGTCCTTGTTGCCCCACAGGGATCAGAGCACTGGGAAGCAGCTGTTTTCCAGTGACTAGGAAAAACTCTGAAGAAACAACAGGATGTTATTAATTAATGTCAGTTAACCCCATCACTCCAGCTAAATTGCCCCAACTTTATCAAAGGAGGAGCAGAAAAAGGACAGAATGGGAACTCTCCGGTGCAAGCGCTGGGCTCTGTCCTTAAACCAAGCAAGGCTGTGTGACCTTTCCAGCAGGGAGAATTTGGGCCCCTGAGCCAAGCCTGCCAGCTGCACCACGATATCTCACAGAGCAGCCCTTCATCTCCCAAGAGCGAAGCCTTCACGTGTCAGAGTGACTCTGGAATGACAATCAAATGGCCAAAACAATTTCAAGGCGTTCAACCTCAGCATTATGAGCACTTTTAAGTCCTTGAACTGCTTTTAGGTTGGACAAGAATAGAGGTGAAAGTAGAAAACAGCTGAATCTTGGTAATTCCTGGGACTTGCTGACCCACTAAACCTGACAAACAAACTGCCTTAACAACATCTTTGAAATTGCACTCTTGGGCAATTCACTGAAACTTTGAGCAAGAAGTCAATAGTCCAAAGCATTGATTTCTAATTAAACAGAAGTACCCACCTACCTAAATGCTACTGTCAAGTGCAATTTTAGGCTGTAAAAACAGACCTGGGCTTGAAATTTGCTTTTAAAGTCTGACAACAGGATTTGTAGTATAGTTGCATGGGAGTATTAATAAACTCTGGTCTTGCTTAGCACATTCAAGTAAGTAGAAAGTCAGTCTAGGATAACAGCTTCTCATGCAGATATTCTTTTGAAGTGAGAACTCTTGGAAAGTACAGGGAAAGCAGGGGGAAAATTATCTCTGTGCTACTCCCAACTGGTGTAATAAGGATGAGAGAGGATGCATGGAAATGAGTAATCCCAGTGATTTCTAGTATGTAGGCTGTACCCCTCCAGCATCCATCATGAAGGCACTCCAGGCTGTTAAACTGAGGTGCCACATATGAAAGTCTTATCTACATTATTTTATTTCAGCCTCAAAAATGAATCAGATATTTATTTATTTATATCAGAAGTAACAGAGAGAGTGTTCTGGCCTTGTATACATATCAGAAATGACTTGTTACCTGAAGATAACAGAAATGGAGGATGGAAAAAGGAAATACTGATAAATACATAAATATTATTTGCTGTCAGAAGAACGCAGGATCTGCACCCTCTTTCACTCACAGTCAGTATCCAGCTTCCCTCTATCTCAGTTTCTCCTTCTCCACTTCAATGAACTCCTCCCCATACTTGCATTTCACATCTTTACTCAGATTCAGTCCCGAGACTTGCTTTTAACTTCTTTCTCTCAGGAATAACATCCCACTTTTCAAATAACACTATTTGAATAGTTGCAGAATTACAAGAAAGTGTCCTTCAGACAGTTAAAAATGAAATCTTTCTGCCATTGCTGTGTCTGGGAGACAAATACCTGCACCCACAAGTAGCAACACGGACCAGAACCACATGGACTCCTCCCAGATGGGAGATCTCCCTGCCCAAAAACCTGCACAGTTTGTAAAGCAGCCCATCAAAAGGGAGGCTTGGCCCTGCTGCTCTCACCACACTGTTGACAACAGCACGTCAGTGCTGAGTAATTCAGTCATTTATAGCAATACAGATATTTTTGACCGAATTTTATGATGAGACACACAGAGCTGCCTGGAGCAGGACTGGGAAGAAGAGTCAGTGGGCAGATTCATTTGAGGCACTGATCTGGAAATTTGTGCCTCGAGAACACACTGTATTTTTACATGTCTAACCTGACCTTCAGGCAAAAATAACTTCTTTGAAAATAAATTACTCAGAGAATTTGCATTCTTGGACAACTTATCATGAGGGCAGAGTCTACATCTTCTTTAAGCCTGCAAAGGGCTGCAGAGGCAGGATGCTGCACTCTGCTCAACCCACCTCCATTTCAGTTTCCACCAGATCAGTGGAGCTCTTATGGGGTTTATTACTATCTGAATTTATAGGTGCCTGCTTGAAAACACCTTGCAGTTTCTACGACTATAAGGAAGCAGAAAATGGCAAATTAAACAGTCTCAAACATTTAATGAGGCTTGTCACTGCTTTTCTCCTTCCCAACAACCAACTACAGAAATTTCAGGCTTCCAGGTCTTAGTGCTCTCTGTAGTACAAGATTAATCAGTACTGATCAGCCAGGGCTGCACATCTTCTAGAATCACTGTCAGCTCAACAGAGCATGAAAACCAGTAAAGAAAATCATTAACAAACCAAAGCTGTCTCAGTTTCTCATGCCCAGTGTCTGATGATGGTGGTTTTAAGCTGCTTTACTGGAGCAACAGGATTTTGCTCTTTCAGTTCATTTATGGCAGCCCTGGAACATGCAGCAATTCCTTCACTCTCATTAATTTCTCCAGAATTTCTTTCACTATGATTTCTCCCCCACTGCCTCATAACAAAAACATCCCACCAGAATGAGAAAAATAAATATCTCTGATCCTCCCACAAGCAGCACCACCCACTTGGGGGTGAAGCAGTGGGTGAGCTGCAGCTCTCCAGGCTGGAAGAGGAGATAAAGTCTTGTTTCATTTTGCAATTGCTTCTCCATCAGGTTTTCTGTGCTTCATGTTTTCACCCTGCACTTCTCCCATGTTTTCTGTCCCTGTTCCCAGGCTTGTGCCAATGAATGGTGATGAGAGCCAGGCTGATTTATCCCCTGGGTTTTCCTTTGCGCTTGGAGAGGCTGTGAAGGACCAACTCTTTGGTTTGGTGTAGGTCCCTGCCCTACAGGGACAGCTGTGAGAGCTGGTCACATCCCATGGCACGTTACCTGCACATGGTGATCATGGATGCAGCCACCACATCCCCATTATCGGGAAGGAAGAAATAATCTCTCTGCTCAACACAGGATCCACACTCACACCCAAACCCTGGGGCCTGGCAAGGACCATGACAAAAGACAGAAGTTTTTGACTAGGAGGTGAAGACATTTCCCTTTAGGCTGAGTATTTAAGGGCACCCCACAGCACCTCCCAGATGCACTCTAGAGCCCCAGCAGCCCTCCATTCCATCGTGGTTACAGGGACGTGAGATAAAATGTGCCCTGTGCAGGTTACGGAGCGACTCTGGGACTGCCTGGTTCATGTGGGGCTGAGGCATCTTTGCACTTGTGTTTATTGGGGTCTGAGACATCCAGCAGGCTCCCTCCTAATTATAATGACTGCCAGGGAGATTATCCTCAAGAGTGCCCTTGAGGTGTGACAGGACAGGGGCTGAGGGGCAGCACTGAGATTTGCTTGGAGCCCCTTGGACCTGGCTTGCTGGGGCTCAGCTTTGGCACCTGATGGTTAAAAGCCACCTGACTAAAGTAACAAACCCCAAGAGGAGCAGCATGGACAAAGAGAAGCTCCTGGGCATTTCCATGCAGCTAAAAGACTCCAAAACAAGTGTTTTGAGGCTAAATGCCTGGCAGGAGGCAGCCCTGGTGCAGCCTCGCAGCCACTTGTGCTGCAGAGCGGTTCCTTTGCTGGGCATTCATGACTTGGGTAGGGAAAAAACACTTTAAATGTTACTCCTTTTGCATATGTCACTCAGTCTTTTGTGGAATAGATGGTGTTCTTTAAAGGGCAGAGCAATTAGCCTCTCTGGGGTCAAAAATCTTTCCCCTTCAGAAATGCCACAGAGCCTATCCATTTACAACACATCAAGCTGCAGCGAGAGCTGCCAGGAGGAGAAACTGCCAGAACCCTGCACAGCAGCTGCAAGAGGAAGGAGGAAACTATGCAGCAGTGATCTAGAGGCTGGAGAAATTTTGGGTAATCCCTGTTCTCAGCCCTGCCAAAATCCTATTGCATAAATCAGCTTCCCTGCTGCTTGGTGGACAGCTCAAGCTTTGAGGTCTCCCTGTTGGCTGCTCCTCTCCCAGAGCAAACTGCAGGATCTCTGCCTTCACTCCTGCTCTCCTTTGCTCCTGGTACTAGTTCATGATTTTCTCCTTTCCCTCTGTGTGTTCTCTGCTTCTGTTGGTACTCAGGTCTCCCTTTGCTGTTCACTTGGAATAAAAGGATTGAAGGGACCAAACCTAGGGAATTACAGAGATGACCATCCTTGGCAATGCCACTCTTTATTTCTCCACCAGGATGTAACCTCTGCACCAGTGCAGAGGAAGGAAGGGGTTTAGCTCAACTGATACACAGAAGAATGGAACTACTTGATCATTTTAGCTGCAGTGGCCTGATGGCATCTAGCCCTGGGAAGCCAAGAAGCTGCACTAGCCCAATCCTATTTACAAGGACTGGTGGATTCTTCCTCAAAACACTTACAGAAGTGGCCAAGAAAAATCAGAAATTCCAAATTCAACCAGTCTGGGTGTCAGATTACCCCTTTTGGGTAAATATCAGGAGATATTTTCCTCTTGTTTCCTTTCCCATCCCTTTTCTGAATACAATCCAAGCTCATTTAGTGAGAGGGAG
Source organism: Dicaeum eximium (assembly GCA_013396995.1). Lineage (NCBI taxonomy): Eukaryota > Metazoa > Chordata > Aves > Passeriformes > Dicaeidae > Dicaeum > Dicaeum eximium. The sequence goes on from VWZP01001896.1 coordinate 2,438,667, forward strand.
GCTGCTGTCATTCATTTCTCACCCCTGATGGCAGGTGACAACCAAGTGGGATGTGCTGGTGTGTGATTAACCCTGAGGAGCCACCAAGCCTGTCTGCTGCCAGCGCTCCTGCACACACTAATACTGATCATAAAACCTGCTGAGTGCCAGCAGTTCCCCTGAAAGCTGCTCAGAAAGTGTTTATTGAGGCCTGATAGCTACAAGATACAGATTAAATATAGCAAATAATGCAAAGCTTTTGTTTTGACAATTCCCTGCGATTAATTAAGGCCATTGGGGTAGGGGGCACAAGGGGAAGGCATTTGCAAGTCTGTTAACCTGTTCCCTGAAAGGAACCCAGACTGCTGGGATGGCAGGGGCAATCCCCTCAGCAGGGCATCCAAGGAAGGCAGTAACTCAGACACATCCCATTTGATTTTTCCCATCCTTGTAACTCCATAGTTCTCTGTTGATGATGGAAGTGCAGGGACCTGACCTGGTCACACTCTTACAAAAATAGCATCTGCAAAATCTGTAGAGTAAAAACTGTGCAGAAAACCCTGCCTGGTGCTCAGTGTCTATCACTGGAGTGAGCTACAAAGCTAGAATAATAGGAAAGAGGAAAAGAAGGAGCAAGTATTTGGCACTGCTGGCATTATACTTCCAATTTTTTATATAACTCTGTCACAAACAGTACAGTTCCTATACTCAGGTTTTTTGGTGCAGAACAAATTATTTTCTCCATGGAGGGAGTTGAGGACAGGGTTTAGAGTTAGAGGAAGCAGACATGCAACACTGTGTTTAGTTCTTCCAGCAGTCAATCCTTTTGCAGATACTGGCTATTCCCCTCTGTTGATGAAACCACAATAAGACAGTGAATTAGTGGTCCAAAGTATCATTCAACATTCAATCAAGAAATTGCATGTATCTCTTCTACATGAGAATTTAGGATGTTTAATCAGAAATTTGGGAAGGAATTTTATGTCTTTAAGATAAATATCCCCTTCTTGTTGCATAAACCCTGTGACCTGTCTTTGTGCATGTTGCTGACACTGTGAAACTCCAAAGACCTGGGTCATTTCTCAGTCACATCACCTTGACCTTCCTACCACTCCCACAGAAACCCTCAGGTGGGTTTAGGGAAACGCAGAACGAGACACAGGAAACAGTTCTAGATTTAAAATCACTTAACTATATGCAACAGCAACAAAAGGAGAAATGTTTGCAAGGATTACAACTTAAAAATTACACAACCAACCACTAAATAAATTGGAAAATATTAAATAGAAAACCAAGCCCCCTGGGCAGCCACCCATCCAACAGCTGTAATTGCCCATCACTAAATGTACATGCATGTTTCCACATTGTCCATTTTGTCCAACACTACTCCCACTTTCATTATTCTGCTGGATTTGACACAGTGACTCCTGATCAATAGAGAGTAAAAGAGCCTTGCCTACCCTTTGTACCTGTCAGCCTCTCTAACCTGAGCCTTATCCAGCTGATTCAGTGTAACATCAGTTTTAACCCTCTTAGTCACAGAACAGAATTGCTCAGTAGCACTCGTGGTGTTCAGAGAACCAGCTACCCTTAGTCCATATAGGAAATGCATTAAAATGGATATTTCTCCATTATTAAGACAACAGCCAGATCCTGTTGAAAAATCCCTTTTCTCCTGACCAGCTGATCCCTATGTGACACACAGATACTCTCTGACAAACACAACTCAGCACCTGCATTGGAGCTAATACTCAGTGACCAGGAAAAGCTTTTGATTAAGAGAGAATGGTCCCTAATTGCAACTCAAACACAATTATACCAATAACTGCATATCAGAAAGATGTTTTTAAATGCATTAGTTACTAGCCTGATAAGAATTTTTTATCTACTTAAAATTCATGTTCCAAAAGATATTATTAGGCCTAACTTAGTTACTATTGCTCAGTTGAAGTCACATCAGGCAACAGCCCCTTCTGAATGCCACAGGATTTACTGTAAAGCTTCCTGTGCCACCACTCTTTTCCTAAAGGTTATGGCCAATGTGTGTTACAGGTGTCAGCTGAGATTTTAATATCTGGTGCAAACCAGCCCCAGAATAACCTCCATGCAACAAATGCTCGATTCAGTCAGTTAAACTGGGAAGCACAACATCGTTGCTCAATAATTCACTATCACCCTCTCCCAAAGATCAGTGTTCCTCCTTCCTGGATGCAGAGGGTCCTTACCAGACAGGCCCTGGGGGTCGGAGTGACGCCTTTCCAAGATTTTGCATTGCTCCTTTCTCTTCTTGCTCCCTCTGAAGCTGCCAAAACGCTTCATGAGCTGCAACATGCACTGACGTGGTGGCAGCTGTCGCTCATGCCCGGGGCTGGAGAAACGAAAAGCAGCACAAGGGGCAAGGCGAGGTGTTGCTTACACCAAAAGCCCAGGCATGAGAAAATAACTCTCCAGAAAGACAGGGTGGCTCCAAAAGAAGTCCAGCTGGCCAGCAGCTCAGCTCTGAGGTGCCTGGCTGTGGTCTTGGCGGAGAGCTGTCCTGCAGCAGGCTGTCGACCCTTGCCCGCCAGGCGCTTCCAGCCTTAATTCCAGCATACAGGGACTGCCCTGCAAGTCTGTGTGGACACGGGGAGAAGTTCAAAGTCTGCCCAGCTTGCAGCCACAGAGCTCTTATACATCAGCTGTCAGAAGCCTCAGAGACCAAAACAACGTTTCCCAGCGGATCAGCTCATGTGGAAAAGGTCAGGAGCCGCCTGATAAGCTCCCTTGTTTAAAAACTACTGACTGTGCGAAGGAGCCACCAGCCCCCTTGAGGGGAGCTGTCATGTGCAGCTTGGCATGACGACTCTCCCAACAGGCTGTAAAAGGAAACCACCCCTGGACAGACAATTCCTGGCAGCAGCGGCCCAGGCGCGCTGGCACCATGACGTGACATCACCCAACTATTTTGATTCACGTGTGCTGGGCCTTGGGAGCGACAGGAGGGCCCAGCTGACTGTCCATGAGCTGCGGAACAGCCGGCGCTCCGCAGATAACGACTGACGGATTCATGGCATCCAGCTCCTGCCAATTCATAGAAAGAAGGCTGATACTTTCTGGAAAGCGTAGCTGGAGCTCCTCTGTGACGTGCCCTTCCCGTGCTGCACTTGTCCCTGTGCTCAGTGCACATTGCTCTGCTCAAATTGGCTTTTTGCAAAGCCAAAGGCACCAGCAGAGCTGTTTGTAACAGGGCTAAATCCACCTCGTGGTCTTCTCAATGAGACAAAGATGCACGAGGCTGTTGCTCATCCCAGTCAGTCAGGCTGTGTGATGATGTTCAGCTCTGAGTCTGTGCATTGACAGCTGTTTATTTTAGGAAAGGGTTGATCATCGTGGGCTGGATTTTGAGCAGCTGGAAGAGGTGCAAGCGTGATCCAAGGCATGGTCATACCATCGTGGCCAACCTTCCTAAGATCATAGTAAATGCTCTGTTAAATCAAAAGCTTTAATCAAAAGTTTTTTTTAAAGTTACAGAGCATCAGCCTTTCCTCTGGACACCACTAGATTGTGAGGCTCAGCTCTTTCAAAAATCAAATCCTATATGAGTAATGAGAGTCTTATATTTTTAATTCCTAGGAGGAATTGAAGGTTATATCATCTTTTTCCTCTACAAAGAAACACGACTTCTTCCTTGTGCCCATGATTGCTTCTGGGACTTAATATCATGAGGAAGGAAAACAAAGCCCAGCCTTGAATACTGCAGAAAAGGCCTTTATCAACACAGATTCCTTGCAAGCTCTGGTTTTTCAGAAAGATGCATTAATGCAAGGATATCTTAGGCCTTCAGGGACCCCAAGAATATGTGCAGAGGTGACAGCAGGTTCCTCTGTCATCTTCAGCTACCAGGGGCTCCCCCAAGTCTACCCTGTGAAGAACATGGAAGAAGACAGTACAGAGGACACCATTGTTCTTTCACCTAGCAACCAAAACAATCAAATTATTACCAAGACACTTAATTACCTTCCACAAAAGGCTCTGAACTGATATCCAAGTGAGGCACGATGATAATTACCGTGAAGCTGTTCTGACTTTCCCCTTCTGACTAGTCCTCCCACTTTCTTCTACCCTCATCTCTGTGGCCCTGTTTCAGCTCTGCAAATGAACATCCTGCTGTTTTTAACCAAATAACAATCCTTAGCATAAAATCTCCTGTCAGCACAGTGTGTTTACAAAGCCCCTTCTCCAGCCCCTCCCTTGAGGCTCACTGTTCACCCAGTGCAGAGGAGAAGCAAATGGAGCAGTGAGTTGAGGAATTCACAGAGGAAAGCATCTGTGTTACTTAAATATTTGGTTTAATGTAGCTGTAAGAAATCTTAAGCTCTGCACACCCCATCTGGCTTTGTGTGACCACCAGATTTACCTCTGCAGCTTCGTCTGCACTGTCCCCTCCCTTCAGTCTGCCATGATCATGGCACCATGGCTGGGACAGCAGCTGCCCTGGGACAAGCCCTGGCTCTCCCCACAGCACATTTCAAGTGCTGATTCTCAATCTACTCCCAGAAGTTCTTCCTGTTTGAAAAGCAGCTCCCCCAGACCAATCCTGGATTCTCCTTGCTGCAAACTAAGCCTAGTCATTCTTCTCTCACTCACCAAGCACACAGAGAACAGTGCTCCTTTCTGACCCAGAGTCACCCCTGGCATATTTGACAACAGTTATTTAGTTCCCTTTCCAGCCTTTACTTGGCCAAAACCACAAGCAGTCCTGCCTACACCCACAATGCAGTCTGAACCTCAAACTCCCTCTATTTCAGAAAAGCATTCCTCATTCTTCAGTGGCAAAAGGATTGCTAAGAATGACTTAATGTTATCAGAAAGCAAAAATTTAAATCCCTTTTTAATGAGATAAGAATTGCTATTGCTTCAGCATGGAAACAGCCCCCTTTTTGATAAAAACCAAGGATAAATAGTCGCTGATGACCTTTTCAAGCAGGGCCATTGCACCGGGAGGGCTCATTTCCCCTTATTAAGGGAAGCAGCAAGACTCTAATGTTTCTACACAGAGCTACTAGAAAATGAAAAAACACTGTTTAACAACTGGCTTTCACAGTAATTTGTTAAAAAAGCACTAAGTGTTTTGAGTATAATCAGTCTGTCTCCCACAGCTAATGGTCTAGCAGATACTTGCACATTTTCACCAGGTACTACATCTCCTTAATGATTCCAGTGCAAGGATCTTGTAAAACTAATAATAAAAAGCTGTGCTTCAAAGTGTTCCTTTGGGGCCATCTATGTTCTGGAGATTGAAAACACAAATCCCTTCCACCCTCCAAACAACCATGAAATGTACCCTTGTCAAGCTACATTAAAGTCTCCCAAATTAGTTATCCCATATTATGATTTTTTAAACTGCATAAGGATAACACTGTGCCCCTCCAAAAATCCTACATGAACTCACTCTGAGAGGTACCAAGCAATGGGCAGCTTAGTAAAATTATTTTTGAGGAAGGAGCAAAGAAACACTGGTGTATGTGTGTGAAACACTTCTCTAGTCCCACTGTATCTGCAAAGCTTGCCAGACCTCAGCCCAAAAACCCCATCCCTGGCTGGGCTCCCTCTTTTTGATGCTTCTTGCTTTTAAGTTCTCCATCCCTCAGGATAAAAGAACCTGCCCCCAGTGGTTTACCATGACTCCTCAGGCACAAACATAACAAAAATCTTTTTTTCTCTGGCTGTGATGTGAAGGTTTGTTCTATGAGGTAGAATTGAGGGTGAGTGTCCAGATTTGGTCACCAGACAGAAAATATGGAAGATGCCATTGCACCAAACCAGTGCAGACACCAGACATCAGAGCTTTGAAACAAAAACTGATTCATCCATTTCACAGAGGTGTAAATTCTGTGCCATGGGGAAAATACTTTAAAAACTGGTATTTCAAACAATTTCTGCAGTTGCCTTTTTAACAGGAGCTTGAGGCTGATATACAAATGCAGCAGCAGAATGCAGGGCAGGCAGTGGGGACCAGTTAATGCCATCTGATTTATTTTCATGTGAAAATGGAAAAAAACAGTGTTTTCCTCCTCAAAATTTAAGAGCTCATTTAGCTCAAAACAGGAAAGCTAAGAGGAGTATGTATCCCCTTAGTGACAATTACTGTTTGAACTGGCTGCTGACTGCAAATCAGCAAAACCAAGTATTTCCCTTTCCTTATTGCTGAGAATTTCCTCGATCAAAATGCTCTCTGTTTTTGTCATTGCTAAGGGAAATAAAGTTCAGATCCATGCTCAGAAAGGCAAAGCATGAATCGTGCTTGCATTTCTACATGGATCATATTTCTCTGCCATGTTGTCCTAAAAGTTTTCCCTAAATTGGATTTTTTTTTCTAATTTTCATTTTTTAAACTCTACATAATGATGTTGGCAAAATTGAACATTTTCTAATGCTGTCAGTGGTGCGGGCACATGCTTACACATCTTACAACACCAGACTGACCTTAACTGCAACTATATTTCATATAAATAGAAAATGTGGAAAATATTTCAAAATATCATGCAAATAAATAAGTAAAAGAGATCTTGCTCTAAAAAAAAGCCACTCAAATCCAGATGATGCAATGCACAATAACAAAAAGCCTGTTTAGCCTGAACACCATTTGCAGGCTGATTGAACAGAACATATAGCCTGTGTTTTCAAAGAGAAACACAAACTACCACTTTCTCCATCTGGTCTTAGCCCAGCTCCCACCCCATAAAAGAATTGCAAGTTTATGACTCCAAGCTGGGCTCAATTACTTCCCATAATCATAACCAAGTGTTTCCCTGTAAGGAGTTTTCGTCCCCCTTTTTTAATACTACTTCATGCTGCTTTCACTATACATTAAGAAAGATTTCAAACTCTGAAAAATCTGTCAGAAAAACCTAAAAGTTTAATTTCACTTCTTTCTAGCAGTCCTCTAAGGTGCACACTATATTCCCCAGAACTTTTGGTAAATTACTTATAAATTACATCCTGGCATCTTTGTGATGTTTTCCTATCCTACTTTTCCAGAGCTTGTAACACAAACCAGCAGGAATAGGAGTAACAGGGATGGTAGTGTTGGCATGTTGGTGATTTCTAGTAAGAAAAACACGATTTCAAACCCAGAGCATCTATCCCAGAAGAGCAATAAGCTGGGATTGATGACTATGATCCCATCAAATGATAATTTTATCATTTCCCTGCATCCTTCTAATAAACTTGGTGCATATGTTTCCAGCAATCACTTCAGCAATTTCAGATCTTATTGTGAAAAACTGAGCTGTTTTTAAATGCATCACAATCTGGCTGTGCTCAAACCACCAAAACAGTATTCATTCCAAGAAGTACAAGATGTTTGGTGACAACACCACTTCTAAAATTTAGTCAGTTCTCAGCTAAAGAAAAACATCTCAGCAGTAACTTTTACCAAAAAAAAAAAGGAAAAAAAAAAAAAGAAAAAAACCCAAAAGAAACAGCAGAGATAATAAGTTCCTTAGAAACATTTTCCACTTGGGCTTTTCTCATCTCTTCTTGCTTCTCTTTCTTCTTGTTTCTATCAAGTCTTTCAAATATTTTGATCCACAAAGCCTTGAGAAGGAGATAGGATTCACTGGAACATCACAAATCTCCTTTTTGTTCTCTTCTTGTCCTCCTTTCTTTACCTCTTCTTCACTTCTCATGCAGAATTGGAACAGATTAAATTATGTTAAAGCTAAAATGGGCACTGTAGGGCTGAACAAAATACTTCAGTTTCAATTGAAGTCTTAAAATCAGCACTGAATGCATCACAAAGAGAATGTCAGCAAATTAATTAAGACAGAGATTGCTCAAAAAAAGTAACATGTTAGGGATTGCCAGTACCTGAAAAGTGAAATTCATACAACTATCCCAGGCCTGCACTGATGCAGTTTTTGGAGATTTATTTGGAGAGAAGAGAAGAGAAAAACTCACTGAATTAGCAACAGTTGGCACCAGTGCTCAGCTGTCCTTGCATGTCAGCCCTACACAAACCAGTCACCCCAAAATGACCCATTGCTGTGCCACAGTGGGTGAAATAAAGACATACATGCTATATATAACATACATAAATTCAGAGATAGCAGCCAGCAGCATCCTATTAGACCTGTGAGACAACACAGAAATGCTGACTGAAGAGACAATTGAGCCACACCCTGAAAAGCTAAATGCTTAGATAATGCTTGAGAAGCCTTTCCCCTTCCTGGCTCCAGCAGTTTCACTGATGACTCTCCCACTCTTCACTGATTCAAAATGGACCTCACAGTTCAGCTGCAAGGGAGCAGCAACTTCCAGAGGAATGAAACATTCCCCAGGAATCTCAAGGGCAAAGGAGAATTTGTGAGCCTCCCCTGCTCTTTGATGCTGTGATGGTGCAGAAGAACCTGAAACCTACCTTGAGGTCACCTATAGGTGCTTACATAAATGTTATTTTGGCAGTGAAAGCAGGGTTGTGCAGCAGTGAGCTGAATTGCTGATTGAACTCAAGCCCAAAGCTCACAAAATCCCAAGGACTAGCCAGGGTATCCATGGGAAGCACTTCAACTAATTATGCAGCCACTGGCAGTCTGGTCACATCAATGGCCAAGGGCACTGCACAGGACTCCATCCTGATGAACTGAACACAGGAGTGATGCCAAGAGGGAAAATTCCTACAGGATCACCCAATGCTGTGTTCTTAATACAAGTGGGATTGCTCCAGCAAGGGGAATACAATAGAAAGGGGGAATCCTCTGTGTGTAGCTGGGGACTGCACTGAAATCCATCCCCCTGCAGAGTCTTTTTGAATTGCAGCAAATCTCTTTGTCTGTTTGTTCAAGCCATCCTTAGCAAAATACAGTAGACCTTCAGGTGTTTGAAAAACAATACAAGGGATTTTTAAAAAAACCCCAAACCTGCACAAAAACCCCCCCCAAAACAGAAAAAAAAACCCAACAAAAAATCCCCAAAAACCAAAACCAACCAAAAAAGCCCAAACAAAAAAAAAAGCAAAACCCAAAAAACCCACCAAAACAACAAAAAAACCCAAACAAAAAAACCCAAATAAACAAAAAAGCCAAACCCCCAAAAAGCACCAAAACAAACAGATCAAACAAACAAATCAAAAGCCAACCAAACAACAAAAAAAACCCAACAAACAAAACAAAACAAAAACCCACAGAAAACAAAGCCACGAAGAAATCCTCAAGATCTTTATTTTCTACCTTTACTTTTCTAAGAAATTAATGATTCAGAAGCACCATTAGTTGTAAGCAAAGGAATAAAGCCAAGTGCTTTGCCTGCTTTAATATCATAATAACTGAACACCTGGCAAACCAGCTCTGATAACTTCCCAAGAGAAACATCTCAGAAACCAACACCATCTTATATATAGGTATAGATGATATAGAGATATAGATATAAATATGTAGATATAGATATAGATATATAGAGAGAGGAAGTTTACTAGGATTAGTTTTCTAAATATGCCAGAAGAGATGGGAATATAGAGGAGAAAATTACATTATCACACACGTGATGTCTGGAAGAGAAAATCTTTCTGGTTTCTTGTTCCAGGTTTTGCTGTTGTTGTTGTTTGTTTTAATAGGGTTTATTTTACATTTTTTGCCCCCAAATCACACTGAGCAATTTTGATAGCAAAAGAAACTTTACTGACTTGTAAAGAGAGATGAAAGCACCTGGAAAGACAGACTGCAGCTTTTTGAGGTGGTACAGAGGCACCTTAACAATCTGCAAAGGTACAGAAGAGACAAAGAAAGAGACATTGGACATGTATGGAAAAACTGGATTGTTTTACTCTCATCAATGATCTAGAAACCATCCAAGTATTTCCCATTTATTGGTGATTCTACCAATTTGTGTAACTGGCAGACAGATGACTCGGAAAAAAGGATCCCCAGGATCCAGCTAAAAAGCTGCTGTGACTGTAGGAGCCACAATCCTGTAATTCAAAGGATAGTGTGGAACAGCTTGGGTGGTGAAAAGTTCCCTATTCATTCATTGTACGAGTGAAAACACCAAGCACTGTAAAGTTCAGAGTTGTTATTTTTAGGATTGTGTGAAAAATCTCAGTGGGTTGTCTGAGACCAATGCAGACATGAACTAGAGAAAGCTTTGAGTCTTTATGCCTTGAGATGACAGAAGGGCTGGAAACCTGGGAGCTACAAGGCAGCAAGAGAATATTCCTGGAAAAGCCAACCCTGCCAGTCAGCACACACAATACCTGGCAGGAGAAAAAATAGTCTGAAACTTTTCACAACAGCTAATGATAGGAAGAGACTGGAAAGGCTGTCAGCTGTGTCCTTGGGGATCTGCTTGAAATTCAGAGACAGAGTGGGAAAGGGGCAACACCACTGTCACTCCTTACACAAGGTTTCCTTGGTCATTTATGTTTTAGGATCCCCTTATAAATCAGAGTGGCCAGCAGCCAGCATCTTTCCCTGTTCACTTCCTCAAAACACATTGAGCCTCAAATTGAGAGACTTCTGGAATCATGGAATCTCTCTTAGCTTAGCAATACATTGGGTCAATCAATACTATTTGTACCTTGTCAAGTAATTTGAAAATTATCTAAAATAGTACCACAGATGACCAGAATTCATTGTACAGAGCCATCAGGTCTCCAGATCTTGTCAAGGTTCGTGCAGTGGTTTCAGTGCTTAAAGTAGAAAGGACTCTACCCAGTAGCTCTCATGTCACTAATCCTTAATTTCCACATCAAGAATCAAAGTAGAAACTCAGTGTTATGGTCACAGAGCTCTGGATATATCCAGCAGCAGAGACTCTTGAATTTCTTTGTCTGCCCCAAAAGCCTCCTGCATCTTTAGTCCCTCACTCAGGTGCCTCTGTTCTCAGGGGCACATTTCTAACACAGGCCTAGGAGCTTTCTCCCACCTGGTGCAATTCTGGCTCTCAGAGTCAAGGTTGCCTAAACCAGCCTGTAAAAACCTACCCATGTTCCAGACTGAACACTTTTGTTATTATTACATATTTGTGGAAAAAACCCACTCCATCATCACCTGGCAGCTGGCAATAAACCTGGCAAATCTGACACTCAGCTTATTTGCAAGCACGTCACTGGAGCAAAAATATTAAAACCTCTGTGCTAACAGACACAAACAGAAATTACTGCTCCAAGCCACATATTCCTTTAAACCAGGAAGGTTGTTTCCAGTCATAATAAAATACTTTCAGTGCAGAGGAGGGGAAGAAGAAACACTGAAATGGGACTGAGTATGGCATTAATAGACTTTGGTTTTATTCTAAATTTTGCTATCAGGCAACTGCACAGCCAGGGAAAACCCACATCATCTCTGTGAGAGCTTCAGATGAAAATCTGTTTTCAGATGTTACTGTACTGCAAGAGTCTCATACTTAGACTAATTCCTTTTCTACTCCTATTAACCAGAAAGTTAATTAAAAATCATAAAGAAAATAAAGACCCACAGCAGAAGAAGTAGATTTTATGGTGACCACAGGTTTCTGGCTTTCCTCCCTGTTCATTTGCTGCCTAGATCCATTACAAGCCTATGTATTCAAAGGCAAACAGCAAAATTCCTGTGTCTTCAGGAATTGCTCAGAGAGTGATAAGTGCAGGGTGGAAAGCACCAACTCTCAACCCAAGAGACCAAACTTCCACTGGCCTCATTAGCAAAACCCAGGCTCATTGCCAGCAAAACTGAGCTTCTCAAGGTATCTTTAAATTAATTTCTGAGTGTTTTTTTTTCCTGCATGTGTTAAAGATGTGACACGAGCTCCTGTGCCAAGCACAGCACTGACTAGGAAGGTCCTGCTGATCTTTGAATCAGAGCCCTCAACACCACCAACCTAAATCAGTCATTCAAATTCCCCCTGCATCCTTCAGTTCTCTCTATTTACTGTCACCTGCTACAAAATTCACCCTCATAAACTACATTAATTAATGAAACTTTACCAAAACATGGAGAAGATCCACTCAGAGTCATGGATAAAGCTTTGGGGAAACTGGAAGGAGAGTGGGATGGTTCTGTCCCAGTCCTTACCATCCCTCCCTGCACAAATCTACCACACCACAGCCTGCACAAATCTGGCTGGGAGGGAATGTGTGGGGCACCAGCAGAGCCCAAAGGACTTTCTGCTGCTTAGCAGCTCCCTGTGCCTCTCATCCTGATGTGCCCAGCTGCTGAGCCAGCTGTGAGCTAAACATCTTCACATCAGCAGCAAGTGTTTACTGGGGTTTTGTGCTACCCCCCTTCATGACTGGGAAGTTTCAGTTGTGTCTTCACAACCTTTCCTTGGTTGCTGTCACCAGGCACTTCCTGAGGTGACAGATGGTTTTACTTTCTGCTGCAAGGGTGCAAAACATGCAGCCATGCCTGGGGAGTGCTCAGTGCTCCCTGAGTTGGTCCACAGTGAAGAATGAAGCTGACTCTTCAACAGTTTTACCTGCTCAGCGCCAAGAAAAGTTCCACTGTGTTAACAATACCAGCACAAAACCACTTGCATTTCTCTAAGGACATGGCAAACCAATTTTCTTTTCTTTCAGCACTGAGCCCACTGGGCTGCACTACTGTGTGCCCACCAGTCCCACCTCACCCCTTTAAGGCTGCAAATCAAGGGCTTCTCCCCATCCTATATTAGTATTATTAGCACATTAATGAAGTTCTTAACCTCATTTACCTCCTTGGCTTTTACACCATGCAAAAAGAACAAGGAAAGAAGAGCTGGAGGCTTCCTTAGTACAGCAAAGGGCTCCTCTAATCCTGCAGTGAAGTGGCAGAAGTTGCTTATAAACAGCTGAAGTTGAACACGATTCCTCACCCAATGCACAGCAAGTATCTGTGTCCAAGACAGAGGATAAGAAACTTTGGGGTAACAAAGTGCCAGGTTTAGAGAGAAACACATGTTCCTAGCCATGAACTCATCACAGGATTTTTCCCTCGGAATTTTTGCAAGATGTGCATGTCCTGTGTGCTGCTGAGCCTCACATCTGCTGGATGGACAGGAACGTAATTTCTAAGAATTTCAGTGATGGCAGGCATTTTCTTTTTTAATGTGACCATAAAGTGGCAAAAGCTGTCAGCAGCATTGGCAGTAGCTTAAAAAAAATGTTGACGTTGCCTAGATACGGAGTCCTGCTCCAGCCTCGGATTTGCCTGGATGTCTGCATTTGACAGGAGTAACTCCTTGGGATTTTAGGTTTTCTTTAATATTTTGAGATCCGTGCAAATATCTCTCCTTATTCCTATCCCTCCTTCTCTCTCCTCCCCCACTCTTCGGCTTTGTTAAATGCAAACTAATTCCTCAACCATAGAAATATTTTTCCTAGCTTTTTTTTTTTTTTCCCCTCCAGGTTAATCTTTTCAGTTATATAAACACTTTATAAAATAGCATGGCAAAAGTATATGAGAATCTGTTTATGTGATTAAGACTTGGCTCCTTCTTTCCCAGTGACTGTATTTCATGCCTTGCATTTGCCATTGCTGAGATTTGCTCAGTTGTCTCTCTGTGACCTCCAAAGCAGAAGGCAGCAGGATTTAATATTGCTTCTCATGGAGTTCTTATAGTAAATCACTACTGGTGGGTATCCATGGAGTCTTGGGAAAAAAGAGCATTATTAAGTACCTGCTAATTTTTTGTTACAGTGGATGGATTCCAGGTTTTAACTGATGGCAAAAATCCAGCTACTCCAAAGGGAAGTGAATTTTTCCCAGTCTTTCCCTTTATTGCTGTTCTGCTCCCAGTCTGATTTTTGCTTTAGTGTTTGAAGAAAAGAGTTCTGGATGCCATTTAATGAAGTACTGTAGTGTTTTATTATCCTTTATGGTAAAGAATTTGGAAGGACTTTAGAGAGCTTCATGAAGAAACAGAAACAGGCCCAAAGTGCATATACAAAATACAGCACTAAACTCCTCTTCCTGGCAGCTAGATGACAGAGAAGTAAAAAACATCCACTGCAGACAATTTTTCCAGTCTGGTCCCTGACATGGTTCCCAAGTGAGGAACAAAGCACAGTTATCCGAGTGTCCCACAGCAGCAGATTTCAGCACCCTCTGGGGTTATTTTCCAAAGGAAATGATGTGCTGTTCAGATACTTACTTTAGTGTCACTTGTTTTAGTTATCTAATAATGTCACAGGGTCTGAATAAGCGAGCAGGTCTTTCAACAGTGCCTCCCAAACATCAGGTCCCCATTCCTGCAGAGCCCTTCTGCACTGGGGAATGACTCAGTTTAGCCATGCTGAAGCAAAGGGCATACTCTCCTTCCTCTTCTTGTTCTTCATCCAAAAAAATCCATATATTTTAACAATAAACATCATGATTGCATCATCTCAAAAGGGTAAATAAAGCTTGAATGCAACAAGAACAGGTACCACAATCTCATAACTCCTCCCAGCTGATGCCAAGCACAAAGCAGTGTGAACACGTGAGGTTCATCTATTCAATGTAATCCTGTTTTCCCTCTCATTAAAGTGGTAGCAGATGTGAGATTTTGGGCACTGTTGACTTCAACAGCTCTGTGGGGATGAGAAGACACTTTCCTGTTGCAGCACTGCAAATCCTAAAATTTAAGCACTGGCAAAAAATTTACTCAGAAAAACATTGACATTGACAAAAAATATGGATGGAAACCTAGAAGCAGAAACAAGCCCTAAAAAATATGTCACTTCTTCTCAGCTTTAAAACTGGAAAGGACAAAATGATAGACAGAGGAAAGAAAGGTGGAGATGACTCAACAGGCTCGTTTTGTGGTGATGCCTTTTGCTGTTGCCTTCCCCAAGTCTGATGTTGCTGGAACCATCAGAGCACTTGGATGTGTTTGAAGATGCAAAAGTCAGTGCATGGAGGCAGTGCCAGGACACTCCCACTGAACTTGTGCACAAGAAAAGCCTTCTCCCACTGCACACCTCTTCTTAAATACAAAATGCAATAAAGGAGTGAAAATGATGGAGTGAGTCCTGATAATCACGCTCTCAAATTCTCTTTTCCAAGCACAGGTGAGATTCTCAGACCAGCCCAGGGCAGCTGGATCCTCTCTTGTCTCTCTTGGCTGAACCAGAGCCAAATATGGCTAAAGCCCCAGCACCATTGCTGTAGGTCCATGCTCTGTTGGCATTCCCCATTCCTGAGTTTGCAGCTGGGCTCTCCAGGGAAGCAGCTGCATGCACTGGATTTAAGTTTCCCATTCTGCAGCACGGATTTTTTACACATTCTGCTTTGTGAGCTCCTCCACTGACAACATTCACCATCTCCATATCCTGGCCTTCCAAACAAGGGGGCTGTAGGGACTTCCTGTGATGGCTACTGTGGCTTCCAGCCCCTTCAAACACAGCTCCAGACACTCTGCCTCAAAGCTCATCCCAAAATGATGGGTGAGCTGAGCAGCAGCATGACTTCTGGCCAGCCCTCAGCAGCAGCTGGGTTGACTTTAATGCCACTTAATTGCAGTGACATGTCTTTAATAACAAAACCCATGCCAAGAAACTGTGATTGGAACAAGAGCTCACCTAAGGCCAGTTTCAAAGGGTTTTCAATCCCCTCTTCTCTAACTTGTGGCTTCCTGGGAGCTGCACAACCTCTCCTGGGTCACTGAGGGGACTGCAGCCACCCACAGCTTCTCCAGCCACCACTAGTAAGAATTTGCTGATAATCCACCTATTTTTCTGCAGACTGGGCTTCTGATCCAACACAGCCACACATAATGAGGAGCCTTACCCCAGATGTCACCCTCTGGAAAAGCCACGTGCTCCTCCAGCACCACTCTCTGAGGCTGGGGACAATCCCAACATAGCCACCACCCTTGTGTGTCTGGTGGGGCTTTCTCCCTTAAAAAAAATCTGAGATTTCAACTCTCTTCATCACCCCTAAACTCTGTGGTTAAATGAAAAAAAAAATCACATCAGCATGGGGCAGAACCCCCCTGATGACATCTCCCTTTCACAGAAGCTCCACACACCACCCAAAAATCAGGAGAGCCTTATCTTTCAGGATTTATTTGACAGCGTGGATATGTGTGACTATTGCTGCATGGAGATGTTCCATACAGCATGCAGAAATACAATATGTTAATCTTCTTATTTGCATTTTCATATTCTAGTATTTTTTACACATTCTTCACTTCAGTGGCCTGGATAATACCAAAGCATAAATCCTCTTTGCTTAAACAAACTTCAAGGGAATGTGGCCCATCACAAAGGAATCACAAAGGCATGGCTATTTATTATATACATCAATGAAACGGAGAAAAATCTTAAATCTCAGCTTCTTTTTTGGTCTTTGTTTCTACAACAAACAGGGAAAAAGAAAAATGTTTTTAACATCTACAACAAAGCCCAAATCTGTCACTCCACAGCCATGGCTTTGACCATTTCTCTAAATTTAGAACATCCCTCCCTACCTGTCTTCCCTTGCCACTAGTAAGAATTTGCTGATAATCCACCTATTTTTCTGCAGACTGGGCTTCTGATCCAACAAAATCTAGACAGCTGTACAAATGGGTTTGCACTAATCCCCACCATTTGTTTGAAAGATCTCTGTGAACACCAGCAAACATACAAGATGTCAGATCAGCAATACTCCTCATTACTTACTATTTATCCCTTAGATTGCATTAGAAGTAAGGGTTTCCTCTGGCTTTTAAGAACAAAACCCAACACTTAGATCCCCATGGAGGAAACTATTGCTTATTGTTCACCTCCTTCACAGGGGGGATGAGCAAATATTGCTGAAATTAGCCAAAATATTACTGTTGTTTGGTTTGGTGGTTTAGGGTTTTTTGTTTGTTTGGGGGTTTGGATTTTGTTTGTTTGTTTTTATTTTATTTTGTTTTGTTTCAAGGAGGTCTTTGCTTTGTTCTTCAGATCAACTGACTTAGATGGCTCAGCAAGGATTTACTCTTAATTTCAGGCAGCCAAGTCTGGAAATTGTTCCACTGTGTTCAGAACCCAATAATCAAATCTTCCCATGTCACTGTGAAAAAGTCAGAGGTAGTAAATCCAATGTCTTTAAATGCACGTAACAGAGCAAAATTTGATCTTCACAGAAGTAGAAACACATTTTAACCAGCTTTGCTGCAAGAGGCAATACTTTCTTCTAAAAGATGAAAAAACTCAGCTAACCATGCATTCCTTTTTGAGGCTCACTCTCCTGAACAAGTTTAGGCTGGTGCTGCTTTGCTGAGGACTCCTTTGCCAAAGGCCCATTTCTATTAGCTGGTTACTTGTTTCAGCTGCCACTGGTGCTTCTTGTCTCTCAGAAATCCTTCCAAGTGCACTGAACATGGCCAAACTCACCCCCTCTCCATCACACTCAAAGGAGGCAGCACTGATACAGATGCTAAACACAGAATAAATCACACAGGCACTATTTGCCACCTGTAGCTACTTTTGCTCCTGCATTAAGCATGAGCTCATGTGACACTCTTTCACCTTCCCCCCAGAAAGTCTTAACTTTTGTGGAGTTTAGATGTGCACCTCTATTTTGCATGGATTAAAGGCAGTTTTGGCCTCTGGATGCTCAGTGCTCTGGGGCATGTCAGTGTGAAAGAGGAATTGAAGCAAAGACTTTACTGCAAACAGCATCATCCTGTTGGAGCTATGGCTCAGGTTGCCAAGTGCAGTTCTCTCATCATTAAACAGTTTCATGGAAAGACTGTGAACATGAAGAGCTATGGAAACCTTATACTGAGGTTAAGCAAACAAATCTGACACCAGAGCTTCTGCCCAGCTCAGGCAGGCAGTGAAGCAGATACATTCACAGCAACCCTGAAATGAAATGCTCTGTACTCCCAAATAACAGTGCTTGTTGAAGAATATCTGATTAACAGCTTACCTCCACAGCCAAAAATTAATTGCATTATGGTCCATGCATTTATCAACACAATTAAATGTCTACCTTGATATGGAGTGTCATATCCTGACTTGAGGGCAATGTCAAACTCTCCTGGGATGAGGGGAGGAGAAGCTGATTTCCTGAACAACTGCTGAAATTTGGAGGGAGGGATGCTTTTAGTCCCTGATGTTTTAATTGGTTTAGAAGTGGGGGAAAAAAAAAAAAAAAGAGTAAACAAAATAAAAAAACAAGCAAGCTTAGTCAAAGGTTCTTAGCTCAAACCCTAAGCCAAAACATTTCCAGGCAGGCAAGGCAGTCCCAGGCTCTCCACAGCAGAGAAGCAGTGGGATGCCCACAGGAGGCACCTGTGTTTCACAGAGCTGCCAGGGAGGTGCAGGCTGGGCTGGCACAGTGTGGCACTGTCTGCTCTTGTCACCACAGCCCCGGTCACACACACGCCCACGCAGGGCTCCCAACCCCACACTCCCTCACATCTGGGGCTCAGAGAGCCATAAACAGCAGGAGATGCTGCAAGAAGCAAACTACAAAGAAACCCACCACAGTTGCCAACCAATAAAGTGTGCTTACAGGAAACCCAAGGCAAGCTTCAAAATAATTTAACTAAAGAACTGAGGTGCTTTGATGGTTGATCATCAAAGGCTCTGAGTACTTGTTTCACATATCAACTACACACATTCATATTTTCATCATCTAAGAAAAGAATTTTTTTTAAGATACAGAAGAATGTTCAAATACTCTGTGGACTGCAAAAAAAAAAAAAAAAGCCAAAAAAAAAAATTTTATTATAAAAAAAAACAAAAAAAAAAAAAAAACAAAAAAAAAAAACCCAAAAAAANGTTTACATAAATTACAGATTATTGCCAGAGATGGATAATCAGAGATTACTCTACTGAATAAAATCTTCCCTTCAGAAAGTTTTCTATTCAGAGCATTACTCTCAAAATGACATTCACTACGACATTTTTGCTTACTCCAGCTTCATGCTGTTCCCCCACGAATCCTCATCTCCCTGCCCCATCCTTTGCACTTTTTTTGTGGAGCATCCACACACACCCACTTCGGAGCACAAACCATTTCATACAACACTGCTGCAGCACAGAGAGGGCAAATCACAAAATGGTGCAAAATTTGGGGAGCATGGACCTCTGGCTAACATGCATGTGAGTGCCTGTGAGTAACAAAATGCTTTTATAAACCTGAATTGGGTCCTTTGCGCAGTGTTGTCCTTCATTCAGTATATCCCACACTGTGCCAGGGAAGCTTGTCAGGAGTTTTGATGGATTATCAGTCAAATTTATTGAAAAGTTCAGATGGATGGAAACTGTTCATAGATCACTGTCCAAAAATTAGACCCAAGACCTTTTTTCTGACATGAGCAGAAGACTTTGCCTGTCATTTTAAACTAAGAACATGACTTCTAGCCTTCTCCAGCTGATTTGTTTATTATTCTACTCACAATAAACCTCAAATCAATTAACTCACTGGGCTAGAAAATCCTGAACTAATTAATTTTAAAGAGTGGCATCTCTGTTCTCCTTGGCTTTGACAAAGGAAACATGAGCTCACTTTGGTCAAAGAGAAAGCAGCGTGGAAAGATTCAGCTGCACTACCCAAATTCAGGAGAATAGGAATTACATCAGTGACACAGGTTGCAATTACACAATTTCCACAGCAGCTTCACCTCTGTCAAACTACAAGGACAAAAGACTTCTTCCTAGATCTCCTAATTCAGATTGATATTTAGGGGGAAAAGTCCTAAACCTGGCACCATGCAGAGCTTTATACTTTTTACTCTGCTTTTCCACATTTCCTTCTCCCAGTAACAACCAACTTGCTTCTAAATTTGCTGTACAGATTAAATGAGCTAATGATAACTCCACTGTCAGATGATCACTACACAACTTGAAGGTGTTCCAGCCCCTGAGTGAATCCAAATAGATGATCCAGGCTCTCCTTGCCCAGTTCATGACTCTGCCAGTGACTGCTGGAAGTGAGGAGTTGTTTAAAGCAGCTGCTGGAAGCTCATGTGATGGTTTATAACAGCTCAGCTGTGACACTGCAGTGCCTGCCCATGGTTACTTCCCATCCAAATGGGAATGTTACCTTCAGCTGGCTTTATGGTCAAGGGGAAAATGTACATGTGAAAGCAGGAAACAAACCTAGAAAACCTTGCAGGCAAGTAGCAGAGTCTGTGTGAAGTCTGTAAAACCCTCTCAGTCAATCAGTGGTTATCAGCAGGGCTCTCCTTCAAGATGTTTTCACAGCCCCAAAGGCTGAAAAAAGCAAAGCCTCATTTCTACAAAGCTCATA
This sequence comes from Dicaeum eximium, assembly GCA_013396995.1. Taxonomy (NCBI): domain Eukaryota; kingdom Metazoa; phylum Chordata; class Aves; order Passeriformes; family Dicaeidae; genus Dicaeum; species Dicaeum eximium. Next base: position 2,458,790 of record VWZP01001896.1, read on the forward strand.
AATTGAGACATGATAGTGATCAGCTCCTTGCCCTATTGACTCTCACAATGCACAGCAATTTACCATCATTTTTATGGGGCTTATTTTATTTTTAAAACCAGACCTAGCTCAGTCATAACTCACACTGACCCAGGAAGGGCTACAGAAGAGCTGGCCTGAGCCTGGGATTTAGCTGCATTTTACCCACTCTACTACACACTGTATTCCTCAATCCATGCATTTTTCTGCCTTGTGATCAGGTTCTTTCATTACATATCTTTCCAGATCAGAAAACTGATTGAGTCAAAATTTATTGTGTTTATTCAGCCCATTTTTGAGGCATTTTCCAAGCACTTTATCTAAGAAGCTGAAAACCCGTGATATCTGTAAAACTTGGATCTGATACCTTAAGTCATTATTACTCCTCCAGACTCCAAACACATAGCAAAAAATCTTGGATTCATAATGCTTTTTCAGTGGAATTAGGACAAGCATTCACTTAGACTCAGGAAAAGCAATGTACTTTTAAATGTGTGAATAAACCTACTAAAGTAAATAGGATTTCTCTGGCACTTTTAAGCAAACACTTGCTTAGGGACCAAATTCTGAAACGATTGATCAAAATGGAAAATGGACACATAAATATAATTGAAGGTCTGCTCCTACACATATATTCTTAGTTTGTAAAATACAGATAGCTAAATATAAACTGCCCACAACCACAAAAATTTCCCCCACATTTTATTTCCAAATGATTTCCTGTGATTAGACAGCTTAAGACAGCAAAACACTCTCTTTAGTTTTACTATTGCTTACATTGCTGCCTGCCTGGGAAAGCCACCTGCACATCAGCAATGCCCTTCAGACAAATTTTATCAAAAGACACAAAGAAGAGCAGCAGTTCATCAGCCTTTGGAGATGTTCAAACTGCAGTTTCTATTTCCCCTTCATGCCAGCAGCAGCCTCTAAAAGAGCAAATATAAAACTAAGGTCTTGTCCATACATCACAAGAAATAATAATTTGTTTGATCATTACATCACAAGAAAAAATAATTTATTTAAAAGTTTCATTATTTGCAGTATGTTCCACGGCTGACACCCCAGGAAAGAGATAGAAAATGGGAATGAGTGCAGTCACAGGTCTGACTCATACACTACAGATGAAAGTTAGGGACGGAATTTTTTTTTTAATGACTGCATATAAATCATTAGGAATTTGAAGACAATCTGAAAAATCCTTCTTGCCTAGACAGAGAGGGGAGGAATATAGAAGCATACTGGATGTACTCCCCCTATGCAGACAAGACTGACCATGAGAAACTAAGATGAAAAGAGAAGCACATAGAAAGATATCTCCAAATAAACTAAGAACAATCACCATAGGCACGTTTTAACCAGACAAATCATCTGCTGCTGACAGCAGACATCAGTAACTGGCAGGAGAAATGGTGCTGAACGTGGTTTTGGCCATGTGTGCAGCACCAGCTTAGCTGCAGCAGTGTTGACATATTTTGTCTGCAAAAAGTCATTTTTCTAGAGTAGATGAGACCAAGATGAACAGCCTTGGTCCCCTTGTCTGCCTCTGAGGGCAAAGCAAGCTTGAAAAAGGATGATTAGATGTCCTTGCATACCAGTACTGAAAAATAAAGCAAGACAAACAGCTTTTCTCCTTTTCCAGGTTTTATGGGATGACTGTGGAAGAGTCTACATCACCCCACAAGGTGGACCTGGACCAAGCAGCCCTGTCCTTCCCCAGCTTGTGCCCCTTGTCCTGCAGAGTAATCACAGCCACAAATCAAAGCTGCCTCCTGCCCTTCCCCTCTGCATCCCCCTGCCTGCCCATTGAGCAGCCTGGGGCACTGTGAGCACGGGAGAAGAACTGGAAATGGAGTGGCCTCAGCTCTTCAGAGTCCTGGAGCAGGCTGGAACTGATGGGTCTCTGCAGTTGGGGTCTGAAGGCTCCAAGACCACAGAAGGAATGTATTGATTTAGCAAAAAAAACCCAAAAAAACCAAATGTAGATTGCAGCAGCTGACATGAGGAAGGACACCCCACTGCATGGTGCCATTCTGCAGGAAAACATTCCTGAAGAGCAGTGGTAGGAAACAGCTTGAGGAAAGGGAAGGTGAAATGTCCACGCCCAGCAGCCAATCCTCCACAACAGCCTGTCCTGGGCTAAACTCACTTCTCTGCAAGCTCTCACCTAAATACCACAAATATGGAGTAAAATTTGGGAGGGAATGAACTTCAGTCTGCTGAAGAAAAATTTTAGCAGAGATCAGCCACAATTCAAAGGCTTTCAAGGCAGCAGAGCACAATCTGGCAGCAGTGTGGCAGGGTTTCCCCAATTTCTTCCCTGGATTACTGCAAATGAGAGCTACTTGCTCCATCTATGGGTAAAAATTAGTACAGTCATAGGCTTTTCTCACAGAGGGCATCATCTAACCATGAGATGCTCTACAAGAAAATAAATTATTAGAATGAATAAGGTAAATGACAACCATTCTGCCTTGCTTCTCACAGCCTTTTGAAAAAAGTGCCATCTGAAGCTTTATTATGGGAGCACCAGGAGTCCTCCTTATGGATTACTTTAGGCACCACAGTTAATAGCATTGAATTTCAGAAGGAGAAAAAGTATTAAGAGGAAACAGAACACTAAAACCTTATATTGAAAAACATTTCCTTTCTCAAGTGCAGTGAAAATTCACCGTGATTCAAATCTGACCACCAGCATCAAGGTGTTTCAAAGCTGTGTAATTTTCAATTCAATGTTCCATAAGGAACTTTTAATTCTGAGCTAAATTTATCTTTTGATCCCATGCACCACAACCCAAAGCTTTAGGTCAGTCTGTGGAAACCTTTTAATGTATTTCCTTTGCTGGTAAAACTGACAGCATCATTCATGTGTCATGAATATTGCTGTTACTTGAACCAAGTGTTTCAGAAGGGGAAGCAGCAATGGAAAATGCTCTGATGCCCTTCAAATGAGGCACTCAGACCCATCATAAAAAGGTAATTTTAATAACTCAAATTTCATACAACCATCTACTTCTAATAAAATACTCAGGTACTTGATTTTAACCTATCTGCAGGGGTAGCTCCCTGATTTCCACTCGGTGAAATAAAGCTGTTCTCATTTATTTGTACGTGTTTTGGCTGTGCAGGGAGAGCTCATGCAAGAAAAGTGTCACCTGCATTGTGTTTCTTCCCAGTGCAGGTCATCTTCCTGTGTTTACTTTGGATCACCTCAGTTTGCTTTACTGAGATGTGTCACTGCTTTCTCTTGGCATTACACCTCTCACAAAAGTGACACACATGGGAAGTGCCTTCCCACTGCAGCCAGGATGCCACAATGTCTTGGAGCAGCAGGTCCCAACTTGTGCCTCATGAGAGCACTTCATGCAGTTTTGAGCCAGCCTAAAAGAAACAGGGAAGTAGTTCCACAATGCCAATTTTGAAATCACTTTTCACAGCACCTCAAACTTTAACTTGCACTTCTTCACTCACCCTTTCCTCCTGTTGTTCCTCCCTGTTCCTCCTGTTGTTCCTCCCCATTCCTCCTTTCCTCCAGGTTCCTCCTGTACCTTTTACTGCAAGCTACAGGTCATACTAATGCACTCATATCCAATTAAAATGTAATTATTTTAATGTTCCATGGCTGCTCATGTGCCCACGCTGCTGCTGGTGGTACTGAGCTGTACATCCTCAATTGTGCAGGATATTTTCCCATTCTTAAATATGTTATTCCAGAGGTGCTACCACTGCTGCTGATGGGCTCAGCCTTGTCCAGCAGTGGGTCCTTCTTGGAGCCATCTGGCATTGGCTCTGTTAGACATGGGGGAAGCTTCCAGAAGCCACTCCTGTAGTCCCCCCTTTACCAAAACCTGGCCACACAAATCCAGTGCAGTTACCAATGTTATTTTCATACTGAATCCAAAAAACAGCACTGTACCAGCCACTAGAAGGAAAATTAACTCTATCCCAGCCAAAACCACGGGGGTATCCATCTCTTAATCTCTGCTTTGACGTCACACCCAGGCCCAGCATTTTCCAATAAATCACAATCACCTTTCCTGTCCTTTGATATACACACACAGTGTGGGATTGTTGCAGGCTGAAGCCAGCTCTGGGTCCAGGTGCTGGAGCCAATCTCCACTTGCAGGCAGCACTTGGCTCTGGGAGGTGTAAGGTGGGCAGCACTGAGGGGCTGCATTTAGCAACCATCACAGTACAGAGAACAGCACTAGAAAGTCCTCTGCACCTCAAAGCCAGGCTTAATTCACCCCCAATCCATATTCAGTTTTCAGCTGTCGGTCTAACAGTGCAGTTGCAAAGAAATTCTCAGACAAAAAGGAAATGAAAAGTTAAATAAATTCGATAATGAAATTTCAGAGCACTTGTACAAAAACCCAGCACACAAAGAGATCTCCTGAGTTTTTCTGCAGTGAACTTCTCAAAGTGAAGGGGCTGCACCAGTGGCCAAGCACACGCCTCACCCAAAAATGTCACTGCAGAGCCTTTCCCAGAGGGGCCTGAGGTGGATTTTTTGCAAAGGTGGGAGGCTCAATGTGAAGCCCCAGCCAGCAGTTTGGGAGCTGGTTGAAGCTGTATTTATTAACTACCTGAAGTGACTGGCAGCCATGTACATGTTGTGGGAAGGTATTTTTTTCTTTCAAGGCAAATCTTTTGTCAGATCAGAGCTGTGAGGTTATGACCAGACACTGAACTGGGGTAACCAAAGGGAAGAGGCACAAAGATGAGCTCTTGGATATTGCTGAAACCAATGATAAAATATTGAAGATGAGCAAAACCTTTGAACTCCCAGCCTGAAGTGGAAAGTATTTTAAGTTTCACCTCTGCAAATCACTTTCTGTTTTAATATTGTTCTACCCTAGCTCTTCCTAAACTGTGTATATTCAAAAGGCAAAATAACTTAGCTGGGAAAAGAGCAACCACATGGGAAAGCAAGCGCTGCGAATACCACACATAGTCTTTAAAATGAAAACAAGCTAGGAAGAAGTTGCTTCCAAGAAAAACAAGGAATATGCAGAGTAACAGGTTAGTCTATGTTTTGAACAATGTGTGGGAGGAGGAAGTGGAGGGAAGACGGGGTATGTTATTTAAAACAAGGACTGCACCTACTTTCCCCCACATACTGCTCATGATGACTCAGGAAAGGAGTGCAGCACAGACTCCTCTCAGATAAAGTGGGGGACAAAAACAAACCCCAGGTCCCTGTGAAATTTTATCTGATGCTTTTTTAAAAAAAAATGTTAATTGCCTGGATAAAACACAGATTTGCTATAAACCCAAAGGGAAGACTCCAGTACAGAGTTTCCTAGAAGAGCCACAGCTGGGAGGGGCATCTGCAGATCTCTGGTCTGATCCCGGCTCAAAGCAACTTTAAACTGGAGCACTCAGAGCCTTCAAATCTGCCAGGACAGCAATTTCACAGCCCCTCTGGAGCCCTGCTGCCACACCAGCCCCTCCAAGTACATTTTTCCTATTTGTTCCTGGCATTTTCCTCTCTGACTCCTGCACTTTCTCTGGGCATCCCTGAAGGGCCTGGCACTGCCTTGTCATAATCCCATTAGGAAACTGAAGACAGCACAAAGGTCTTCTCCTCCTTTTTCTCCCTCCCCCTACACCAGGTGCTGCAGCCCCAGTGCAATGGCCCTTTGCTGGGCCAGTATGTCCCCACCTTTCTTGCACTGGGGAGCCCAGAGCTGGAGCCAGCACTGCTGATGTGTCTCACTGGTGCCAGGCAGAGGGGGAGGATGACTTCCCTTGACCTGCTGGTGATCCTCAGAGTGCAGTCCAACACAGAGTTAATTTTCATTTTAATACAATTAATCCAGCACCAGCAGGGATGTAAAGGCAGGCAAACACAGCAAGTCCAGCTGATCCCAATGCACTCACAGTTTGAGAACTGATAAAACAACCGAGTCCCATTCACTTTTAACACAGGTATTCCAAGCTGTTTGAGAAAATGGGATTTTAATCACATAGGTGTGACAATTTTGAGCAGTGAAGCATTTAAGCACCTTTAGAAATGTGGAGACAAGTGCTGGTTTAGCTTTTCTCAGAGCTCTTCAGCACAGCATCTCTGCAAAAGTCTGAGGTATCTGATCTGAGGAGTATCTGAGAAGTCTTGTCTCAGGAAATGCTGTTCAAGCCACAGAGACCTTATTTTGAGTAGCACACAAATAATTAACTTACTGTTCTGTAGTACATGGGGTTACTCTATTTGCAAAGTAGCAGAATGCAGAAGTAAAATTGCTTGTAAATTGCTTGTAAAAAATGCAACAATACAGCAGCAATGCTAACCCATGCTTTTCTGGATCTCCTGAAAGTGTTTTGCTAAATAAAATCCTATCAAAATTAATTAAATATAGTAAACACTAAGAGTGTAATTCATTGCTGCCCCCTGTTTAGCACATTTTGAATAAAATCTACTTTAATATGGTAGTGAAGGGTAGGTGTCTGCATTAGACTCACTGTAAGAGAGCTAAATGCTGTGAAAGCAGGAGAAGAAATGTTCTGTTTTGCAAAAAGCTGTGGAAAGAGAAGAGTTATCCATTTCAACACCAATTAAAATCAGCACACACTTTCCAAGAGTCTGTCTCTCTTGCCTTAGGAACAAAAGACCAAGAGCACCCAAGCCCAGTGCAATTCCTGCAAGGCTCCCAGAGCAGCAGGGTCATGGATATTTTCTGTTAGCTCAAATATAGCATGGCCCCACTCCAAACCTGTTCCTGAGGCAGTGATGTGACCTTATCAAAAGGATTTTGCTGACTCCTGGAAGATTCCTTTATTTAATATTCTGTTGTACCTAGCTAGGACTTAAATAGTGCTGGCTGCTTAGATAAGTTGATTACAAAGTCCCAGGATGGCTTTGCTCTGCCTCTGCAGTCTAAATTGCTGCTGTTCATGCAGCAGAGAGCCTTTCTCTGCATACTCCATCAGCAGAATACTGCCAATATTTATAGGCCATATTTGAACCCACGTGGAGTAGCAAGAAGAGCTTAAATGGATTTTAATTATTGTGAAGTTTTAACAAGAGGGGAGTGTAAAAAGCATACTTGAACTTCAAGCAGGGATGAACAAATGTTGAATAGATGTTTAGAGCCTTCTCTGATTCCTTCAGAAACAGTGACCACTTCCTTCAATCTCCTGATGGTGTTTTAGAGAGAAGCAAGGAGTGGAAAAGATACCATTTCAATTAACCTTCAGCAGCACTTCTGACAAACAAAGAGAAAAATCCCGTATGGGTTTGTATTCTGTGTTCTTGTGCACAAGCCATTATGAAAATACTTGTTCTGATTAAAGCCAATGATTTTGGCTTTTAAGGCAAATTCTCATAAAGAAAAATGAGAAGGTCCCCCTCTGCTATTTAAAATCACTGAAAACTGTCAATACATTGCAGGAAACACACAGCCCAACATAGGTATATGCATGACCAATTCTGTATCCACATTGTCACAAAAGAGTTGCCAACAATTTTTCATTATTTCTTCTGTTTACAGACTGAAAACTCACTGTGGTCTGACAATCCAGCAAGATATTATTCCTCTCTTTCTCCTGTAGCTGTGCTCCTTTCCCACAGCCACCAAACCCCCATGCAAACCAGGTTTAGTTTGTTGACCAACACTGGGAAACTTTGTTCAGTAAGAAAGTTTAAAAATTGAAGCACGTTCTCAATCCTGCTCATTTCTGAGTTGTAGCAGTGTGTTAATAGCACACAGGCTGCTCAAGAGCTAAAATCTTTGCCCAGTATAAAGCTGTGTATAGTAAGTGCTCTGAGCCAAGGAGGTTTCCTATGCCTTTCATATTCTTGCAGAGGAGCTCAAATATCCCCTTAATGGTCATTTAACTGGAAACTGGAAACAAATTAAATTTATTTCCATCCAGCAAAGGTCGCTTGCCCTTCCTACAACAGAGCAAATAAATACCAATTTAAAAACACAGCTGAAATTCCCTTTGGGGTCTACACAACCTGTAACTCCTGAGTGACATCATGTCAGTGCCCACCTCCACCACACAGCCCATGAATGTCTGCAGCTGTTCTCAAGTCCTGGCACTGAAACCACCCAGAAAACTGCCACTAACGTGGACAAAGGATTTCTAAAGCACAGGAGTGTGATGAAGAAGTCACACCTAATGGCCAGCATGTCAGAAACCCACCACACACGGTCAGTGAAAGAGATAAGGAACAATCAGCACATGCCTCATCTGCACTTACTTCACTACCGCAGGTAAAGAATGGGCCAAGCCCAGGGGTACTGTGTATCTTCCTGAAATAACATGAGCAATTTCTTACTTTTTCTTGATCTGGAGAAAAACTTGATGCCCCCAGGAGAGGTAGACGGGTTAGAATTGGGGGAAGACTCTTTGGAGGAGGACCTGAAGATGCCACTGAAGCTCATTCGGCGTGGGGAGCGTGGGGGAGACTCCTGGTAGGGGAAGGGGAACACTGTTTTGGGTGAGCCAGGGCTGTGTTTGGATCTCACAGGGGCAGAAACGGGGCTGGAAGGTCGGTTCTGGAGCCCTTTGGAGAAAAGGCCTTTTGAAGGACTGCCGGCCGAGTAGCTTTCGTCTGCCTGAGGAGGAGAGAAGAAGGAAGAAAAAAAGAAAAATTTCCATTAATTCAGTTCAGTTCAGGCTTCCAAAATTGAACTTGTCCCAACAAAGCCAACTCCCGTTTGTTGGGGTGGTCAGAGCTCACCTTCCCCAGCACCTGCCTCCAGTGACACGCAGGTGTGCGTGTGCCACTCTCTGGCCTCATGCTGCCCCTTGCTCTTAAAGATACCCTGAATTTCACAAAAACATTTCATGGTGTGCATACATTTTATTATCACACATATGATGCAGGAATCTGTCTACTGCTTTTATCAGCCATGCATCCCTCTTCTTTCCTTGGACAAATGAAAGGTAACTGGCAATGAATTTATTTAAGGCAATGGATGATCGTGGTTAAGGAAACAAAGTCCCAAAGTTTTCCCTACGTATTTAAGCACATTCTGTGTTTAAGTCCTGTGGAATTTAAGTCCTTTCTGTGTCCTGCACGTGCCCTTTGGACCAACTTCTCTTTCCACTTGAGATGGGACAGAGCTGGAGCAGGTCCTGCTGGAGCTGGAGAAAGGCCTGCAGAGGTTACAATCTCCCTTTTGGGAAGGTTTCTAACCTTCCAGGCAGTGGCACCTTGTCTGGGAGACAGTACTTAAATCTCCATCCCAGGATGTGACTCAGCACAGCACACAAGTCCCCAAGTGCCTGACAGCCCTCCATGACGCCAGCCACAGCCACAACTGTGGGATTATTGCAACTCCTATCCCAAAAATAGAGGAACCATTTTAGAGTGATGATGCTCCTGCTAATTACCTGAGCTGGGATATAACATTTCAAACAGCTGTATCCCTTTTGGGACCTGTGCTGCCTTTCCAGCAGTGTAAATATCTGTGCACAGCACAGCTCTGCACTGTGTGAGCTTGCCCAGTGAGGGGGAGAAAAGAACCCAGAAAAACAAACAACAAAAAAAGGGAACTAAGATTAAATTCTCCTCCCCATATAATTAACAGAAGCTGACCCAAAATCTCTGTGGGATGTGCACGTGCCTGGGCTATATGGAGAGTTTATTTCTTCTGGAAGCACAAAGTAGTTCTGTAGGTATAAGGCTGCTGTTTTAGCTGGGGGCATTTCTCATGAATGAAGGGCTCTGTTCCTGGCAGAAGGCAGCAGTGGGTTTCAGGTCACCAGGGAATGCTTAAGCCAAGGCCAAGGTGGATGTGCCCACAGCCCCCTGCATGCCTGCTCCTCTCTGCCCAATTACTCAACACAAACCAGGAGGGATGGAGCAACCCCTCCCTGTGAAGATGCCTCCTGATGTGTGTCAGCCCAGTTAGGCAAGGGCATTGCTGCCATGGGAGTCATTTTAGGGAAAATATCATCTTTCATTAGGATGATTTAGATTAAATGAAACATCATAGGCCCATATGCCTTTGGGTCAGTGAAGGATTTGTGTGTATGAACCCAACTAAAAATGGTCAGCAAAGTTTAAAACCCATGCAAATAACTCCCTTTTCAAAATAATGTTTATTCACAGATCCAAAGCACTTGTAGAAATATGTACAAACAGCATAATGGCCAAATAGCTGCTCCCTCCATAACCCTTCTTGTAGTCCTTTCTGTGTCCTGCACATGCACTTTGGACCAGCTCCTCCTTCCACTTGGGATGGGACAGAGCTGGAGCAGGTCCTGATGTGTGGAACTGCAGAAAGGCCTCCAGAGATTACAATCTCCCTTTTGGGAAGGTTTCTAACTTTAAGGGCAAGTGGCACCTTGTCTGGAGATGGACACAAACAGCAAGGGTCACTAAGAGGGGCACAGACTTGTGCCAGCACAGCCCTGGTTAGATGATGAATTCTGCTTCACGTTCCTCTGCACAGCACAGAGATGTCTGACAAGAGGCAGAACAACTTTTTTATAACTGCATTTCTGTTTTTGACAGTGTGGGCAAAAATACCTCAAACATTTACCTGTCCTTTTACAGATGAATTAGGGGAGCAGTTGCCCTCAAGGGGAAGTTTTTGAAAAAGATAAATCAATTCTAACTGAAGCAATAGCAACTACCAAAAGCAACAACAGACTTTGGACAGTCTCCATAAGAGAAGAAAAAAGCAGTGTTTCATGCTTAATGCAGTTGCCTGAGGCTCAGGTTTGTCTCCTAGCTTTGTCACGGATTCTATGTGAAATCTTGAAAACTCATTCCAAATTACAAATCTATTCTGCCATGAGTATCTCCTTTATTCCCACTCTAAGTCCTCCAGCACTCAGACTGTCTCCCAGTGAGTATTTATCAAGAATAATAGGGCACAGCCCCTCAACTGAGACCTGGAATAATAACCACACTATAGGAAATTCATAAAAAAATTGCATTTTTGTCATGGGTAAAGCAGTCCCAAAGTGATAGCTTTCTCATAAAAGCTCATTAGCTTTACTAATATCATCTGTAGCATTTAAAATATCATCTGTAAATCATCTGAGACTACTTACACCTTGTTCTCTTCCCAACTACACAGTTCAAGAAACAACCAAGTAGCACAATGGCACCTCCTTCTGCATTGCAATTTAAATAGGTCTGCTGCCAAATCAACTGCCTGAAAGTGAGGAGTAAGAACATTTTCTAGCTTATTTTACTTACGATACAAATTTGCCACTGCTACTGCAGTTTAGGTGTGTTTCCAAGATGATAAACTCATCATATTTTTTCCTAAAGTGACAAGCCATGACATTTGTAAAGCCAAGGACCTCACTCTGGCACTACCCTTAACGCTTCATGATATATTTTTTTGTATGCTTGTTTGGTTAAATGACACACTGATAGGAGACACTTCAAAACGACTGTGGTGTCCTCACACACTAAAGCAATTTTAGAGATGTAAAATGTCAAACAACAATTTGTCAAAAAGGTCAGTATTCCCTTGTACAGGCAAGCCAGTCACAAAAGCAAATTGTTCAAAAGCAAATTCTGAGCAGAAGCAGCAGGGTGTTTTTATGTATTGCAATCACAACCAGTTGCCTTCTCTCTATCGTGCCAAGCAGATGAATTAATTAATTGTCAGAGCACCAGGGGCACGCTGCTAAATACACATGTGCATGCTACCAAATTAAAGGAAATGACTACATTGAATTCTTCCCCAGCCTGTTAATTACACACAGGTTACACCCACCATCACAGTGGGTAAATACTTGTGATTTTGCTTGGGGAATTACAACAGGATTGCTTGCTTAGAATATCATTTGTGGCTAGTGGATTGAAAGTTTTAAAATATTATTAGGTGCTTCTGCAAGTAAAATCAGCAGCGACAGTTATCACAGCATATCCAAAAGTCATAAGGCAATGCTCATTTTCATGCTTCAGCTGCGAATACAGAGGAATCTTTGCTGTGTAATAAACCCCATCAGCCCATGCAGGCTTGGTGTGACAACTCTGGCAGTGATGCTAGAGGCAGGTTACACAGCTAGATATTCATCAGCCTGTTTTTCATGCTTTTTGGACTCATTCCCTAAAGCTATGATAGGCAGGTGGGCTGAAAACTCCCACATGTGCTTTGGAAAGATAACTATTTCCCCAGCTGAGCTGTAGTAGCAAAATAAAAGTATTACACCCTGGTTTCTCACATTAGTAAGCACTGTGAATCACTTTGTGTTGGTCCAGGAAAAGCTGTAAAGACAGAATGGGCAGAAATATGAAACACACCTAAAAACCAATATAAATGCACATGGGGATATGGATCATTTTATCCCAAACAGACAATTGGCCTCTTGGAGATAAGGAATCCAAACACACCATGCAAGTGCAACACTAACCAATGCACAAATAAGATCTAATAAAAAAACTGAAAAATTCTTCTAAGACTGTTCACCTAATTAAAAAAAACAACGAACAAAAAAACCCCCACAAAAACAAACAAACAAAACCCACAAACACAAAAAAACCCAACCAACCAGCCAACAACAAAACATTTCCTGTGTTGGCTTTGTGCAAAGCATATATGGGATCTTCATATATTTTTTTACCTGGCTTGCAATTCTTCATTGTATTTCACAAGAAATATTGACGTGCACTACACTTAATCACTACTATATGATAATCCCCAGTGCAATGGACTAGGATAGAAAACTCTTCGTATTTCACCACAAACTGGTCTCTCATTATCCTCACAGCACCCATCTCAGCCCTGCCACAGGCAGAAATTTTCCCAACATTGTTATTTTTGCTCCTTTGCTTTATATTGGAAATTGGATCCCTCTTTTTTTGGCCTGATAAAGTCCTCTTGAAGAAGAAATTTCTGGTCCCAACCCAGAATTTGAGGAGCACTGAACTGCAGGGAAGAGAAGTGTCCTGCCAGAGCTACATGCCCAGGAAGATGAATGAGCTCTGCTGAGAAGACCCAGACCATGGACAGGCAGGGACTGTGCTGGAAATCCAGGCCCTGCCTGTGCCCAGCACCTCTTCACAGCCATCCCCTCTGCTCTCCTGCTCTCTCTGCTCCAGCAACAGATCCTTGACTGAGCACAAAGCCTTCCCCAGAGGATGCTCTCCCTGAAAAATCTCTGGCTCTGGTTCAGTTTGTGGTGAATTTAGTTCCATTTCTCAAAACAAACATCAGAAAAAATATTCTGTTGAATACAAATGGGCTCAATCTAAATAGCCTTTCAAAATGCTTCTGAATTTAAGTAAAAGTTATAAAATGCTCCTGAGCTCTGTTCCCTTTTGCTCCAACTCTGAAGAGTGAGGACATTCATGGAGCACTGTGGAGTTCTGTTTGATTTTACAACAGTGAGTTATTTGACCTTTATTTTGCCTCTTCACTTAAAAAATTTTGGAAAGGCAAGTAACAGAAGAGGAATTACCTCCTACCATCCTTGAAAGGGACAGTAAACACAATTAGAGACAATACACCAGATAGATGTCTGCACTTGTTTCCTGCCCTTCCACTGAATCCCAACAAAAAAGCCCTTTGATAAAGTTAATTGGATGATTCTCTCGTTCTGCTGGAATAAAGGAGCTCACAGAGACACAAGAGCTGACTTAATTAGACTGAAAGGTAATGAAGGACTTGCTCTCCCAGGGCTCACATTCTCCACCACTGGTCTCCTTCGTTCTGCATGAGCTGTACCAATTGAGATGGCACCAAATTTTACAGGGTCAGAGATGTCACTTCCCAAAAACTAAAGTACACTGACACTTTCCCAGATTAAAATACAATGGGATGAGGCTGGCTGCTCTGCAGGCTCTGAGAGATCTGCACTGCTGCACACATGGTCAGGGAAGGGTTTCCAGCAGTGAGCAGAGCTGCTCAAAGACAGAAAGCAGGCATTAGGAAAGGGAAGAGCAGGACTGGCTCCCTGTCCAATTCCTAATCCCTAAGTAGATTTATTTCAAAGTAGGGGATGGGGAGGAGCTGTGCACACCACAGTGCAGTGGTTGTTGTACATGCCCTTGTCCTGAGGCTCCCTGCATCCACTGCAGGTGCTCTATGCCAAGGCTGTGGCACTATCCAGGACTTGCTCCCCATCTTCACTGCTCATAAAAATAGACAATTAAAAGACTGTGAAAAAAGTAAATTCAAAGGAGATTTATTTGCCAGTAAATGAGGAAGGAGGGGCTGAATTTTTTTTTTTCTTCTCCTCCCTTATCCAGGGGTTGCTCATGCCATTCCCATGAGTCACTGGACAAAACAAAACCAATTCTGGGACCAGTAGCAGGACAAAACACTCCTTGGAATCCTTCAATATTGGAGTCACTCCCACAATAGTCTGATTCTAGTTCACCAAGACTTCCCTGCATTGCTGATAGCAGAACAGTGAGTTAGTGCCAAACACAGTCGGAACAAAACATCTACTTTCACTCTATTCCTTCATTTGTACATTGTACATTTGTTCATTGAACCCAAACTAACTCTTTAACCACTGAGTCACATCCAGAATCCCTGAACAGATGATTATCTACAGCTATACTCAAAATCTAACCCAGGCTTCCTGAAAGACTTCCCAAAAAGTCTGCATTAGGTGCTCTTAGGTGTAACTGATCACAAGTTGTCCAAATGGAGATGGGCTGTTTGTTTGCAAAATGTGTTTTAAATGAGTCATGTCATTCTGCATCAGAGTCCCTTGCTCAAAATTTACCACTCTCTCCCCTCTCATTTTTGTATGAACCACAAATTGCACCAGTAATGAGTCTCTCTGTCTTTCAAACCACTGATAAGGTATGATATAGTACAGCAACAGAATGTTTTGTCTGCCTAGAAACAAAATTTTCCACTGGTGAGTCTCCATTTATTTTAGCAGCCAGGTTTTTATTCATTTACTACGCTCCATGTTTAATCAGTCTCATTCCAGTTTCTTAAATAAAAATGACTTGTGCTACTTTTCTATATACATGACACCAACGCTATCACATTTCTCAACCCAATTTATAGTTCATTTAAACCCCCACATTTGTTCAATAAGAACCATTTACAATTAATTTCAATCCAAATGAGTCTATTATAACAGCATCATTAACTAGCCAACATTAGCTATTTCATTGTTTTGCTCAGGACTAATGTTTGACAAACCTGTACATTATCCTAATTGCAAACAGCATAAATATTAACACAGTAATTGCCTTTTTTGCAGTCTTTTGAAACTTCATCTCTGCTTGCTCCATGATTTATTCACAATCAACACTTGGCAGAGAAAGCTCTGCCACTTCATTCAAGGGTGTTTCATCAGAGTTGTTTGGATCTAATTTTAAAATATCTTACTTTAACAGCTTGTGCTTTAAAGACACTTAAGCTATTAATAGGATAGAGCCACCTTTGTAATCTCCCCAGCTTTGTCCCCACATAGAGAAAAGAATTTTTAATGCACACTTCTTTTCCAAGCTTTTGTCTATATTTTTTGTGACAATTCTGTTATTTCCATAAAGAAATGGATCAATATTATTCTTCAAACATCTTTTCTCCCACCTCCTCCCTCCTCCATCTATAATTTGCTAGCTGACTCCTCATAAAAACCTTTCCCGCGTAATTTTTTCTTTTATTTTTGATCATTCACAAGCCTGGGCTTTAAGCTGAAGGTAATGGCTGTCACTTTCCTGTGATTTCCACACCTTATCCTTTAACCTACTTTTGAGATGAAAAATCTATAAACATTCAAAGTTTTAAGATCTCTAAAATTGATAGAGCCATTTGGGTGCAGAGGGGCACTCATCCCTGACTGCTGCCCTGCCACACCGTACCACAATTATTTTCTGAATGAAGCTCTCAATTACTCATGATTTGCCAGGACTTTAAACTTCTCCTCTTCCACTGTCTTTTCCTAGGCTGAGGAAATGCAGTAAATGTGATTGCTTTTCAGCTCCCAGTGTCCTTATTTCTGTCTTTAACCATCCTCTGTGCAGGAAAGGTTTAAGCCATTTCTGGAGAGCCCCACCTTTGAGCATGGGGCAGGCAGCAATTCCAGCTGCTTTAGACAAAGCCACCCACACAAGTGTTAAGGAATTTGTCTGGCAATAAGAAAGGCAAAAATATCTGTCCCAGGCACCTTTCTCCACCACACCATGCCAAACATCTCTACACAAGATCCTTCACAGCATTACATCCTCCATCTTCAAAAGGGGAGGGTGAAAACTATCCCTGTCCTCTTCCTGCCATTAGTCATAAAGAAAAGAAGAATACATCATTTATAATAGTAGACATATTAATGAGAAGTGATTAAGTCTGAACTTCAGGAAATGTGTGTTACTTTACCACTGCTGCCAAAAGATTCCTACATGAACCTGAACAAATAATTCTAGACTTGAATTTCCTAGCTGTGTAATGACGATTGTTGTCACAGGATAATGATTGAGAGACACTTGCATGGTAAACTGATGAGAGTTTCTGGGAAAAATGTTAATTCAGCTTTTAAAAGCCTTCAAAAAGAACAGAGAATTGAATTAATAGTAGATCAGAAAGATGGGTTGTGAACTACTCTTGATCTATAGCCCAGGTGACAGAAGAGTAAAGTGCAGGAAGAGAGACATCCCTGATGAATTGGCTGTCTCCAGCATGATGAGTGAATGGAAAAAGCCAAACTACTAACAAAATACTGGCTTTTAATAGACAAAAGTTACACACTATACACTGATTTCAAACTTGAACTAAGAAAACCTTCCTCCTTGAAGAGTAACTTGGGGACTTTTTTATGTATCAGCAGTAGGGGCTGGCAATGTTTTAGTTAGAATTAAATAAATTCCGCAGTCTGATGCTACTCATCATTCACTACCAGCAAAAATCCCATACTTCTCATTGAGAAAAATGACATATTGGATGATATGTGTGGCTATGGATTTTAAAAGATTATCTGTTTTTTTATCAGAAGTGGGGCACTGCCAGCTCCCTTCTTACCATTTTGTTGCATGTGTTGAACAAGAGCTCAAGTATAATAGTAGGAAAAAACACTGGGTCTTACACATTCAGTCAAAAAGGTCAGTTAAAAATACAACTTCAGATATTAAGTCCCAGTTCCGTGGTTATTCCAAAGTCAGTTGCACTTCCATAAGCAGAACTTGCCCCAGCATTTAACAATGCTACAAAAAAAGAGGCAATTATTGAAATGTCCTTCCAGTTCTCCCAAGACATGAACTCAGAGGCCAGGTGGTGATCTAAGGTCGGATTCAATCATCTCAGAGGTCTTTTCCAACCTCAGTGATTACCTGCTTTTGTGAAAAAGAGTCCTGAGACCAGTTAAAAGAAAATGACAGGATTCAGGAATGGTAGAGTGGAAGTCATTAAATTATTGCACATCAGGGCAATTAGCCTTGGCACATTATATCCTCATGACTGAGATTCATCTTTCTCACCTTTCTTTGTGGAAATAAGGTGATAAATGGAAAAATCAAGTTTTAGCCAGAAACCCCTGCCTCCTTCCAGCATGACTATCCCTTCCAAAAACATCACATTGTTCACTTTATTCACAGCCTCCAAACAGGCACCTTTTGGTAGCACTGTAAATTTTAGCTTCCCTGGCACCTACAAGAGCTCCCCAGTATGAGCAACTCCTACCTCAGTCTAAAAGGTCCAACACAGAAAAGAACAAGGCCAATGTTATAAACATATTCAATTGCTGATGGATTGCAGAAATTCTTAAAACATCTGTCCTTAGCAGTGAGGTGCAAAGGAACAGAAAATCATGCTGTCAACAGAGCTGTTTTTATTGTTCTAGATGCAGATCAGCTTCACTAAGGAGTATTTATCACTTTGCCTGCCTTAAACTAAACCTGCAGACTCTCTGCCTCATGGCTTGTGGCAGGTTTAATGGTCATGGACGTCCACAGCCTTGTAAATACTGCAACAAGTGAAACTGGTCTGCAGAGTAGCTGAAGATCAGCTTTTGGAGTTGCCTGTGGGTCGGAGGAGAATCCCTCTTTGCCAGAACATGGCTGGTAGGAGGCCTCCATTTAGCAGACCAGCTTGTACTTCAATGCTTTGTGAAAATGAGGAGGCCAGGAACCGAAGATAACAGATCCCACCCAGCATTTTTATTGCTTTGAAGATTGTGTAGGCACTGAATAACCATCCCCAATGTCATCCATTGAATGTGCTGCCCTGATCCTTTTTAAAGCAAGCCAACTCTGACTACATTGGCTTAATTGAATAGCATCAGAAAAACAAATCCATGCCCCCAGAAGGATAACCTTGAGTTAATCCCACATTGAGGAGGAACTTTCTACTTTGTTCACAGGAAGGCTCTACCACTATGCCTTCAGAAAATGAAGGCAGCTCGTTTTTCCAGTGCCAAGGACAGAGAGATCAATGACAGTGAACAGTTAAACCCTCCATAGACAGAGAGCAGCCATCAGGAGGTAATTCCAGGAAAACCCACTAATGGCCACAGATTCCTCCTTGGGCAGTGTATATTTCTGCAGCAACACCTCAGATCTTGTAAGGTAAGGATATTCCTGAGAATACATCTACACAATGTCACCTCACAGATTTACAGCTGTGTTACACACAACATCTGCAGTATTTATCACAATACCACCAGCAGCTTGCATCCTTTACAGGCTGTACTGCACAGGCACTGTCATGGTAAGGTCTGCAAAAGCCACTGGGTTTGCCTTAGTGCACCACTCTCAACAGGTTAATGGCATGGCAGGGAAGATGAAAACACCAGGCTGTTTTAAGCCTAACAAATGGTGTGCACCACAAGGGATTCAAGCACTGCAAAGAAGGGGAAGCTTTGGACATACCCTACCTTGCGAGAGGCATTTTTGTCCGTGCTCTCCACATCACCGTCCAAGAATGGCATGGCAAATGAGCTGAGATCCTGCAGGGACAGAGAAGAAAAATGGATGTCTTTTATTAATTCCTTCTTCCTTCCATCAGAGCATCCCATGGCTGAAGCCCAGAGCCCCATTTCCAGCCCTATTTCCAGCCTCCCAGTGCTTCTCCCATAGGAATTGCTCGCAAGCAATAACAGAGCTCTGCTGGTTCTCCTCAGCTGTGAAACAAGGTCAGATGTAAGTCACAAGTGAACAGGGAGCCCTCAGCAGCACTTGCACCACAGCACCATCAAAAACCACCTTCACAGCCAAAGTCAAAAGTCCTGTGTTAAAACTTTCAAGGGGAGGTACCAAAATCCCACAGAAATTTGGTAGGAAATGATAGTTTAAACACATCTACTTGCTCAGCAAATGCCTCTCTTGCCTGTAGTGAGATGCATGATCTTAAAGCATATTGATGGCAATAAACACAACCTGAATGAAAGTATGGCAACATTCTGAGAAACACGTAACTTCTAAAAAAAAGACAGAGAAAACTGACACAATGCTCAGGGAGGAAATACCGATTCATTTGCACAAATGGGAGAGGAGCACCCAATTCTGCAGGACTGAAAACAATAAAGCCATAAGAAAAGCACACATTCTCATTTTTAACTAACAAAAACAAACTGCAATTATATTCCACCTCCTGCCGTCTGTTCTGTTTATGATACTTCATGTTCCAGCCACGGGGTTTTTCAAGCTCCTTTCTACATGCATAAGGAAATTATGTTAGTGTCAAGTTTAGCATCTGTTTGATCAGAAAAGTACATAATGAGCAATTCTGTGACCAGAAGTGTGAGGTTGCCTAATGCTGTGTGCTGAAGAACTGAGACTTGGGTCCTAAATTGTGTTCTAAATGTCAGGAATACCTCCCAGATACAAGGCATCACCCTTTCCATGCAATGATTCAGTGCTTCTCAACCACCACATCTGCATCCATTTAAAAGAGTTCAAAATATAAATAAATAGCAATTTTGCGTAAACCTAATTTGTGATCAAACAGAGCTTCATTAAAAATTAGCACCACCCATGAAGTCTGCAGGGCTTGCTCATCTTCAGAATTCAGAGCAGCCACAGGTCTAATCACATCACTTTGTGTAATCATACTAAAGTCAAAATATGCTCAGAAATTGTGTCTCACTCAGGCATAGTTCTTACAAGTGTTTGAAAATATTCTGGTTACATAACAAGCAACAAAAATAAGGAACAAAATATTGAATTACTGGAACTGAAACACATGGGAGTAATTCATGCCAAGTTGAAAAGGGAAAAAAAAAAAAGCAGCAGCCAGGCTTGGCCAAGCTGGCCCCAAATCATTAGGCCCCAAACAAACAAATTCCTGACAAATTCGTCTGCTCCCAACCCTATCTGTGCACATTCAATGGGAACTATCTACAAAGCTCAACTATGTAACATCTCCCTCTTGCCTGGGCATCTGTGTTTCACATCACCTTTGTTTGCAAATAAAAACATAAGGAAACATCTCAAAACCAAAGGAAGAGATTAAAATTAAGATTAGAATTAAGATTAAAATTATTTACTCCATATAAAAATTATTTAACCATAAAAAGCATTTATAAACACCATCAATATACAGATTATCATCATTATTATTATTATTATTACTTCATATGCTACTGCAGAACTTAATTGAAGAATCTCTGTGGAGATACTGAAGAGCCTAATGAAAGTTATACAAAAACACATCCCCTTGTGTTTAATTTAGCCAAAGGATTTACCAACATTTTCCTCTACCCATCTTCAGTAGTGCAGAAGCTGGAATCTGATGTGTGCTAAGTAATTTTCCATTTAATAAATCAAGAAAATAACCTCTTTTGTGCTCCACATATTAGTACCTCTATATTACTCCCTGGTGTAACTTCCAGGGAGGAAAGCAGCTATTTAGGAAGGCTGGAGACTGGATTGACTATTTAGGAAGGCAGAAACTGGGTTGAAGGGGACACATATCTACTAATCAGAGTTGGAAAAGCTGTTCAGAAAACCTAGAACTGCCAAGAATTAAACCAAAATGTCCTATTTGAGCAGAAACTTTCAAAAGGGTAGGTAGATACAACTATTTTTCTAGGAGCTAAATTTCACTTCTCATTTACAATTCCAAATTTAAAGCAACATATACAATAAAGTCTGAAGTCTAACAGTATCATGAAACCCAGGTGATGACTCTATTCTGATTTGTAACTCTCAGATACCATGAAAGTATTGTGACTTCATCTGTCTTTACATCCAGAACAAATCTCTACCTGTAAGCCAAAATAACTGAAGCTGGAGCTTTCTGGGTAGTATTAGATATTTTTTTGTTAATACAGCACTGCTGAACATTTCAAAGTGGGTAATAATTGTACTTTTAGTCCTGTGAAAAAGTCTATAATTGTAACTGCTACCTAACAATTTTTTAGTCCTTCATGGGATTCTATATACGAGGGCATCCATTCACACAAGGAAAAAAATTACATAGATCAAATACCAGGCTCCAGATGCTGCTCTCTCAATTCCAATCTGTTGGTTAAGCAAGGACATATTAGGTGGTTATCTCCCCTTTATGGATATTTCTGCAGAATACAGATAGGTAACAATTTCTTTCTTGTGCTCCTCTTCATCCAGAAACACGCGATGATGCAGTTCATGATACAGTAATTTAAAAAAACCAAACCAAAACATAACAAAAAAAAACCCATAAACCAAACTGCTCCAAAAGTGTTGCAAAATACCACAGAACTCTTGACAGACCAATGGTGCATGCCTTGCCCTTGTCACAGTTGTGACTGCTCTGATCTGATGCCAACAGATACACACAGAAGGCTCGCTCTGCCAGTGACTGGGGACTGAAGCTGTTCTTAGACAGCTTTCCTGCTCTCCAGCTCTGCTTTACTCCACTTGGAAACAGCTCCCTGGACAACCACATGGCTCTGCAGAGACTTTTAAAACTCCATCAAAGGCACACAGTGATGTCCTGGTAGGAGGAAAAGTCCTTCAGACTGCAGAGCCCTGGCTGCAGAATGGCATCGAGCCCAGTGTCCATCAGTCCTGCACTGTATCCTTGGACAGACAACTCCTGCAGAGAACACAGCCTGTGATTACCCCTGTGTCCTAGTGCTGCTAACCTGGAATTAAGAGTATGAAAAGCCTGTTTTGGAAGTTTCATTGACTTTCCTGACATGCTTGTGCTCCTTAGTCAGTCCTTCTATCACTCTGCTCCATCTGACAGCCAGACATCACTCCAGCCATCCTGTTAGAAAAAATGACCTCTTGAGCACTTTAGATTTATTTTACAGCCACAAAGCCACCTCAGATTTATTTTGTTTTCAATCCATTTTTATTTACAAGAGGTTGTCACGACAGCTCCTGTTATATTCACTGAAGAACACAGCCCCAGGGACAGCAAAGCTTTTCCTGGAGGACAGCAGAGCCATGACACAGCAGAACCACAGCTCAGTGCTCCTGTCAGCACTCAGGCTCCCTCCTGGGGAGGGAAATCTCCCACAACAGCTACTCAACAGGTGATTTTCTAGAGCAATTCAGGATGATCCTGTCTGCATTTGCACTTCTCTTCCACTTCTTTCCCTATTTCCTCTAGGCAAACAACAGATATCTGGAAGGTTACAGATTCTTCATGCGAATTTCTCCTCCAAAGGTGAGACTAACTCTAGCATGATTCTGGTCTGGGTTACCCCTACATTTAGAGGGAGATCCTTCTTAATTCCAGCCCATTTTCCTCTGACATCCCTTATATCAGAATATTTGGGATTATGTGAAAAGAAGTAAGAATAAAATTTCTGTTATTTGATATCCTGGGAAAACAAGAAGCTTTTCGCAGAACTGTTTTGGAGAATAGGAAAGAAAACCACATTTGAGGATGCAGAAAGCAAATATATTGGCTGGCATAGCATAGTCAAATAGCAGGAGCAAGATCTGGTTAGCCAAACCATTTTTCACCTTTTCCAGCCAGTTTTACTGTTTCTTTCCTTACTAGGGAGAATTCCTGCCACAAAGGCTCGCCCAGAAATGCTGGTCTGGAGGTTGCTGCAGTTGGAGACCTTGGTGTAAGAAGGCTTCCAGCAATTCTGTTGCAGAGGCTGCATATTTAAATAACACACCACTAAAGCCTTGAATCCAGTAAACAACACAGAATAAACAGGATTCTTCTTGTATTATTGTTTAGTTTCAAGGCTACTTTGGCAGCCAGGCTGATAAAGCTTCTCTGCAAGGGCTGAAGCCAAAGAGCCAGCAATGGCTTGGGCATGCTGTGACTGACAGGCCAGAGACCAATTTCCAATGTATTTTGGGTGGAAGTAGGACCTTTTTATGGCCCCACTCGACAGTGGTCCAGAATTTCAGGGCTGGGTATCAAAATAATATTGCACAAACAGCTCCCTGCTGGCATCTTTTGCAACTGTCTATTCAAACATGAGGAACGACTGTGAACAACTCGGGGATGTGAAATCTGTGCCCATGGTGGTGGATCCCCATGAACGTGGTCAGCTCTTTGGCCACATTTCAGGGGTGACTCGGGTCAGAAGAGCTTCATGGTAGCCCCAACACCAACCTCTGCTGAAAGTCTAGGTTCCTCAGCTATTAACACCTTCAGAGTCCTAGTGTGGGTA
The DNA here is from genome assembly GCA_013396995.1 of Dicaeum eximium. Taxonomy (NCBI): domain Eukaryota; kingdom Metazoa; phylum Chordata; class Aves; order Passeriformes; family Dicaeidae; genus Dicaeum; species Dicaeum eximium. The sequence continues at coordinate 2,482,247 of VWZP01001896.1, forward strand.
GCATCACACAGTCCTGACTATGGGTGGTGTCACCTTTGAGGCATCATTTTTCTGCCTCACTAAGTTCTATATATGTGCTAGGATTGCACCAAATTTAAGGATGTGAAATGCCTGCCAGACATTACAGTTTCTTTTTACAACTAGCAGAAGGTGACACTTTACTAAGGCAGTTTTCAATATTGGGAGACAGCTCCTTTAATAAAATAAACAAAGAAAACAACATACAGTGGGATTAAGCTGAGTGTTGACAAGAGCTCTGATCTCACAAAAGATTGATAAAAGCTGCACTCCTCAGCATCACACCTTAACAAAGTCTCCTCCTGTGCTGATATTACTGAGCTATGAGCACTTCAAGTATCCTAGCAAGGACAAAGAAGGTCAGGATTTTTATTAACATCAGCTGTGAACAGTTTCTTTCAGTGCATTCTGCACACCAGCAGATTTTTTTAGACCAACCTTGAATTTGTACCTATTACAAGCCTATGTAGAACTCTGAATAGCAAATATGCTACATATGCTAATAGCCTGTGAGCAGAATCCACAGTTTGATCTCTGTGGAATAGAGGGCAGAGCTTGGTAGCTCTGCTTGAATAGAAAATTGTCTTTTTCTGAGAACAATCCTATCTCGAAGCCTTTGGGGATTTATAACAAATCACTCCATTATTGCACAAGGAAAGATTCAAAACTGACATACACAGGAATTTCTGTCCTTTTGTTACTGTTGTTTTGATATCCCCGTTATAGTAAAGTATAATAAGACTTGCTACATTCCTTTATTCCTTTAGGAGTAGGTTGCTCATTGCTTTGCTTTTCTCACTCCCCCATGCCATCTAGACTGTAGCATGTGTTTTGGAGAGAAATATATAAGTTGTACTGTGAGACTGAGGATGCTGGTGACTAAGTTTCAGTATGACTCAATGGGAGTGGGCAGGAACAGATGTACAAAGTTGGTTGGGTTTGTGCAAGACAGCTTTGTACTGCACAAGGCTAGTCCAATTTATCTGTTTGCTATTACTTTTAAGGCTATTTATATTAAAAAACAACAACAACAACAAAACACACAAAAAAACCCCAAAACCAAAACAAAAAAACAAACAAAAAAAACCAACAAACCAACAAACAAACAAAAACCCCCCAAAAAACAAATATGTAGGTCTGGAGAGTTTGAGAAGGTAGAAATAATATATAGAGACTTGATTGGTGAGGCTGTACCTTGAATCCTGTGCTCAGTTCTGAGCCCCTCACTAAAAGAAAGACATTGAGGGGCTGGGGAGTGTCCAGAAAAGGGCAAGGGGGATGGTGAAGAGTCTGGAATACAAGTCCTGTAAGGAGCAGCTTAGGGAGCTGAGGAAGTTTAGCCTGGAGAAAAAGAGGCTCAGGGGAGACCTTATCACTCTCCACAACTCACTGAAAGGAGGCTGTAGCCAGGTGGGGGTTGCTCTCCCCAAACAAGCAAGAGCACAAGAGGAAATGGTGGAGATGGCAGGTTTGCAGCAAACTCTTTGATCTTAGAGGCCTTTTCCCACCTTAATGATTCTATGATTTATTGTCCACAGCATGAAGATCCCAGAGGCAGCACAGTCCAGGGGTTATTGGGTGATGTGCAGGACCAGCTGTGTGCACTTCAAGGTGGATACAGCATCAGATTTGAAATAACAGAAGGTATGTCCCCCTAAATGACATGGCTGGAACAAATGGGAAATATTCAGCCCCAAAGAGACACTATCTAAAAAGTTAGGGAGTAATGGCTGACTGAAATCTAACCCAGATCTCAGTATGTGAAAATCCCCATCCATCAGGTGATTATTCAATGTTCTGTGTAAAAAAGCTCACATATGAAAGCTTGGCAGAAGAAAACCAGCCTATGTGCAATTCAAAGTTACTTCTTTCAGCTGCAACAAGAAGTGGACACGGTCTGCTCAAGGAGCTACTGAAGTCACTGTTCTCACCACAGGTCCTCCACCTTGGATTGCAACCACTTGGGCAGAAAAAGCTGCTAAAACGATTAATTTCACAGGGAAGGGATTAAAAAGAGCCATGAAACCAATGAGTCCTTGATATTTCCCTGAAAACAGCTATCTTCCAAGCTGTTCTTCCTGAGTTACCCTGATCATGGGATACTGGCAGCATCCAACACCCTTTTTAATTTCTGAAATTCCTAACTGATCCTGACAGGCATTCATCTCCAGCAGTCTACAGCAAATTCACTTTTTTTGTTTCTGGGGCTGTAGACAAGATCCATCAAAAAAACTTTCAAAAGAGCGTGGATTGTTTTTTGTGTTGTTCTCAATCTCTGACTTAAATCACTAGAATACACTCCTATGCTGTTTACAGAAAAAAATGAAGTGTTATTTCAAGCCTTGTGCTCTCCTGCCAGGAAACCCCACTGTATCTCATCAGTGATTCAGTCCTTGCAGATGAGCTGGGCACAGACAGCCTGGGGTGGGATGGAATCCCTCCTGCCTGGAGCCACATCACGTTTATAATGTGCAGAGAGCTCAGGGCTGTGTGGAAATGCTGTGGTGGAGGGTGCTGCTCCTCAGCTCATCAGGAAATCACAGAGCATCACAGAGGCACTCTGACAAAGCCTGACTACGATCCCCAAGCACAGACAGCCTGCACTGTCAGCTCCTTCACTCCACAAACCACACCACACACAGCAGTGTCTGGCAGCGTGTTTATTACAACAGCAGATGGACAACCTAGCAAACGTGCAAATAACAAAATGTCACTTTAAAAAAAAAAAAAAAAGAAGAAGAGAGAGTGAGAGAACAGCAGAGAAAGCATGCCAGGGAGGAAACCAAAATTCCCAATAGTCCCTGTGACACCACCACGATGCACATGCAAACCCATTATTAAGTGCTATTCCTGGATGCTCCCCTGAAGACAACCTTCCTCCGGCGAGACATTTCATTTAAGAAGCACCCAAAGTTTAAAAACACAAGGAAAAGCAGAAGATAACACACCTCAGTCCTGGAAAATGTGGCTAGGTGAGTGATGAGGGAATTAAGAAACCAAGACACATGACTCTAGGGAAGGACTGCAGGAGACTGGAAGTGTTACCCGTAGGATGGCTCATACCCAGTGCCAATAAAAGTGCTTTCCAATACTTAGGAGTTTGTCTTACATAAATGAGACACAGGATCCCAAAGTATTTGCAGAAAAAAGCCAGCATTTGCTACAAAACACAACTTCAGCCACAGTGAAACAGAACTGCAAGAAACAAAAGATGATTTTGCCATAATGTAATGAAAACACTTGAGCTGCTGCAGGAGCAAACAATCTGAAGGGAATTCAATGCAAGGATCATACTGAAGCTTACTAAGTCATCTCCACACTTCAGCTACTTTAAAAGTCAATGTGTTTTGCATTTTTTAATGTTTTTCCCCACTCTTTATTGGCCAAATCTCTTCAAAAATCTATGTCCTCAAGGAAGAGTAAAACAAAACAGAATCAGAACTAAAAACCCCCAACTGATGGCCTTATTTGAGAAGGACTTGCAGGGTCCTAAAAAAGGTGACATTCACACCAGGCAAAAGACCTCTGCCATAAATACTTGAACTGCAACTATTTTTTCTAGTTCACTGCATTTAGGAAGACAGCTGCCTTTTGCCTCCTCTTTCCATTCTTGTCAGTCAATAACCATGAATAATCCTCACAATTAGAAGAAAGCTCAACTAAAAAAGCAGGACCAAAGATGAAATTAGGGAGGGAAAGGAAGAACAAGATGATTCTGTGCTTCATGTGCTGAAGACCTGAATGGGACGTCAAGGGGGAACAGCACATGGTGTCCAGGATGAGGAAAAATTCCCCTCTTGGTGCTTTTCTGACACATTTTTCCTGCATCACTCTGCAGCTGCAGAGAGCCATTTCACCTCTATGAAGTTTACAGTCACTTTGCTGCAGCTTTTCATATACTTTTAGCACCACATGTAAAAAGAGACGAATAAATTTAATATGCTTTATTTCGTAAGCTAAACTAGTTTCTTCTTTCCCCAAAAGAATGGAAATCTTCATTCATCACACTCTGAAGTCTTTATTTAAAGGTGCATCTGCTCAAGCTGGCAACACAAAATGTCCTCAAGGACAGAAGAAAGCTGAAATTCTCAGAGACAACCCAGAAGACTTTATCACACTCACAGTACAGTATTCTGCCCAAATGCAGCCTGCATGCCCTTCAGGTCCCACCCCTGACTTTGAGCTGAGATTTTGTGCCATTCCTAGATTTTCAGTTAGCAGTGACATCCAATGCTAATAAATTAAAATACATCATTCATGCTGTGGGAAGCCAAAGGGCTTTACAAACTGCATATCCAGTCCAGAACAGCTTTCATGAGTGCACTTCAGTGATGAGACTTCGATTGCCTGCTCTGGCTTTCTGGATTAGCTGTGGGAAGGCATTAAGGATACCTTAATAGTCACAATTCATCTACCCAACACTTCCTGTCCAGCCTAGAGAGAAAGGGAAAGCCAGCATCTCCAACAGGCAATGTGCTCCCACTTCCCTGGTACGGGAGAGGCAGAACAACGTGCTTAAACTTTGGAGGATTCAACAGAGGATAAATGAACCCTGCATCTCACCTCTCCATCTTTACAGTCAATAAAGTGGGAATAAAGTTGGGTTGTGTGGGGGTTTTTTGGTTTGGTTTTTTTTCATTTTCCCTCTCTATTTAGAAAGCTGTCCACACAAGGGCCTGCCTCTTACTACGGGCTGTGCGGAGCCGCGTGGTTCACTCCGGCTCGCAGAGCGGTACCCGCGTAGCCATGGCAACGCTCGGGCAGGGGAGGATGCTCCATCTCCGCAGCCGCTGAGCAAACACTCCGGCAGCACAGCGAGCTCCCGGCCCCGCTGTGGGGCTGCAGGACCCCGCTGGGATAATCTCAGCCTAATTTCAATCCCGGCTTTGCTCCGGAAAAAACACACTCGAGGCATCCCTGCACTGGGAGCACAATGAGCCCCAAGCTCCAGGGTACTTCCAAGCGTTCCTAAGATGACATTTTCTTTGCACAGCTTTGACTGCTGTGTAGGAAACAGGGTAAATTCTCTGAGCACCCAGTGAAGTGAGATGAAGGAAGTACCGTGTCCAAGTGAAAAATCCCAGAATTTAAATTTTAAGAACACAGGCCAGCTACACAACTTCTGAGAAAAAGCGTGTTTGTAAAGAGAATTGGCCATGTCCAAGGGATAGTAAATCTCACACTTCCAGGCCCACACACACCAAGCCCCAGGCACTTTGTTAAAGTCTGTCTCAAGGGATGTGCTTCAAAGAACATCACAGTTCTGCTTGGAAGAAGGTGTTAGAAGACACCAGTGACCATCTCTGGAAGAAAAATGGATAAAATACTTGCCCATCTGGAAAATCTTGTGAACAATGAGACAAACAGAAAAACACAACAAAGAGATTACTCACTCACACTAGAAATAGCCACCACTGAAAACAAATTTTTGCAGTGGGTCCAGTTTGGAAATAATCCTCATATGGAAAGGGAAGGGAAGAAATGACACATACACAGGGTTTTTTCCTAATTATTGTACATGCAGTACTAAAATTTTGAGGAAGATATTTCCCCAAGTAAACTTCAGGCTTCTTTCAAGGACTATGACTTCGTGGGTTTTTTGGGGATTTTTTTGTTTGTTTGTTTGGGGGGTTTTTTGGGGTTTTGGTTTTTTGGTTTTGGTTTTTTTTTTCAGAAATAGTTCCTAGTTTAGGTCCAGTGCAGAGAAGAAAACCTTACAAATGAGCCATATCAAATTCTGACTCCTTTAGCAGGAGTCTTCTGATTTTAGCCCTCTTATTATTCTTTATGAGTCCATTTAAGCACCACAATTACAATGGACCAATCTGAACATGCTGTGGAGGAAGGACAAGCAAGCATACACTCAGGGAAACCCAACTGAAAACTTAAGCTCATTATCCACATGCACCAAAAGTAATTTCTGCCCTCTGCAATGGCTTTGAAACCCAGCAGGCACTGGTGAGCTGAAACAGGCAAATCTGAATTTGATTTGGCTGACAGTTTGTGCATCAAAATGTGTTGGGAAGCATTTGATCCTGCTTGGAGAGTGTGGGAAACGTTTCCAACTTAGCAGGACACCCCGGACATGGTGACAGATGGGCAGAGCAGGAGCCTGGCACGGGAGAGGCCATTTTAGAACTGGCTGTTGCTCCAAGCCATGTGGCAGACACTCCAAACCCGTTTGCCACAAAAAAATAAAGCTCACACTGGAATTACCAAACCAAGGCCCAGGGAGAGCCCCTGCCTACAGCTCAGCCTGGCATGGACACCCATCCTGCCAAGGAGCATCACCAAAAACCTCCCGTGAAATTAATGAGCACCCGAGAAGGAAACAAAGCAAAGCAAAACACAGCAAAGCTGCTTTTTTTTCCCCCTCAAGATAAATTAAATCCACAAGCAGGAAATTTTGATTCAGAATAACAATTTTATTTTTTCATTACTACCAAAAATTAAGTTCATGCCCATAATACGGCCATTAAAAAATTGGTTATTTTTTTCTCATTGGGAACATTAATTTCTATCTATAGATATTGAACAGTTGTACAACTATTAGTATATATTTACATCCAAGTTTTATTAGCACTCATTTTGAGAAATGGAAATTGGACTTAGAACCACAATCAGGCACTAGAAATCATCAAAACCTATGAGGAAGGTGTCTCTTACATCAGCACAGAAAGGGTAACTTTATCAAAATATACATCAGTTCTAAAAGCAAAGGCACTGGCACCTATACTGAAAAGCAGAAACAAACTGCTCTGGTGACTTTGTCCTCCCAGATGTAGATGTGACAGAGTTCAACTCACAAGGCATCACTGTTTTTACACAGATATAAAACATGGTCTCATATAGGGCAATGATATGGGAAACATATATAATCATATGTGCATACAGACATGGTAACAAGCTCTTACAGTTTTTAAACTGCCATTTATTTTAAATGTAGCATGATTAAATATTTCTTGTCTTCAAATCAGCTTGTCCCTGCCCCTACTTGGGTGGCCAAACAGGCTGAAATGACAAGAGGGTTTTCTCCTCCTGATGGAAACCCGATGGCTCTTGGCTGCCTGAAGCAAGCTCTGGTTACAGGTGATTTCCATCAACTCTGTTTTGCCTTTAAAGATTTGCAACAATATTGCATTTATTTCTCCTAATTTCTTCTTGATGAATGTCAGATCTCCTTGTACAGTCAGATTGATGGGGTGGATTTGGGGTGGGTGGGTGAGCTTTTTTGTTTATTTCAAACTGGGGCATTTTTTAAAAAATAAATACCTTTGTATTCCAGTCCCAGTAATAAAAATGCACCAAATTGAAGTACAACCAAGCCTTCTTTTGCTGGGTTTCCCAGTGCCTCACTTTGAATTGAGGGCTGCCCCCTTGTCAGCAGGATCTGTTTCATCCTGCTGCCCATCATTCCCTCTTCCATCAGATAATCCTGCCCCAGGCTCCCAGCTGCAGCAACTCCAGTCTCCTCACACCTCCCAGGGCTGCTCAAAGCCAGCACCGCCTCTGCTTTCCAGCCTCTCCTGCTCTCACCACACAGGGGACACAGCCCAGGGTGAAATCTCTCCCCCAAAAGCTGAAACCCTCATCTCTCCTGTGGCCCGTAACAGTGAACAACAAGCAAAACACACAAGATGCTGGCAAAATACCCTGCATCTTGTACTGGATTAAATTTCATTTGCTATTCACCATCACCCCACTAACAGAAGATCTTGAAACCCTTCAGGCTCTGATCCCAGGATGGAGCTGCCTCATCCGTTTTGGACGTTCATTATCTCACAGATCCACTAATTGCAGTGCAAATTGCATGTGTTCAGCGCGAATTCCCGTAGTCAAAAGGGAAAAATGCAAGGAGGAACACATGAAGCCAGTAATACACCTCTTTATCCTGACAAACCTCATCAAATACCAAATTAAAATCATTAAGCAAAACAGCAGTTCCTGAAAACCTGTGATTGGGGGTTGCAGTGACTAGCCATGGCAATTAGTAGCTCAGCAGTTCAGGAGGCTCTGAGATGAGCAGCAGGAGAAAGCAGTCATTGCAGGATGCAGAGACCAGATGGTTTTAGGCTGAAAATAAATGAACACCCCCCAAATGATAATTTCTCTTTCCAAAACATTAACAAAAAGTTATGCAAGGGAAAAAAAAAAAAACGAAACAAAAAACACCAACAAAAAACACCAACCCCAAACCCAAGCTACATTCTTTAACTAGATAAAAGAACATTTTGTTCAGCCTTGGAGTATCTATTGTAATTAAATGCTCTAAAAACAGGACAACAGCCCCGTGCCAGTCATGCATACAAAAGAGACAAAACACGGTGAAAAAACCAAAATACCCAAGAACCGTGCATTTCTTACACAGCCTGAAGAATTCCTGCCTCTCGGCAGACTCCTGCAGTGCACTCGGGCATCCACCTAAATGAATGCAAAACCTATTTTCCCCTGCTAAGAGAAATTAATTTAATAATAAAAAACAATCAAATCCAGAGAAACCCAGGGACAAGCGAGCGCCCGCTCTGACTTACAGCTCTGAAAAATCCTGCAGTCTGGCTGGAAACGTCCATCGAAGAACTGCATTGAGAGCTTTTCCCTAAAGGCAAGCGCATTTAAACATCTCGGGCTCTGCTAGTGGAGCCGATGCTGCAACAGATGGGGACCAGGGCTGGGTGTGCTGGTGCCTCCCATCGCGGGGATGGCAGCGCCGGCGGTACCGCAGCACGAGAAGGCGGGCGCGTCTCTCCCCGCCTGCGGCTCCCTGCCAAAAGCGCTCCGGGCATCACGGCCACGTTCGGTTCTCCGCCTGCAGAACCGGCCACATGAGCTCGGGCAGGGAATTTAGCACCGCTCTGGGTGCGCTACAGAGATGTTCGGGGTGCACGGAGGAGCCGGAGGGTTCAAATAACCGCAGGCGTGTTTAATGCGATCTGAAGGGGGGGAAAAAAGATCCCGTTTTCAATAGCAGAAGTTTCAGGTGACTGAGGCTGCGTCTGCATCAGTATGGAATACCCTGGGGAAGGCAGCACAGAGCAGTAAATGCATTTTCAAGGCTGGAGTCTGCTGCTCTATAACAGCCCTATTCCCCACTTAACCCAGCTCCACTTGGTAGCTGCACAAAAGCCACATTATTTCTCTGGGCTTAAAGTTTTCCTATCTGCAGCACGAACAGGGGATAACTTGGCTGACTTTTTAATTTATTATAAAGACCTCACTGGGAAAATAAAGTGCCTGAGCACAAAGTATAACCATCAAAAGTATCGCCATCCAAAAAAAGGATAATAGTTATTTTGAAAGGGCACCACATGAGCAAGTGCTCAGCAGAGCAATGCAAACTCTCCCAGGAGGAGCAGAGGGATGGTGGGGATTTGAATTTTCTTCTTCATCAAGCTAAATCCCTATTTTATAACCCTATTCAGCTTTGATTCTCCACCAACCAGTCTCACAGAGTCCTTTACTGGCAATGAAATTGTTCCCCAGAGCATGGGGACATATCCTTGGCCAAGATGCTATCAAAGGCTGGCTCAGATGAGGACACCTCTGCTAGAACAAAGCAAAAGAAAACAAAAGGCAGAGAAGTCATCCCTGCAGCTTCCAATACTTGAACAGAGGCATCAAAATACCATGCAATGAACTGGCACCTCTCTGGAGAAACACGTGGCCAAATCCTGAGCCACAGAGCATTGATCCTCTCTTGGTCATCTCAAAATACCATTTGTGATCATCTGTTAAAAAACTCTCTAAGATGGAGGGTTTGCTTTAATTAATGACTCCAGGTCACTGAACCACTAGATCAGTGGAGTGGACTTGGCTTCCACATCACTCTCAGTCTATTTATCCCATTCACTGGAGGATGCTGAGCCCTTTTGCAAGAGGATGCAGCCAACACCAACCTTAATCTGCTACATCAAATAATAAATATCACAGAGGCTGGGCCATACCTTTTCTTCAGCAGGAAAAGAGATGGGGTCCAGGTGGCACCCCTCATGTGCCAGGCAGACAGCACATCCTAGGAACCATCCACTGCTCTCCCTTCCTTCAGTGTGCTAAATGCCTCTGACAACACAACCCCTTGGGAGCAAAAAAGCTGAAAATGGTACATAATGTTCACTCACAAATGGCAGCTATTGCTTGAATCCTTTCAAGATCACTGGCAGTTCTTTTAACAGAAACATTCACAAATATTTGGTGTTTACAAGATTTTTCCCCAGCTAAATGAATATTTTATGCAAGCAGAATGTACAAATAGTTTAGGAAAATAAAGGAGCTTCCTCTTAAATTCTGTTTATGGGGTACAAGAGAAACCAGACAACCAGCTGGAGCAAGTAAAACACATTTTGTCTCTCCTTGAGCTGTAGGAGAAAGGAAGGAATCTGTGGCTGACCTAGAGAGGGTAAAAGGGAAGACTGGACTCATAGTGGAATAAAAAGAGTTCTCCTGCAAAGCACAGTTCAGGTCAAATGCTTCTCTGTATAGTTAACTTCTAAGGATTATTCTGATTAGGAATCAGATCAAATAAAAAGGGGCATTAACAGCCAAGAAAATGTCCCATATCCCTAAATCATCCCTTTCAAATCACTCACGGGCTCAGTTCGATGTAGCCAATGTCAAGAATCATCCAGACCTATAAAGTGTTTTTTAAAAAAAAAAAAAACCTTAAAACTGTTTCTGGTCTCAAAGTCTGATTGGCACAAATTCTACCTCAAAAACATGCCTTTTCCTCCCCCACCTTTGGATAAGGAGTATGAAACAGATTGCTTAACTGCATCTCAGATAAGCAGAACCAGTTAATGGTTTAGATACCATTTCATAAATATTTGCTGAGCTAGTTTTTGGATTCTGTCCAGCTTCTGACAACCATTAAAAACATTGAATAATTTCCCATTTTCTTTCACCCTTCTGGGATGAAAAATAGGCAGGGAGATTTTATTGTTATAATTTCTTACCATTATTTAATGACTACTCACATTTATGTTGATGTGTCCTGCCAAAGAAGCCCAAGTGATTCTTGAATCTACAGGCTTGAGGTGTCCAAATCACATTTATGTAAATATTTATATATTCTTGATTAAAAATTCCCATACTGAAAACCTGGGCTCACACTTGGCTGTGTAAGCAAGTGGTGAAGATCTGAGAGAAACCAACTAATTTCTGAATAAATACCTGGTTTCCCATTGGGATTTCACGTGCTGGTGCTCTATCAGAGATGCTGAGGCTCAGTGATTAAAAGCAGCAGTGAGTTACTGCACATCATCTAGCACAATATGGTGCAATATGGGAAATCACATAAATAAAGTTATTCGATGCTATTTTCAACCACACTTTACTGACAAATTCTAGGAGTCTCTATGAACAGCGATCCAAAATTCCAGCCATTTCCTTGCCCCCTTACATATTAAGGACAATTGAGGAGGTTCCAGAAAATGCTTTATATGATCAACTTTCCATGACAATAGATTTTTCAGATATTTTCTTTTTTTTCCCCTCCAATTCTTAAGTCCTTTCATCTCAAGCTCAGCAGTCATTCATTTTATAAATACGTGTTTTTTACAGAAGTTCCTTTTAGAGCACTTCTAGGTCACTCACATAATTGGACAGACTGTAGGATTCTCACACTTTACCTGGCAGTAATGCTGGAGGGAAAACAAATCACCAAAACCTGCTTGTGCCTTGGATTGTGAATCACACACTCACTTATGGCCCAAAGACCAAACTCTGAGCCAAGCAGATTTATGGCTGTCACATTTTCACCAGCATAAAGCTATAGAATTCCTTGCCCAGCTGAAACAGGCATTGTTGTACTGCTTTATTTTTCCATTTGAAGAGTTTGGTTTTCAAATATTCAGAGCCAGACCCCTCAATCAGCTTCAGATTTGACTGCACATAATTCCTTCACAATTTCCTTGAACTGTTCCAAAACACCAACTCTTTTTCATCTTTTTGGTCCAAGCACAAGCCTAAAGTATCATAAATTTCTAACTGGCAGTACAGCAACCTTCCACAGCAATTTCCCAGAGGAGACTAAAAATGTCTGGCTATTGGTTGTTGTTATTTATACTCCATAATTTTCCACAAAAATATGGTGGGTTTGTAAGTACTACATGAATTAGATGAGTTCATGGGGCCAGCTTCCATTATAGTTTCCTTTTTCTTACGAGGCAAACAGTGCCTTGAAATCAATGGAGCTTCTGTCTGTGAAGACATCACTTCAGAACACAGCAGATACAGCAATTATTGAAGTGCATGGTGAGCCAGAGCTCTGCATGGAAGGGCAGGGCTTTTGTCCAGTGTGTAATTAAGAAAGATTTTTCATATTTTTTACTGCTAGCACAACCATCATCTTCATGGCTGCCCTATCCCCTCTCCTACTGAGCACGAGCAGCAACCAAAAGCAAAATGCAACACAGATGTGGAGCCTCCAGCCAAGAAGCCAAAGCACCTGGGGAATGCTCAGGTGAGAGAAGCAACTCCTTGAAGGGCAGGGAAAGCCACAGCATCAGCTGGGAGACCAGCAGAGCCCAGGGGGAAGATGAAATGGGGAGAAAAAAATCCTGAACTGCACCATAAAACACACCATCTCTTAGTAGAACACCCAAAGTAGTCTCTCAAGAGTTGATGTCAGGCAGCTGTGATCTGCTTGGAAAAGTGTTGGAAAAGTGAGTACAAGAAAAAAAAAAAAAAACCAACCAAAAAAAAACCATTTAGCCCCAAGAGTAAGAGGTAGGGATGAATGGTGGAGTCCACCCTGCCCAAATGAGGCAAAACTGCAATGCAGGGTGATGGAGATAGTACAAAATGGAAAGAGAGAGGAACAGAGAAAAATATCCCATGACAAACAAAATCCACAGTTCACTCCTTTTTTCATTCCCAACAGCCACAATTTTTTCCTTGCAATTTTTCAGCATCATCTACCAAGCAATGAACCAAGTAGCTGGGATTCCTGACTCACTGCTGACAAGCCAGAAGGAGAACATCCATGTGAGAAACATCAAACCCCAGTGAGCAATCACCCATCTCTCCTGGAGGAGGGAGCACCCTGCCAGCCTCTGCAATGAAGATGGATCACACTGCACCAGGGAAGCCTCAGCCAGCTCCGGTACCAACGGCAGGATATCTGCATTCTCAAATCCAGTTCTTCAGCAGGACTCACACACAGGGGTTTTTCCCTCTCTATTTGCTTATATACTCAGATGCAAATGACACTGAAATGATGAGGTGTTCAGTGATGAGGCAGTACTGGAGGCTGCACAACAGCAGCCTTGTGCCTGCTCCACATGGACCCCCCTGCCCTTCCCACCTGTCTAGATCTCACAGATGGGGGGATGGAGCCCCTTTCCTGAATCATGATGGGGAGAAAGAGGGTGGAGACACTTCTGGAAAGGTGCCAGTGCAGAGCTGTGCTGTGTCTGGGGTCAGTAGAAGTCTCTGGGTGCTTGGGGAGAATTACAAAGTGAGCCAGGACACAATGTTCAATAACTCAGGGAGTGAAGGACCAACACTTTGGACTATAATCCTCTGTGGTGTGGGTGAAACCCCTCAGAGATGTCCTGGTCCCTGAGGATGAATCAATCAGAGAGCAAAAGTAATGTCAGGAACTTGGTGGTGACTCGGTGGTGCCTCATTCAGCTTTGCTGGAGGCACTGGGAGGGGCTGCCACACTGCTAGCAGTGATGATCTGGGAGGTTTTGCATCAGTAGCAATTGGTGACTCAGGATGACCAGATTTAAACACTGTGGACTAGCTCAGAGCCCCCATTGCTTTTGTTCTCTGTAAAGGCACTGAATTTTAATAGTTTTGAAGGACACAGGATGGATGGGTCTTACCCTGCTTGGATGAGAAACACCTTTTGTGGACCAGAAGCAGTCCCACAATACAATAGAAGAATGAAACTGCAGCATCTAGAAGTGGGATAAAACCACAGGGAAGTAGCATCTGGTGGGTTATAATAAGAACTCCAACCAGGGGCTTCAGCATAAAATCCTTCTATATCTGTATGCAAAGGCTACTGGGATCTATAAAAATGTGAATTCTGCAACACGGCTTTCAGCTTCACTGGTCCCAGACTGGGATCTCTAAGGATCATCACTTCCATGAGGACACAGCAGTGGCCACATGGATGAAAGGAGATACCTCAGCTCAGCTGCTGCCTCCTTGATCTCTCTTGCCTTCGGGCTGCTCTGTGCTGCCTCCCTTGGCAACATGCACTGCTCCTGGGGCTGTGGCAGCAACAGGGATTGGGGAGTCAGTGCCGAAGAAGCCAGGGGAATACAGTGAGAAAATGAGACAGAAAGGAGAAAAAGGTGATGGTAATTAGCTGCACATAAACCCAGCCACACCTGAGCAGTCTGTAACATTTTAAGACTGGCTTAGAGATTGTGGTGGTGAACATATAATGCTACAGCACAGGAGAGCACTAATTATTTACCTAAAAGAAAACATCCCACTACAATAACATCACAGCACACCCATCCAGGAATTAAGATGCTCTTGCACGCTCACTGCAAGTTTTATTTTCTTTGAACCTCACGACTTCGGTTTGACTGTTGTGGTGGATGTTGAGTTATTTCATTGAAGTTGTCCCCGTGCCTGCAGAGCCCAGGTGAATTCCCCACGTCCTCACATTTTTGTACAGCCTGGCTAGGGACAATTTGTTCTTCAGGTCAGGGATTCTGGGCTTTCTAAGGCACTCTGTGCACGTAGCAACTTTGCTCTATGTAGGTTTTACCTTTTGTAGGTGTGCAATAAATAGTAACCATTAACTCTGAATTGAAGCAAGGGCCCACCTAGAAAAGGATAAAGTGGCTGCCTACATACAGGAATGAACAGTTAAAATGTCATCAAAGGTTTAGAAGCTGAAGTACAAAGATCTCTGCTGGTATCAACTAGAAAAAAAAAAAAAAAAGGAGGTAAGAGCACCTTGCAGCATTTAAAGTAGGTCAGCACTGCCAGAAAAGAAATACTTTGAAATACATCGTGATGCAGAAACCTGACACAGAGTTACAAATTCACCAGAAAGAATTTGTCAGCTTAACCAAAAAGGAAGTAAATGAGTTTATCCACTCAATTTAATTCAGAGACATGCAGCAGTTGTGGCTGAATGTAACTGGTACGAGCCACACCAACACTTGCAGCCTGGCACGAATGCCCTGGGAATAGTTACATGCACAGTATTATGCTGGTTCATACTGGAATGAGCAGCCAGACTTTCAGCCTGTAACTAGAGATGATCACAGGGATTTCTGGAATGCAGATGCACCATTTCCCTGAGAGCTGGCTCATCCACTCCCACAGCACGGGTGGCTGCCCAGCTCTCAGGGAAGATGCTCCACAGGGCTGGTGTCAGAGCAGACACACAGGGCTGCTGCCACCAGCCCCCCTCTGCTGGTGCTGCAGCTCAGGGACCCTCCCAGCAGAGCCACATCCCCTCCTCAGGAGGATGCAAAATACTCAGAGGCAAAGCCCCACTGTTCCACTGTGGCATCCACAAGCACAGTGGAAGCCCTGTGGTGATGAGCTGTGAAATAAATGCCATCTATGATAAAAGTCCAGTGTTTATTTAACTGCCAGAGGCAGTTCTGGATATAGGATGCACCCAGTGAGAGTGAAGTTATTTTAAGATCAAATATTTGATTACCACCACAGAGATTTATTTACAAAAAAAAACAAAACAAAACAAAAAAAAAAACCCACAACAAAAAAAACCCCAAAAAAACCAAAATACCAACCAACTAAAATAAAAAAAGTAAGTACCCAAGTAAGAGCATACAAGTTTAGGTTTTACTTCCTAATTTGCTCATATAAATAACAATTTAAAGTATTTTACCCACATTGAAAAGAGAAGTGTGCTCTCAAAGTCTCTCACCGCAGACAGCAGCACTTTAAATACATCCTGGACACAAAATTTGCCTACAGAAAAATGAATGCAATTTGATTTTAAAGAACCCAACTAATAAAGAGCAAAGAAAATTTTAAAAAATCAAATACAAATACAAATGATCACATCAGAAGAAACACTTTTATCAATTTCTGCAGTATTCTGGTTTTAATTTGGGTTTTTGTTTTCTTGGGTTGGGTTTTTTAAAGGTAAGACAAGTTGCACACAAAGCAATCACTAAGGCATGTATATAAAACAGGCTTTTTCACTTAAGAGCTTCACTAAATAATTTAAAAGGGGAATTCTTTTAAAGGCTGTAACCTTTACACCTTACAAAAAAAGGGTGTGAACTGTCACTCAATTAATTTTACTCATACTGTGACCCTGGTTAACAAGAGTAATAATGTGTGTGAATATATGTACATCTTTCTGAGAAAATACACACACGTATATATAAATACAGACACATGCATAAAAACTACTGTTGCAGGTGAATATTTTTAATTCTTCCCACATTCCATGGCCTCCCTGTTACATCTAAATTTTAAGTGATGAAGGATGACTTTGTGGTTGAGGTTGGCAGGGCACCCCCATTCTATCCCCAGTAGATAAATTCCAGCAAGCCCTGAAGGCTGATAGGTCTTTTCTCTCAATCATAACCTCGACTAGGTTTGTTTAAGAAGAGTTAATTTTTTTTTAAATACTTTCAGTATTTCGTAGAACTGGAATAAAAAGCAATGATTTTTTTTAAACTTTGTATATTTGACACAATATTGACTTAAACACACAAATAAAATGGCAGCAACAACTACAACCTACACATAAAGCATCACTTGTTTGATTCCTTTGAATCAAACACTGAAGTTGTCCTCCACAGACATCTGGGCTTCCAAACCTGCCCCAAATGCCCCAGATTCCACTGGGGGCAGCACCACAAGCCCCAAACCTGTTTTGGGGAGATTCTATGAATTATGCTGAAAAAATACTGAGGATTGCAATCAGAACATTAATTATGTCAATGTAAAAGATCAACCAATTTGATCCAACTTTCTCCAAGGTACAGAATAGCCCAAGTTGGAAAAGACCTCAAAAGATCATCTGGACCAACCTTTCATGGAAAGGGAGTCTGGATGAGATTATCTAGCACCCTGCCCTGTCACATCTTGAAAACCTCCTGGAAAGGCCAATTCCATACCTCAAATACCACATTTATATAGTGTTTGTTTTGATCACTATGTTAGAGAGCTGCATTGGGTAACAGAAGTCCCAAGGCTTTTGAGCTGACAGAAATTCCCTGTGAGTGCCCAAGCACCTCCCTGCAGCTGTCAGCACCAGAGCAGCTTCTGAACAGGAACACATCCCATAAACAGCAGGATCATCTGTTTTGAAGGTTGGAGACTGAAATCTTGTTTCTTGGCAACATTCAGTAATTCAAAGAACATTCTTATGTGTTTCATGAAATGTCTTTTTCTCCCTTTTGTAGTACTTTTGAGACTATTTTCCAGTGAGAACAGGGGTGGTGCACATGGGTCTCAGTCCCAATCTCTGAGCTGACTCCCCACATGGATCTGAGCAAAACTGTGCTTTGCTGTGGCAGCTCTAATGAGACCTAATATAAGATCTAATAATACTTCCACTGATTTATCTGCAAGATTCACCTCTCCACACCAGGCTGTGCAACCACATGTGCAAAATGCAAGAGTATCAGTTTAGAACAAGCAGGTACAACCAAAACTCTTCTTTATTTATGATGAAGAGGAAAAAGCATTAATGGCTGTTCCAAAAACTTTGCTGTTTTCGTTTCTCCTCTCCTGGCTGTTCTTTGTTGTTTTTTTAGACTACACTCTATTCAGAGGTACCACCTTTTAACAAAACATACAGTAACAAGTATTGTTTAGTGAAATTCTGATATAAAGATAATAATGTGGCATTAAATAAGGAAGCACCAAGAAACCTGAGAAATCATTTGGCCACAACACCAGCATTAAATGTGACAAACAGCAGCTTTGGATCTTGATCAACAAACAGCCAGTGGTTGAGGGCTTCGCAAACAACTCCAGAAAAGCTTTCAAAGTTGCCCTTGTTGTTGGATACCTCTGCAGAGATCCTGCCAAAGACAATTCTCTCCTACAGCCCAGTAATATATTCTGAAAAGAGAATTTTATTTACTTTAGGATATGTTAATCACTATTTGTGTGTGTTATTACCAGCAATTTCTTAAGAATGCACAAGCTGTCAGCTATTTTGGAAGAAAAAAAAGGAGGAATCGCAGCTACAAAATACTCCGGGGTTTACCCTCTCCTAGTGCTTGAATTAAAACATTATGAGCGTGGCATAATATACCAGCTACAATGTCCTAAAATAGTATAAACATTTCCATCCACGTACAGCTCAAGATATTTGTTTCTCCAGGACCACTACCTCTCTTGATTGTAAAGCAGCTTTTGAAAACAGGTTTCTCAGTCCCTCAGCTTTCCACTCCAATGCTTCTGAAATATGCCCATTTAACAAGTTGCAGGAGGACCTCAGGGACCTCCTGCTGAAGCTCTGATACCACACAGACATTGTAATAAACTGGCTTCCACCTCAGCTAAAGATTTTTTATGAAAGGTTTTTCCATTCCATTCCAGAATTCGTTCCTTGGAGGTAAGAGTCTGATTACCTCTCTTCAGAGCATCAGTACAGATTTCCACTGAAGGATTATCAGCAGAGACTGTTTCTGGGAAAGGAATAAGAGAGATATATCTAACTTGAACTTTGCAGTGCAGTCTTTCACTGCTTTTGGAAGCTCTGCTGTGAAGTCAGATTTTTGTGTAATACACTGACAACATCTCGAGCATCAGTAGAAAAGGAGCTAATTTGGTTTATTTGCTCTAGGGCAGGAAGAAGGGAAGCAGAAAGCATCTGGAAGAAGAAAATTAAACCCCTACAACTGCCTGGAAAACACCATTTCAAATGCTACATTTCAAGGTCACGGAAGGAAGTGACCACTGACTGGACTATATTTAAACGCACTATGAAGCTCATTACTGTGCTTATTTTTAGGCAAGAATAATAATTATTCCCCTTTCTTCTGTACAAACTTATTCCTAACAGGCATCCTGTCCAAAGAGTCATCCAGGGCAACTCCTAACATTGACAGGAGCACAGTATGGGGCTATATGGCTGCCTAGAGGAACATTTTTTTTCCTACCACCAAAGAGATATTAGCAGTGTATTTCCAGGATGGAGTTTTCTTCCCCAGGTCCAAATCCAACATCTACTCCAGTCAATGATGATCCAGATGTCATGTCAGACTCTAGATTAATCCCAGCTGAAAGGCAGTCCAGCCAGTATCCCTCAAAAGGTCCTAGCCTTAACCTGTGATAATTATAGCTGTGATCTTCCAAGCCAGAGCTTGCCCAGACAAGTGCTTCAGAACCATCCAGAGAAAAGTGAGCACCAGCAACATCCACTAGCTTATGACATGGTTAACCTTTCTGAATCCATTCCTCACTTCAGTTCTTCAAAAATTAAGAGGTTTATCTAACTTAGAGCTAGAGTTTGAACTTCATGTACTGCAAGGACAAACACAATGTTCTTGCATGAACTGATTATTGGATCACTGGGAGAACAAAAGGTGATTCACATGCTCGAGGTTAAAACAAATGGAAGTGTCTGTACAGAATGGATTTTCTCTTCTTCCTTCCTTCCTGCCCCAATGTGAAAGCACTCTGTGTGGTTGGTTTCCATTTTTTAATGTGTGGTTCCATTTCCAGGGCCCCTTCATAAAATTACCTAACAAATTCTTCCTGCTGGGAAAGTAAATTTCAAAATAAAAATCTGGCATCAGTCTTGATTACTCCTTCCCCTTTCCTGCAGCACATCATGGTGGTGGATTTTGGTTTAAGTGACACTCTCTTGAAGCTGTGACATGCTCTGGATTGTAGTGGGTCCCTGCATATGGGGTGTAATAAATGTTCTGTGGCTCCTTGCATCATGAAACCTTTGGAGATTGCAACTGCCAACGCTGACAGAGGAGCACCTCTTGGAAAGAATTGGCACCAGCCATGGAACAAAAAGCAAACACAGCACTTCAGGGATGTAAGTCCAAGTTTCTGTCTCTCACAAACATCCCCGCACACACCCCACCAACATGCTCATGGCAACCAGTGCCACTGCACGCAGAGATTTTGAGATTCATTTTGTTGTCCTAAGCAACCACCAGATCAGCTTGTTCCTCCAGATGTAACCACAAACATTCAGCAGATTAAGCTAAGCTCTCTAGTTCTCTAGCCAATTTAATGCCTTTTTTTTTTTTCATTGAAGAAATGAGGTAACAGGACAATGCAGAGCAGTCCATATTGATCTTACCCCACTACTAAATTTCTTCAGTTTATGAAAATCACTAAGAGGTAGTTTCTCTGTCAGCTACTCAGAAAGCTGTACAGCAAGTCAGTGCCTCTAATGCATTACAAAACTAGTTGTAAAGTCATAAACTTGATGTATGGCTTCAGCTACAGCCACATGCTCAAAGCAAGGATTGCATCTGAATCTAGTATTTTGCAATTGCTATTTTAACAACCTGTTTTAAGTTGCCTTCAAGTCTTGCCAAACTGTAATGAGAAAGAGCAGAAATTTTCCAAAGCTGCGTCTGCCCAAAGAGGAACTATCTGAGAAACTTCAGCCAAAATACTTAAGTCATTCCTTAAAAATGTTGCAGAGAATATTTCTATATAAGAAACAATTTTCTAGTGAATTTAAGAGGGAGATTTCTAGCTCCTCCTTGGCTTGGGTCTAAGAGTTATGACTTGGCAGGACAGACTGCATAAGGCAAACATTTCTGTTCTCTATACAAAAATGAACCAAATTAAACGACTTTATACAGGCACTTTCACGCTTACATTGGACAAGCACTGGCAGCAGTGGGACTGAAAAACTGAGCTCCTTCAAATAAGGGGAGTGAAAATGTGGGAGATAATGTGGCCAGACTAACAAGCAGCTGTAGTATCTAAGAATATCTCAAAAGGAGCAAGGGATTGAGAGGTACAGGACAGAATCTAATACTTGTTGGACAAGGAGACTGAAATTGAGTTCAGACATGCACAGAATGGGAGTTGGGATTAAGAAGCAGACATGAGGCAGGGACAGTGCAAAGTGGCTGAAGGCATAGGGTGTGCGTGAGACAGCTTTATTGGGAATGGGCAAAAGAGACTTCACTTCCTGTCCACTTCCAAAAGATTAAGCAGAATCAATTCCTCCTGAAGAAAGCAACAGGACTGGGTAAACTGACATTATGAGCAGGAGGCAACTAAGACTGAGACACTTAAGTTCAGGTGTCTCACCACAAATGCCTACATATGACCTAGTGCTTGAATTCCCAGGACAGAAAATAGATGTGAAGGGTGGCACTCAGTGGCTGAAAGAGAGGTCCTTACTGGCATCTGAGACAACACAGGTGAGGGCACAAGGTTGACATCTGCCACAGCATCCACATGAGGCCTGCACTCTACAGGAGAACACAACCAACTTGCCTGGAGTCCTTTGGCAGAAAATAAGTTACTGTTTGTGACTGACATATCCTCTCCAGAGAGGGGAAAGCAGCAGTATCCCAGTGTCCATGAGGAAAGCTGGAGGCCTGGCAGGGTACCTTGGCACAGCTCCAGTGGTAGCTTACAGGCTTATAAAGGGGCATTCTAATGGATCTGCAGAAAAGAACAGAATTATAGTTGGACAAGCTACTTGTGTCCAAATGTTTCTCAGCTTTTGAGGCACTGGCTTTGTAACCTTACCAATATTCTTTCAACACTTCTTGCATATTCTTATATAAAGACCTTATATATGAATTTGGACTGGGAAGCAGAGCATTGGCCATCAGAAGCATCTGATGAAATTTAAACAAATATTCTTTGATTTGTGATAGTCCATAAAACAGCACTAGGCATACATAATGCACAGCATGTTCTCTACAGATAGGTACCTTTGCCAACTAAAGCAACACCAGAGATGGTTTTCCTAACCACTAAAGACAAATATGCTTAAACAAATGGTTTATGAAATCCAATAGCAAGGCACTGAGAACAAGGCCAGTCTAGTTTGATTTCTCTGCCTCCTGTTTATCTCTCCTTGAGGAATTCAAACTGAGAAGTCCTTGTGTAACTCGTGAAGACCAAAGAGGAAGCTCAAAGCACTGTGAAAAGGTTAGTGAAGACAACAAGTGGAAGAAGATACATGCTTTGCACTATGTTAATCATGAACAGTTTTTGTTTGAAATCTCAAACACAAGCTCAAGCAACGCAGGCCCCAAACCTGATGCGGATATTTGGCAATCCCCAATCTGTGTGCAAAAAAATAAAGAAAATCCTGCTCTTTGTACTGCTGTTAGAGCTGTTTACTTTCTGGCGTGAGTTCGCAGTTCCTGAGATCTTAGAATAACTTCTGTAACCACAGAGCTGCAAAAGTTTGAGAACTGTACCAGGCCAGCAGTTCAACAAACAACTACAAAAGAAGAGTTCAGATCTTCAAAGAGAAAGAGGAAGGAAATCAGCTGTCAGCTAGCTTAAAAAAAAAAGTAAAAATATGCAGATGATTTATCGCCTACCAGGTTACCTAAGAAAAAATCCCAGCAACCATGAGCCTGTGAGACTAACTGTGGAAGGGAATGGAAGCTGAAATTTTCCCCTTCAAGGGGACACAGAATTTTTTTCAGCAGGGATGGGATGTGTGGACCTTCACAGAGGCACTAAGGGGCAGCCTGTCCCAGTCCCTGTCCCTCAGCCCATCACACTGAGCAGCACCAGGCACTTCTTCAGGAGTCAGACACATCCCAAACTCTCACAGTGAGCACTGAAATGACCTTCTCCACACTCAGGGGACCTTGATTTCTATCACATACGCAGAAAGGTTAAATCAAAGCCATCTCAGCAACCTCAGCTTTTTAGGCCCAGTCTTGTAGCTGTACAACATTTCAATAAGAGGTTCACAGCTCCACACCAGATCCCCTCAGTGGGAATGCACAGATGCTCTTGGGGGAAAAGAAATCCACAATATCCCTCAGATAATGCCACTGTGTCATCTCAAAACTACTAACATCTAATATATTTCAACTGACTTTAATATTCTGTTGCTATTTCTTCGAACCAAAACTTTTTGCTTTGTTGCTTTCACTAAAGGAACAAGATGAGATTAAAAAAAAACAGGCAACAGAAAAATGAAGTATGAGATCCCAAGATAAAACAGGAATAAATTTGCTTTGATTTTCTTCTCTTCTCTCCGTTTTTTTCCCCCTCCTATATTTCAATTGACTTATAAATCTATCATGGTTCTTACAAACTCATAAAAGGAAGACTACAGAATAATTTTTTAATTTTTCAAATTATTTTTGAAATACTGTTTCCCAAATATTTAATAAATTATATAATTACTTTGGGAACATCTCTTATAGGTTTCTCCATTTGCAAGCACATAGTTTTTCCCCCAGTGCAAAAGCAGATGTCTCCAAGCAGCATCATACAGGAATTTTTTCAGATATGAAACAAAGTTATCTTAGCAATGCCATTACTGCCTTAACCAGCAGTGGGTATTTTAAAAATGGCTTCATCTGGTTATGATGCACTGCAGTTTACTAAGTTGTGTAACCTTCAGGAGTACTTCATTTTATTTAGCTGAACTATTGATACACTGCAGGCAATTCAGCTGGCTGATTTTTGGTAATAACACATTTATCCGCATTTCTAATTGCTGCTTTTTTTGCTTGCTCTTACTTTCTGCTTGCTCTTACTTCTGCCTTTTCATAATTTTGCTTGGCCAACATACAGACATATAAAACACAGCCTTTAACCTTCATCCTCATCAGAAATCTGTTCCCCATTAGCCATCACCCTCTTTAGGTATCTGTTCCCCATCTCTTAGGCTCACACTCTAGTTTCACATAGAGGATACAATTTACCCCAAACACATCCAAAAATGCACATATTCCAGCATGACTACATCTCTTCTCAGTGTGAGTGTTGTTGCCATGTAGATCAAGCCTATGAGATAAATTTTTGTTCTTCAGGGGCTGAAGTAAGCCAAACACCCCAGTAAAATTGTATATGAGAAAAACAAAGAAAAACCCCAAAGTTACCATCCATATCCACAAAAACAAGCTGAGAAAAACACATCAGACACCCATGTAAAACTTTATAGGCATCATTACTGGCCAGAGGTTGAGCAACTGAGATGTGCACATTTCTTGTAAGAGCTACTAAAGGAAGCGACAATCTATAATTTAGCTTATTTTTCTATGTAGGAATTCAGCATGAGCAAAACATGATTGACAGCCCACATACAACTCAATATGCTTCACTCAGGAGATCTTAGAGCATTGTAATTAGTGAAAAACAAAATACATGTTTTTGCTGAAGAGCTGTCACCAGCTCAGCTCACAGGAATTTCATCTTCAGTTTGAAAGAGTGCAGGCTTAGTTTAGAGAATTCAGTTTAGTGTTATCCCAAATGACATTGAGCTTTGCTAATGAAGGAGCCAAGAAAACTCAAAATGACCCACAGCATAAATACTGTTTGCTAACAAATATAATATATTAATATCAATAGCAACCCAGAGTCTGTATTGTATTGCCAACAACAGCAAGCTCCACAGGTCATGCTTCCCTATTGATATCCATGAATATTTTTGACCACAAATAGTATTACATAAAACTAAAGAAATATTTGTGTCAACTATAGCAACTAAGAACAACTCTGGGAAAAACATCCTACTTTCCTGTTGTACCTTAACACCTTAAAATGGTAATTTGGTTCTCTTTGTTTATCCTACATGGTTGAAAGGTTTTTGAGTAATTCCTAAATAATGCCACCTCCAAGCCAAAAATATCTGAATTCTGGAGCCAAGGCAGCCCAGCAGACTCCCAGGGTGCTGGGAGCAGAAGGAAATTCTGAAGCCAAAATGCTATTCCAAAGTTTGAAAATAAGTTAGGAGTTTCCCCCAGAAAAGCTCTGCAGCAAAGAGGGCTGGCTGAACTGCCAGGGAAATGTGAATCTGGACTGCTCTTCAAGGGCCAAGGCATTCACCTGCTGCCAAGGAGCAGCAGGTCTGCTCCCATTCCTGGGCTGCCAACAGGCTGAAGCAGTCTTTGAAACACACAGGGTAAATTAGCATGAAAATGAAAAGCAACAAATTTAAAACGTTATGCAGATGGAGGCAGAAAGTGGCCCCCAATTAGGATTTTCCATGCTGTGACTGATTTGTGGCTTGTTGTTCAATTACTCTGGGTTTATACAATCATTACTATAAACATACTCATGAAGCCACTGCAAAATGTGGTGAAGCTGCTCACCTGGTATGGAATCACATACAATATTTGTAGGCCAAAGATTACCATCAAAGTTCAGAGAAATGCTGGTGGGGTTAATAAGGAGTAACATTCAAATAAAACTTCTCACGCTCAGAATTCTACATCCTAATTCATCCTCCCGATAGCTCCGTCAGAGAGATAGGGACAAATGCTTCTCCTTTTTAGAGACTAAGGGAAGAAGAGCAGAGAAAGGCCTTCCTCCAGAGTCACTGCAGGAGCAAGCAGGAGGTAACAAGCTTTAGATCTTTGGTCATGCACTCCTTGGCACAAGTGCTGGATCTACCTGAGCCCTTTTCTCACCGCAGCTCCCAGATCTGAGGAGAATTCCTCATCGCCAGCACTGTGTCTGTGTCGGTACTGCCGACTGAAACTCCAACAGGAAGGCACAGAAATACTTCCTAATGAAACAGTTTGGCAGCGAGGAGAATTAAGGACCAATTCTCCTTGCAGGCTTGGCACACAAGTCTCATTAAAGTTAACAACAGATATGAGATTCGTGTGCAAGGGAAAGTGATTAGAGCCTTAAATCCAATCAACGTCAGGTTTGCCACATTGTTCCACTTCAACAACTTCTTCACTGCCCACGCTGATGCTGCTTTCCCAAGGAATTTTGTTTGTACTTACATTTTTCTTTCTGTGGCCTTTTTTTTTTTTTAATGAGAAATTTAAATATTATGTGTTTGGCATTGCTGCTAACAGGGCTGCCTCGAAAAGTAAAAATGGTCACACCTGGATAATTGGGAAGGTGAGGATTAGGGACTATTACAGACTTTAAGAAAAAAGCTAAAATAAAAGCTTATAATTCAGTGAAGGCTGAAAAACTGCCCAGAGGGATGAATACATACACATGCTCTTTATTTCTTTGTCAAGACAGAAAAAATGCGCCAGCAGATTTTGGAAAATGGCTTTTTGGGAATCTTCTTGAGATAGCACTGCAGTTCATATCTCACACACAAAAGCAGTGTTCAAACTACTGTTCAAACTAACAGCCAAATTAACTTTTTTTTTTTACCAAAAAGAGCTCAAATCAACCCAGGGAAGGACTCCACAGTGATCTTTGGCTCCACAAATCCCACTTTTCCTACCTGCTTAGCACAGGACCGCTCTCCTCTCCTTTGCTCACCAGAGCCCCTTCCTAGGTTTGTTTCCACCCCAGACCGTCCAGGTCTTTTCAAGACCCTCACTGTGTTTACCTAGTGAAAAGTGAAAACTTAAAAATGGCACGTTTGTATTGCTCAAACCTTAAAAAATAAAGTTACTCAAAGAAACATTGTCTACATACAGCTGCTGTAAGATGACAGAGGAGAGAATATTTCTAGACATGCATGATGTGTTACATGGCAGAACAGTCTTAGATTGGCAACAATAATACAAAATAATAATAAATAATACAAAGTTTGGTCATTTTCAAGCAGAGAAAGAGAAAAAAAAAAGGGTATATAGAAGCTTCTCAAACACTCCTGTCTCCAAAAAAATAATGCTCTGCTCTCCACCAACAGGAGAAGCACATTCTGCCCACTCAAATAACAGCCATACTGTCACCTGTCATACATGGCCACTGAGGTCTGCAGAGAAAGTCTTTAATTCTTTTTTCTCAATTTATATACAAGCAGTAAACAAAAGCTTCCAAAAATACATATGAAAAAAAAAAATTGCTGCACTGATGTTTTCTTCTCTTGGACTGGTACTTTTGATTATCTAAATGATGGAATTACAGAGTGGGAGGCACAAAATTATTCTGCAATTTAGGATTATTTGGGGGGACCAATGAATTGTTGCCATATGACAGTAAGATAAATATCTTACATAGGTAGGTTATGAATAAATCTAGAGTAACAAATCCTACAAACTAATCTAATATAATCTGAAGCAGCTTTTAAAAAGCTTGTGAATCAGGAAAGAAGAGTAGATGTGATATACCTTAAATGCTGTAAAACTTCTTATGCTCTCACACAGGACACTCTCATAACCAAATCAGAGAAATAAGGTACAGATAAATAACCACTCTGAGAGTGTCCCCTCTCAAAAAACCCTCAAAAAAGGGAATTAGTAACTTGTCACTAAGGCTGGAAGTCTGCTGCATAGCATAACTCTTGTTCTGGTTGTAGGCAGTGCCTTATTTATCACTTGGATAACTGATTTGAGAAGATACTTCACAATAAAGATGAAATCATTTCATTTAGACTGTATGAGGTTTCTGAGCTGTTTTAGGGACAGTAAAAGTAACCAGTGTAATCTTGCAAACCAAGAAAAGATCCTCATCCACGAAATGAAACACTGTAAACTTCAACAGGTTAGAGAAAGAAGGAAGACAACACCTGAATATGAAGCATGAAACAGCTGGCTACTAGCCAGGCTGCTAAAAGGGAGAACTGTTGAGGATGAAACCACAAAAAAACCCCAAATGCATCTAAATGGGTACATTAGGAGAGCTGTCAGATAGCATTACAGGCAATTTTCCACTCCATAAGACTTCTGGGAGTCTAATTTTAGATCTTGTTTGTCCAGAGCATCTTCAAAACACAGTGCTCCAAAATGGAGCAGTCCAGAGAACCAGAGGAGGATTATCACATACAGTCTATGTGTGCATAGAACTGGGGTTTCCAGATTAGGAAAGAGAAGACAAGAAATAAACGTGTCAGTGGTCAAATACTCTCCATGGTCACTAAGCCAAGAACAAAGATAAATTAACTTAATTTGCAGGAAGTAAGATTTAGCTTGGACAGCAGGGATAATTTCCTGTTAATATGACCACAAAGTTTAAGAGACAGCCAAGGGATGCTGAAGAACCTGCTGCTTTGGGAGGTGATAGATCTTTGTAGTAAGAGCTTGTCTCAAAAAGAGCATAGCCAGAGATGGCCTGATAGCTTTGGAGGCTGCATCTCAGTTTTGTAACATCCCACGCACATCCCGCACCCACTTTCATGGAAAGGGTTGTCCTGGATAAGGGAAATTGCAGGATTATCTCCTCTTCCCATCCGGATTCAGCAGAGGCAGAGCTTCACCTGAACATCTGTATGTGCAGGGCTGGGATGGGAGAGTTGGTTGTGAAGCACCATCTGCTGCTTTAGCAGGCATTCCCTCTTTCCATTGATCCTCCTGCATGTTTGTGACCTATTTGCCATCCATGGCCTCAGTCCAGTCCAGCTACACCTATCCTGATTTAATGCAAGAGCCTGGACTGAGTGATCTACCAAGATCCAGGATGGGAAGTCACCTTCCAGAGGGTGTGTCCCAACAATGGGGCTTAAGACCTTGGCTTTGATTTCATAAAGGCTGAATCCATTTAAATTGTTTTCTCCCACAACAGACAATCATGAACTCTGATGATTCACAGCAGGAATGATACATAGTTTTTGTAACATCAGATATGGCTCCCTTCACCCCATATAACAAACAGAAAGAAAAACATATATTTGAATACTTCTGGTTTTAAGTGTCCCAAGAGCCCTCTCACATGCTGCAGTCTTCAACATATTCTTACAAAAAGAAAATTTGTAATTTTTTTTTTGCCTTTTCTTCCATGCTTAGGTATTCAATTTGTGGTACCAAACAACATTCCAGAAACAGGACTCCATGCAAAGTCTATAGTTTTCAGTAAATAACGTAATTAACAAAGAAAATAATCCCTGAAGCACATGAACAAACACATACATACTGACAGCCATTCTTGTTCCTTCAAACACATCAAATCCACTTTCCCTGTGCACTCAGAACTTCAGGTGAGATTGGTGGACAGAAGGGTTAGGCCATCCTCTGCTCCCACAGTGAATGAACAAGGTGCTGCAGGTGCCAGCCTCTGTGTCTCAAGTCCTCTTATTTGGCACCAGAAACATTATTTTAGCAGAATTTGTTCCTTCCCTCCAGCAAGACCCAGGGATCACCTGAAGGAAAGAGAGCTCCAGAAAAAGTGCAAAGTTCAACTCTCAAACAGGTCAAGTAGATTTTCTGATCAGATCTCTTTTTTATGCTGTGTTTACACAGCAAAATGCTCCAAGCAGGCTCAGATCCCACCCAGGCTGTTCACCAAACACTTCAGCTACCCCTAAGCATTCTTGCAAAACCCAAAAGCATTTTCCATTTCGTTTAGTAAGAAGACAGCACAAAAGTGCCCATAAAGTCAATCATAAGCTCAAGAGCAAAAAGCTCCCTGACTCACTAATGTTCCTCAGCCAACACACCCTTCTTCATCTGCTCATGGGTTATGGAACTGGCTGAAGACTGGAGCTGGAAGAGGTGAACTGGCTTTCACCGCACTGTAACACCAAATCTCAGCACTGTCCTGGTCTGCTTTGCTGCTTACGGATTTTCCTTCACATGCTGTCTGGGTAACACTGAGGAAAGCCCTGTTCCACCACAGTGGGCTTGCTGTGAAAATATTTATATAACAAAGAGTTGCTGAGAGTGCAAGGGTGAAATATGACCCTGGCATAGTATAACATTTAATAATTAAGCAGGTTTTGGAGTTTTGAGATACAGAAACACTGCCCTGATTAGTATCAAAGTAGTAAACACTGTCTTCAAAAGGGTTTTGTTACAAATATAGAAGTGAAGAAAGATAATTCAAAGCAGCCAAAAATATAAAGCTTTCATTTCAACACAATTCTTTATTCCTTTTGTTTTAGCTGGAGAAACACAGGCAGGGTACAATGCCCAACCAGCCATGCAGCAACCTGTCCAATTTATAGCAGTGCTTGGCAATTTAAGATTTTCCTTCAGGTGCTGACAGTCATGATGCAAAAGAAAAGCCACATGACTGATTACAGCTTGCACTCTCTGAAAAGACAAAATAAAAGAAAAATGGAGAAACAAAAATCCTTGAACCTCCCTGTTTGGTTGTCATTTGGGAGCTAGACAGAGAGATTATATTGTTTTATGTCCATCTTTCTGTCCCTGATGAAAGCATTCCTCAGGATGACAATAAGGAAAGGCCACTGTGGTGACAGGTCAGGCCTGGCAGTCATGACATGACTCCCTTTGGCCCCCAATTCCCAAATATCAGATGCAGATTTTAACTCTCAGGTTACCAGTGATGGATAGCAGAAGTGGTACTGAGCCCATGGTCATCTTCTCATTTAGAAATGAGGCCTTATTTCAACCAAACAAATTTTGATTCACTGATTTCTAACTTTGGTCATCTCTTGATTAGGAATTATTTTCTTAAAGTAGGTCTTGGGTACATCACTAAGCCTAATGCATTCTTTTGCTCTCAACTATATTGACTTCTATAAAAAAACCCATTACTTCAGAAAAGTTAGAAAGTTAGAAAACTGGGTAAAATCCTTCTGTCCATTTCTGGGAGGAGGGGAACAAAAACCAGGTTTATAGTCTGAAACTTTCTGTACCAAATTTGACATTTTAAAATATGGGTCAAATTTGCAGTGTAAGGAGCTTAATTATTCTTTAAAAACACAATCTGTTTTCCCACAGTTATCCTATACTGCATTATACAAATAACCAGCACAATTGTACAAGGGATGCTGAGAAAAAGAACAAATTTTCACTACAGCCACAGAGACTGACAACTGCTGGAGGCAAATTACCAGACATAACTGACAAATTATTTCACCTGCTATTGCAAATCCTGCATTCCTAAGTACTTTAGACAAACCTCTTAATCCACCACTTGAAACAATTCCCAGGCTGAAGCGTTCAAATCAAAGAATTATAAAGTTAACCCTCAACAAAGAAAACTCATGGCTTTACAAAGAAGTGCTCTACAGAAAATTTAGCTTGAGTCAGATACTTGCAAATTCATTCAAACCTGACTGAACTGCAAAGGCAGAGGTTTTTCTTTTAAGGAAAGAACTAAAAGGAAATGAACAATTTAAAAAATTAAGATAAAAATCACACAAATTAAGAAGCCACAAAGAAACAGGAACTGTCGGTTATTTTTAACAAAACCCAAACCACCAAGGTATTGCCATAAGGTAAAAAAGGTAACTCATTAAACTGACAATAAAAATAGATTAATACAGCCAGAAAGTTTTCCTTAAGTGTTTTAAAATTAAAATATGTGTCTATAAACCAGGTCAACAGCATTTTTACTTGTGAATTAAGACGCTGTTGCTGCAAAGTATAAAATCTTCCCAGATGTAGGTTACAATTCCTCTCTCCTGGGAGACTGTATTATCAGGCCATCAGGTCAGGAATTAAGAGTTGCCTGTCACTGACATACCTTCTGACTTTCATTAAAGCAAAGCAAAAATCCAGCTTTCAGTCCTGTGTAAGTACAGAATTTAAAGCCAAAATGCACTGGAAAGACAACCTGTGTACTGTCACCTGATAATTTACAGTCTGTGTTTGACAAGGATTTACTAATGCTTATTTAAGGAGATCTGTGCATGATTCAAGATCGTAAAACAATTCAAAAGGGAAGGAATTTCTAAGTCTTTAGACCCAGCTCCTACTGATAGTAGGGTCAACAGGGAACTTCAACCAGGTTTCACAGGCCTTTGGCCAGTCTTGTCTTTAAAACCTCCAAATATTCACAATCTGTAAGATCTGAAAGAAACAACTTCTTTCAAAATTACATAGGAGGTCTTGTCTCAAAACAATGGTTTTGTTTGATACTCCTCTATCTCTGATGTGGAAGCATTTTATTACTGTACTGAACATATTTTCATATCACCTTCTCTCTTTTAGTTAAGCCGGTTCAAGACATACCTGCAGTCTTAAAAATCCCAGACGTTGCATTGATGATAGAGTGAAATTCTGGGGATATGGAAGCTGGAAATGGAATTTATTTCCTCGGGTTTCAGTAGAGCTGGTTACTGGCTAACGGACCCCAAATATGCAGAGATAAAACCCCAAACTCAAATTCTTAAAAGGAATTATCAGGGTTGATAATTTTCTTCATTTTAATGGGACAAACTGTGTTTTCAGCAGCCTATCAGTTTCTTAATCAGCAGATGAGCCTAAAAGGCATTTTTCTAAGATCTAAACCAGGACTGTGAGATCAGAGAAGAGTTCAGGTTGGAAGGGAATGACATAAATCTTTGTCCAAACACCAAGCTTCAAACATGGTCAGCTATAAGATCAGACAAGGGGTTTAAAAGAAGACTACACCCATAGCTGCAAAGTGACTCTACAAACACCAAATATTTCAGAAAAAATGGGGGGGGGGGGGGTGGGGGAAGGTTTTTAATCCAATCTCATCTCAGGTTTTAGAAAACACGATTTGGAACATTTAGTTTTGGTTATGCAGGAAAAGACATTATTGGGTGGATAGTGAATTGTTTTGGTGTTATATAAGACATTGGTTAAAAATCCATGTGACTTCAAAGGGAGATTACACAAGATTATAGATCTAGGGTGAAATTCTGGCTCTGATTAAAATCACTGGCAAAAATCCCACTGGCTTGACCACTGCCAGGATTCTGCCTCTAACATGCCCCTGTTTTACCAGGCAAAGCCACACAAGCAGACCCAGATGTACCTTACACCCCTCTGCAACAATGAAACTTGGAAAACTTTTTTTTATCTCCTCCAGAGCTGTGTGGGGATTCTTCTTATTTTTAAGATAGTCTCTCTTCCACTGTAGACTTTCCTTTCTGTACAAACTAGGAAGATTGGATGTAAACAAAAACAATGGAACTGTCTGGGAAAAAAAGCTGCTAAATGGATTTTCCTGTTGTTTTTGAAGCCATGGCTTTAGAAATAGCATGGAATACAGAAACCTTCCTCCCACTTCATTGCCTTTCCCACTACTGGTGAAGCTGGAGTGACCATGGTCCAACCTCAATAGTGGCATAAGGGTGGTATCCTGACACACAGGAGCTTGCAGAGCATCCTTTAGAAAAGTACCCTGAGACAGGGCAGACCTGATCCAGAGATCTAGATCCTGAGTGCTGAGGTGGGAATATTGCTCACACTGGCATTCCATCTGCATATCCACATCCTCCCTTTTAATGCCTTTACCACAGGGACGCTGCCAGGGGAACAACTCCATGACTGAAAAAACCCAAAACAGTCTAAAAGCAGCCACTGAGTGTTCCATGTGCCACAGATAATGTTTCACATGGAGACTGGCAGCCCAAGGGCAGTCAGATTAAAAGTAAATTCTGATCCCGATTTTTACGGCGTTTCCTTGTTCCCCCAGACAAATCCTGCCTGAGTGCTCCAGTGTGCCCTGCACCAGCAAGATAATGAGCATGAGGCCAACACCTCTGCAAGTGATCAACACAGCAGCAGAGAGCCAGCCAGGCACCTTCCATGCTATCTGACAGGAAACCACCTGCAGCTGTCAGAGCACAGCTGAGAACATGCTCAGCACAGCCCCCTTGGATGCTGTG
Organism: Dicaeum eximium; assembly: GCA_013396995.1. Classification (NCBI taxonomy): domain Eukaryota; kingdom Metazoa; phylum Chordata; class Aves; order Passeriformes; family Dicaeidae; genus Dicaeum; species Dicaeum eximium. The sequence goes on from VWZP01001896.1 coordinate 2,515,767, forward strand.
GGGAAATGCCTGCTCTTCCCAGCAGGTACAGAGCTCATGCATTATCATATATTCTCCCTTGCCAGGTAAACCCAAGGCATCCTGCCTTCTTCTGGTAAAAGGCATTGTTGGAATCCATCCCAACACCACCATTTGTTTCTCTCATGCTTTCAACACAGCCCTGCACTTCAGCAAAAGGTTCCCTCACATAAAAAATGAGCCTAGCGCTCATTTACAGCAGAAATGTTGTGACAGTTAGCTGAGTAATGCTGGTAGAGGCCTGGAGAGTTTGAATTATTAACCTTGATTATTATTGCTTATGCAGTGCTTTGGGTTAGGGCTCACAAAGGCAAGAGGAGATTAATTATAACTCGTCCCAAAAGCAAAATAGGAGGAAATGGAACACCCTCAATTTTGCTCTTATGCAAAACCACTTAGAGCACAATCACTTAGAGCAGCCTGAAGATGTTGAGATCACTGAGCTCATTAGACAGTGGCCAAGGGTGCTCCAGTGAGCACTGAGCACTCAGCCCACAAGAAAGGGATCAGTGAGTTCCTGCCTCTCCCCGGCACATGGACCAGCTTCACAAACATATCCAACGCTCCTTCTCAGACTGGCCCAGTGACAAACCTTATCATGTACACAACTGAAAGCATCAACTTAGGAAAGAACCTCTTCCCAAAACCACAACCCTGCATTTTGTCATAAAGTTTGCTTTTTGTCATCTGCTTCTGTCAGGAACTTAACCCCAGAATTTAAATTGCTGTTGCTGTGTTAAGAGAAAATAGCAGAGTCTTCAGAGCAAGTTTTAAATGCAAGCAGTGTACCCTTCTGTGCTCAACATAAACACTGCACAACTGCTGCCCTGCTGGGCTGTGGAAGGAGCAGGAGAGGCAGCTGTGGCTGCAGGGCAATGGGTGCTTTACTGTGTGTGCTCTGAACTGATATGGAAAATCCAAGTGCTCTGTGAAATTACACCCCTTGTAATACTGGAAATGTATAGAACACAGTATGTGAAATACAGGCAGCACTGGTGTTGCTTTTAGAGAAGTTAAAGAAGGAGAAGCCTTTTCTCCAAAAGGCCTGTAGGATCCACAGGTTGTTTTTCTTCCTTCCCAAAACAAACCATAGACTTAAATCTGTCACAGGCATCTTGCACTATGAACACTACTTTCCAAAAGTACTGACATCCTTGCACATGTCACTGCTCAAACATGTGAAAGAGGTAAATAACAAGAAAAATTAACCCACTGCTGGCAACAAAGTCAGTGATTTTTCACTTTGATCATACCTCCCTAAGGAAGGCAGCACTGCACTTTAGAGGACCTCAATAAATAACAAAGATGATCAGAGCAGTTTAGATAGCTCTGCAAGTGAGACTGTGGCTCCTGGAGGAGCAGAACAAGGTAATTTCTTCAGAGTATGGGGGTGTTAGCTTAGACATCTTTAGCTGAACACACTGTATGTGCTAGTCAGAATTAACAAGTTTGATTCAACCACTACCTCTTTATTTGGATCCAAATGTTCACAAAAACAGCAGGGATTTTTTTTAATCTTGCTGCAGATGGAAATTTCCATACTACAGTTCTGCAATAATTGTAAACAAGAAGTTTCAACATCATCAGATCTTAACCTTTTATAAGAAGAGTGGCTGAATAATCTGTAGGCAGGCAGATCAGGGCAATCCAACAAGGGATTTGTGCAAAAAGGAGGAATGGAGACTGAAAGCTACAATTCTGCTGCTCCCCATTTTTAAACTCCAAAGAAGACAAGGCAAAAGGCAGGGGGAGGGGATGGAAAAAAAAATAAAAGATCACTAACTTTGCAGAACTCAAAACTTTATTGTTAAAGTCTGCATCTGCTCCTTAATAAAATATTATATATTAGTTTTCATTTGAGAAAGTAAACGAGTCATGAGAGAAAAGCTTCTACAAATGCTACAGGATTCCTCCTTCTCCCACACCTCCTTGTTCAAGACACTTTATAGACACTTTCCAGTACTGGTTGACTTCAATTTTGAGCCATGACATCCAAAGCATGACATATTTGGTCTTTTTTCATTAACCTGAGGAATGAACAGAGTTTGCTTCCTAAAATACAACCTTTCTCAGCCACATTCCCAGGCTGCTGTGAGGGAGACGCACCAGATGATGCTGAGCTTCCACATCTATGCTCCATATCCCTCCAATTTGCTGCACATCCTGGAGATGCAGTGGCTCTGCTTCTGTCATACCTTTAACAGATCATGTTTTCACATGTACACAGGAAAACACAGGGTTTCTGCATTTCCAATCCTTATGCTCTGCACAGCAGTTGATTTTTAAGCTACTTCACAATTTGCCTCAATCTTCAGACATCAATAGAGGGATTGAATGTTTCAAGGGTGTATTGATATAAGCAGGCCTAAGTTATCTAAGGAAAAAATTGTCCCTGCCACACCTCTCCATGGCAGCAGCTGGCAGATTAGCTTTGTTTTCCCTCCAAGGAAGAATAAATAATAAAAGTAAAAATATAATAAAGTAAAATAATAATAAAATAACAGTTTTTTAAACCCTAATATATAAACACCTAACAAGTTTCATGGTGATTTGCAGTTAAATCCCAAATTCTAGGTCTTCCTTAAGGCTTAAACTATAAATCAAGTGCAAAACTGCCAAAACCTTGCGTCATATCTAGCAAACACAGACACATATTTCAAGTGCAGAAAGAACATTTCAAACCCTTGAAACACAACCAATCTGTTTAACAAACCCACATTCTCCAAGCAGAGATGTTCTGGTTCATGACTTCTGAACTTTGTACAGAGAAGTGACCCAGACTGGTGCGAAGTTATCTCCCTTGGAGAGGGCTTCCCCCAGATTCTCATTTGACCATTCCCATCTTTCATGAGACTTCCCAGACTCATTTACTGACTTGTTTATCAGGCTATTTTCACAAAATACTCTCGCTATGCTGTTACAGGAACAAAACCAAATGTTTAGACCTCCTTCCATCCCATTTTGGCCAACAAAGGACTATAATTTTCTCCCTATAGTTTCCTATCCACTATTTAAAGAGTGCATCCCACCTGCATTGCACCCCTAACCATGCAAACCTAATCAACCACCTGTCACACTCATGATTTGAACTCTGTGAAGTATCACAGCACCAATAAAACCAGATATTACACTGTCCTTTCAAAATTAGATGGATCTTCTTCCTTACAGTTGTTACCGGGTTTTGGTGATAGTGGTTTTTTTTTGGTTTGGATTTTTTTGCTTGTTTTTCTTAAACGTAACAGGAGGGAGCTGGAAAGCCTGGTTCTTTATGAGTAGCAGTCCCTTGAATTCCTTGTTCAAGTTTATGGCCTATGTATAGTTTTTGATTAACATCTACTTGACCACTTTGACTTAATTTTTAGTTCTGCATATCATACTGGGCCTGGTTTTACTAACCTGGCAGCAATAGCCGTAAGTTAAATTTTGTATTTTTTTAGAATTAACAGGGATACCTTTTGAGACTCTATTTTCATTTTTCAAAAACCAACAAAAACAGTGCTACATGGAAAAATTGCTACTTTCATACACTTGTGAGCAGTGACTATGGTTTGCTGTTGAATTATTGCATAGATTGGAAAACACAGCTCCGAGAAAAGATCTGTAATTGTTTAGTGGTTGGGCTGCTGGCAGAATTCCCTGCCTGGGGCTGTTTTTATAAATAGGCCTGAGGACAAACAAACAAGCTACTAATAACAAGTCAAGTATTATGTTTTGAAGCAGCTCTGCTTTGTGTTGTCCAGAACACAAGAAGCTCAGATGGCAAATATAGCAAAATCCATGGCAAGAAGGAAGGATAGATCATGCCCATGTTAAAATTTCAGTCTGCTAAAATAAACTTCATCTGGGGGAAATACCAAAATACACAAGGCTGTGTATGGCTGTGCTGTGTCAGATTTCCATCTCCAGTGTTACTAGGTATCATTAGGAAATGAGGTAAAATGGCTCAATAACAGTCATCACCTACTCCAGAAATCCTGGCGAATTCCTCAAGTCAGCGGGTCTTGCTTCTTTCATGAGTTCTTTTCACCATGTCCTACTCAGAACAACATCAATGACCTGCACATTGTTCAGAACATCCTGTTTGACTCTGAAGAAGTTCTCAGGTTTATCAGAAACACAAAGGTATCTCATCACAGCCTTTACTGGAAGATTCTCATTCCACAGATAATCTGGTGGCTACTTAACCAAGAGCTAAAGTCAGATTTTCTGCCACCTCTACTTCATTCAGGCTGTTCATCTAATCTCATCACACTGCAAAATTTTTTCTTTCTTGTAATGTTTTCTGAAGGTAATTTAGGCCTCCCAGCTAAATACTCAAACTCATTTACTGGTTCTTCACTATCTTCCCTCGAGAAAGACATTCTGTCTTGGATATAGTTCTCTGCTATTTCATATACTTATTTCTGTTTCAGAAAATAATTACATTAGTAGAAGATATTTTTTACCTTTAGTGTTGGAAGCTTATTTGTTACCAACCAATGGACGCCAGGGGAGTTTATATGGGAACAACCCATCCTGATGCAGTAACTCTTCCAAAGAGTGCAGCTAAAGTAAAATAGCTTGGAGGAAGGTGAGGAAAATTAGGGCCCTTACCTTTTACATTTCTCTCCTGCTGCTTATGGATCTTATCTCTGTTTTGCAGAGGAGGATCTTCACCAGCCTCTATCAGCCCTGGTTTCCTTGATCACAAGTTTCCTGACTGCTGCCCATCTTCTCTGCTAAGCTTCCTCTTGGAGTGGCTTACTTTTTCTTTCCATAACTGTTTTGGTCTTCCTTTCTTTTGTCTTTTGTATCTTCCTTGGAGAGTGCACTTTGTCCCCAGGACCCTCCTCAAAGACTTAGCAGCTCTCTTATCTCTTACTTTATGTCATGCAGCATTAGCAGCTTAGCCTTCGAAAACAAATCCTCTTTTTCTGCTGATAAGAAGAGCCACTTACGCTCTTCCTTCCCCTCTGTTTTCTTCTCTCTTTAGAGGGAAGACCTCTCCAGTTCTAGCACCACTCCATGTGGTGCAGGCAAGAACATGAAGTCCAGTGGACCATGTGTAATTGCTACCGAGGTGAGCACTTTCCTGATAATACCCAGAAACGACGGAGTCAGCACGGATTAAGGAAACAACGAAGCGCTCAGCGTTTATGGCAACACTGACGCATTTCAGGGTGCGTGCTGCAGCCCCGGGGGAAGCAGCAGTAACATCACCACTACAGATGAAAGGGCTCTAGGTAGAGCTAAAAACAAAACCAAGCAAAACCAATGCATTTTCCCAGAAGAAAACATTTTTTCACAGAGGAATAGTTCTCTCTTGTAGAACATCGGTCCTAATAGAAGCAGAGCAGAAAGAGGAGCGGGTAGGAATAACAGGCAGGAGAAGCAGCTTGTTTCTCTCCAGAATCACCAGCCACACAGACACAGCTCCCTTGGCACAGCAAATGCCCTCCCTGACAGTGCCCTCGTAAATCAGCTTCACTGCCACGGGATGAATTTGTACTTAGTTGAATTTTGTATGGTCCAAAGTCTGCAACACAAAACTATCACAGTTTTCAGCAAAGCTTAACTTCTCCCACCTTCACAGGATGGTGATGGGGTGGAGAGACACATTCCCTCTCCAGGGAATCTTGGCAGGTGAGCCAAAGGAAATGCCAGGCCAGGGGCTGGGCAGGACCTGCTCCCTGGATAAATGGACTACTACAGGGCTGTTCATCCAGCAATTTTGCCACAAGCACTAAATCCGTAAGAAAAGAAAAGAAAACCCAAACTTTACTAAAGCTTAAGCATTACCAAATCAATTCTCTAAATATTTCACTGTGTAAGTATACATACATGCAAACAGCTTTGTTCCTGAAATCCTGCTGTTTCTCAGCAGGAATTTAACAGCACGAGAAAACCTTCAGAGCACCTGCTTACACAAGAGGGGACAAAAATGACATTCTTTTTCAGCTTTAACAAAACCAGTTGTTTCTGCAACTTTCTGCTGCCCTGCTGTACCACAGCTGTTCCAGCCCCACCGTCAGCTATAGCCAATTGTAAGTCATCAGTTTTCAGCACACAATGCAGCTGAAAGCCAATTCTGCTGGTAGCACTGTTGGAAATGAATCATTATTTGCCCAGATCTTGTATTAACCTTTTATTTCCCTTGAATATCAGCACTGAAAAAGGACAGCTCACACCCTTCAAAGAGACATGAGAAAAGAGATAGCAAAAATAAAATGAAAAAAAATAAGGAGATAGGGCAAAGAAATGGGGAATAAGAAAATTTTATAAAGTGTAGCATAAAAAAAAAGGAAACAAAACTTTAAAAATTATTCCAAGCATTATCAGCCTCTCAAGCCAGCTGAAGAAGACCCTGAAAAAGAATCCCAGCAACTTCTATTTACGTGAGCTTGGTTTCTTTCAAGAAGTATGCAAACCATCAATAAAAAAAAAAAAAAAGCTGTGGAATGCAGGTTACCCTGAACAGAGGGAGACAGAGTGTAAGCAGGTTTAGCTCCAAAGGTCACATTGTTTTAGTCAAACCACCCAACATCTACTCCATCCACTTGCTCTAGTCACTCTCTCTACTGTAAATTTAAATCCCTAGACAGCTACTACTGCTGCAAAGATGATAGATGTAGTCCTAACTAAACATGTAAACCTGTTAAATACCGTCTTGACAGCTTGGCCAGATAATTATTTTGCCTTCCTGCACAAAACTGATTTTCATTCACAGTTCTGCAACAAGGGGTGTATAGGCTATAAAATCTGTAGCTACACAAATACTTAGAAAACAACTCCTGTCTTAGTGGGCTGTAATTCAACAAACATGACAGATGTTCCTTTATGGTAGAAATGTTTGCAGCTAAGTTTTAGCTAAAATTAAGATTTAAAAGGAAAATTTAGAAAAATATATTATTTGTCAAATAAAAAAATAGAATATGGAATCACAAAGATCTGTCACTGTCACTATGACCATGAAATATGGTAGGGTCTTATGCCAATTTTGGCCTAGCAATAAACCAGACAGCTGTGGGAGACATCTCAATTTCTTACTAAACTCTGCCAAGATTTAGTTTGAACCCAGAAAACCCTTGTTACCCCCTCTACATGCTCTTGCTGATTTTTTCTGCCACTCAAGTGCCAGCTAGCATTGCTAAGAAAAGGGGGAAGTCTCTTGTGCTCTTTCTTGCTGGCATGTCAGGCATCTTGGAGGACAAGAAGGAATTTCAAGTCCCCAGTGCAAAGAGAAGCAATTATCTTTCCATGAAACAACTTCCTAACACCTGGGTAAACAACAACGTGTTAAACTAAGCCAGGCACCTTGGTGATGATACCAAGATACTGGGCTCACTCCCTAAGAGAAACATGAGGATCTCTTATGAAAAGGACTGGATAATCTGAACAAGCGGAGGAACAGAAATGAGGTTAATTTAATCAATTTAATTTAATTATTTGAGTTTAGTCCTTAATGCCACATTTATGTATTCAAGGACTATAATTTTGTCTAAAACTTGAGCACTCAACAGCTGGATAGAGACAAACTGAAGTGTACCTGTCTCAAAAGGTTAACTGGGAGTTGTCATGGTAATGTTGCTATGGATAAAGCACAGATAAGAACAGGCACCAGGAGGCCTCCAGAACAGACAAAAAGCTTTAATCCCATATTGATATATATAAGCAGGGTGAAAGCTCATCTGGAATAATGTGTACAGTTCTGGTCATCTGCTCAGGGAAGGTTAATTCAGCTGGCAACAGGTGCAGCACGAGGCTGTTTTGACGATGAGAAGAACAGAGAGTCTCTCTCGTGGGACGTGACTAAAGGGGCTTGGCTCGCTGGGTTCTGCACTTGACAGCTGATTGTGTGTGTGATCCTTCCCCACAGTCACACAGGCTGCATAAACATCAACAAGGCAGAAGAGATAAAGGACACTTTGTGGGTGTAATTAGAAAATGGAAAATTATTGTGCATAAATTGAGGCTGGAAATTAGGAAGGGAAAAAAGAGTGACGTTCTGGAGGAAAGCTCTAATGAGAGCAAGAAACATCACCATTTTGCAAACTGATGAAGTTTATTGCAGGGAAGATATGATGGCACTGCCTAAAGGGTTTTCCTACAGGAGGTAGGAAATAAATGTCAAGTTAAAGAAGGTTCCTTCTTGCTTTATTCAACCCCTAGAGAAAGAAGGGCAATAAAGAATAATTATTTCTAGCATTTCTTTTCTAGACTCAAGAAATTTTGATCCTCCTGTTGAAACCCAATAACTGACTGACCCCTAGAAGAAAATTAGCTCTGATGTCTAATGACTGAAAGATGAGGAAGGACTACAGACATGGGAAAAGAGTAATTCTAGGTATAATGTGAGGGTCAACATAAAAATTTATGATTATTCAGAAAGGTTAATTCTGAACTGTTTTCCAAATCCAGAGAGAGTCTGGTACACAACCTTTGGCTACTTGTCAGAATGTGACCTTTTCCACGTTCAGAGTGTGATAACCATCTTCTTTGGCTACAGCTGCATCAAAATATACCAGACATGTCATAAGAAATTCTTGTTCCCTGATGCCACGGTTCCGGTCCTTCTCAAAAGCCTCAGATCAGATGTGCCCCAAGGATTATATGCAAAAAATACAGATGGGAATATGGGTGTGTGCAGGCACACCCACATACATGTATACACAACATGGGATACTGCTCATAAAAATGTACCATCTGCTTATTTAAGAGTTTCAAATGTCTCAAGTTTTGATGAAGAGCTGTGTAATGACTCCAAATAGGAATCAAGAGGATCCTACCTATGTAAACTAACCAACAAGCAGAAATTATCTTTGTAACCTACTGAACAGCCTGGGAAAACAAACAAGCAAGCAAACACTGTTTCTGTGAATCTGAAACAAATTTATTTTTAACAGATTTGAAAGAGAAGCCCAGAAAGAGGAAGGAAGAGCTTTAAAAGTGAAATTACAAGTAAACAAGGACAGAAAAAGAAAAGAAAAAAACCAACTTCCTGAAAATGGATGGCAAAGACCACCTAGAAATACACAGCACTGGAATTTCCAGCATTTGAGCAGCCACCACCACAGTCCCAACTTTCACCTGTCTCAGCCACGTGGCCAATTTCTTTTATCACAGTTAGAGAAAACAGACCCTCATTGGGGGAGTTCTGAGCTGATCTGTCACCGTCCTCGCAGGTTCCAAGCGCAGTTCCCACGGTGAGGGCGTCCTTTGCAGCGCAGGCTCTTCCTCAGCTCTCCCCAGGGCTTCGGGAACAGACGGCTCTCCAGAGGCTTCAGCTGCTGGAACTTTGGGACTCTGGTGACCTGCCTTTGAAAATAGTGGGAGTAACTTCCGCTGCTGCCCCAGCAGTGCTTTTAGGAGCCCAGAGCATGCCAAAACACTGCCTGCCCTTGCATATAACTCGAGTAACAAAAGTGCAGCTGCACTCAGTTTAAGGCAGGGCGATGCTTTCCCACCCCTTATTTAACACTGGCTTACTTCCATCAGCCGTAACAACAGTGAATGGCAGGGAAGGGATGTTTTATGGGGACCCATAGGCTCACAGTCCTCTTTGATTTTTCTTCAAGTGAGTCAAATTGGCTTAGTCTCCAACTGAAGGCAGTAAATGTATTGACACAGAAGTCTGGCAACAGACCTCATCACAGGTAAACTCCCGAGTCCAAACGGAGCCACATTATAGATGATTTTATATAGGGAAAGCTCCACACAGTGCAGAATCAGGAGTAGAGTGGGCCAAGACATCTGCAGTGCTGAATTGCCTACAGTGGTCTGGCTTTAAGCATGATGGGTTTCTAGCTTACACATAAGACTAGGGAGCCACTGAACTCTACTTTACAGCATGCTACAGTCTTGGGCAAATTGCTTCTTAAATTTTTGTTTTCCAAGCTTTGCATCAGAAATAATGAAACTTCCAGGGCAACATTAAATCAAACATTCCTCCTAAACATTTAGAAATTTGCAGAAGGAAGGACATGGAAGGGAGCAGTGCATTAGGGTTATTATGTTGGCTCTTCCCTAGGCTTTCTTTCGAGGAGAGTTTTAAAAGAAAAGCTTGGATCAAATACCCATTCAATAAAAACCTGGATATCCTCCAAGAGTCCACTTCTTTGTTGAGGACAAATAAAGCAGGTCTCCTGGTGTTCCAGGTGCAAGTGAAACCTTGATCCAAGGTTGATATTAGAAGACACACTTGTCTGATAAGAGCTGCAAGAAGATAAATTGAATACCATATGGATAACAAGATGAGACTGGGGGAAATCAGGATCTTGCATGTTTTAAAAAATTGACAGTTCAATGACTGGTGATACTTTACATTCCTGATCCAGATTAGTTAGGGCTCTGATGTTCCTGGGTTCACCAGGAACCAAACCAGGACCAGTGCAGGCAGGCAAAGTGCTATAGAGGAAATTGAGTTTACATGGAATGAACAAAACCATGTTTTCTCTAGACACAGAGAAGTAAACTTATTTTGTTCATTCAGGATCTCAAAACAGTCTCCTTTAGAAAAGGAATTTTTACTCTGAACTCTGTTCCACACCTGGCATTTTTTGGCAAAGTTCTCCCTATCATGTAGTTCAAATGGAGTAACTTCCTTGAATTCCACCATAAATGTTCCTAGCCCTGCTAAACACCAGCAAAGCATTTAGTGATTGCTGCCCCAGATATCTATGATAGCTATCTATATGTCAGTCATGTATGACAAAACATCTAAACTCCTAAAGCACTTCCAGGGCTTCTCATATGCAGAAGTTTGTATCAGCTCCAAGGTTTACTCCACACACTCTGTTCCTAGCCAAGTAATGAATCACCCAAAGGTGAGCGGAGTGAGAGCCTGGTTTGGGCTATACTCCCTTCAAGATGAAGAACAAAGCCATGATGGTGTCAGGGTCAAGACTGCCATGTTTCACACTTCAGGGATATCTCTTCCTCCTCAGCCCTGATATGTGGAAGGAGCACAGGGGGATCCAAAATAAAGCAAACTTGTGGTCAGGAGGTTATACTGCTGCTCAGTCTGGCTAAACTTGGCTTTAACCACCAAATCCACTGCGTATTTTTGGACTGGTGAGGAAATGAGATGTTCATGACCTGATTCAGAAACTAAAGCTTTGGACAAAGTTTTAGATGAATCTGTTAATGAATTACCAGCAATACCTGAGCTTATGTTTGACTGAATTTCTATGGTCAGCTTAATGAATACATGCACTTGGAAAACACTTAGCTGAGATAAACATTTGGCCTCATTCTGCTTTGAAGTTATACATAAAATACAGAAATATGTTGCACCAGTTGCAGTTGCTTTACATGCAATTTCCCAACAATAAAAAAGCAAGAAAATATTAACACTTTTGCCAGAACATATAATTAAATTTCCTTCTCAAAGCTATAAACTTCCTGTGAAGCCTAGCCCAAAGTCCTGTCCCTCCACTGGTGTCACAGATCTTTTTCTGAGCAGTTCTGTAAAGTGACACACCATTAAAGTCACAGACAGCCATGCTTAAAGGCCTGAGAAACAGAATACCCTAGAAAGGAAAATAGGAAGTTTGAAGGCCTATTTTTAATTAATTGCCAGATGGAAATAAACCTTTCTTGGAACTTCTGGAAGCTTCTCAGAAAAGTCAACCATTCCCTCAAACTGGCCTTGTGTACAAATTAGGACAGATAAAAGAAGGAGTTTTTTCTGTTAATGAGATTGTGATAAATTCTGAGATGATGCTTAGAAAAGAAAACAACATTAACTAAATTGCCATGATCATTCCAAAAACAAAAACATCTAGGCAAGTGTATGTACTACACATGAAACCCCCTCACATATTATGCAAACAGGCATAAAACAGTTTGAATATACAAATTTTCAGCTTGAGCACAAAGACATACTTTATTTAAATGGCTGTTATAAATCCATATAAAGTACAGGACTTTGCTTGGTAACTGTCTCTTCATCTCATATAGTTACCAAGCCTCTATATAAACAAAATATGGTCTGTCAGATTTCTGTTTCGCCTTTTTGTATTTTGTCTCTACAATGGGGATGTGAAAGAGAAAGGCTGAATGTATTTATTCTGGTCTGGGCATCTGGCCAAAAGTAAAAGAGATATTTTAGGTTTCCTGGCTCACAGTGAGTTCAACCTCTTACCTGCCTCCCTATTTTAGACCACAGCTACAGAATTAGAGCTGTAACACAATCAGAATAGCAGAGAGGGTGCATCATAGCATTAGCCGTAAATATTACTACTGTACCCTGGTTTCACTCCCTCATCTCCATCACAGACCTCTTATACAGACACTTTGCACAATCCTCTCACATGTTGTAAGACTTATGGTAAGCAGAGCTGTAAAATTTGTCTGCAAAGAGAGAAAACTCTCAGCAGAACAGCTAGAAGAAACCTGGTTGCTTGTCAAATGGAATTACTGCAAAATCAAAACCAAAACTACTGATATTTTTGAATCCATTCATGAGATGTTTCTGGTACACCATATTTTGCTCATTTATATTTTATACACTCACAAGCTTTGGGTGATTCCTTCTCCCATCCCTCTAAGCTGCACAGAGCCATAATGAAATCCCAACACTTCCATCCTGTGCAGAAAGAGCATCTCCAGTTCCAACCCCACTGTCCATAGCACTCCAGTGAAGGGAAAATGCTCCTGCTAAGGCAAGTAACACCAGAATGGCACTCAGCATATCTAGTGGTGAGCAGCTCAGAAAGCTGGAAATCTTCCTCCAGCAGGTTCAGCTGCTCTATGCTCTGTGCTCAACAGGTTACCTAAGTCATATAAAATAATTTTTAAATCCCCTAAAATGCTAACTGTGGGTATCCTCCATGAAATAGCTGGAACCCTGTGGCACACATTAGCGTTAAGTGCCCCACCTGTGAGCAAAGTCACCAAAATTCTGAAAAACAAGATATTCACCCCTAAAGCTTGCCCATATCTCAGGAATGTCAACAAATCTAAAAATCCTTTCCATAAAGACCCAATATGTAATTCTGTGAGCCTGATTTTTTTTCTTCATATTTTGTGGTAGGTTTTGGAAACTCTAGAGATATCAACTACTGCTTTTGGCTCGGGGAATACAGCTCAGGGAATATTCCCAGAATCACGGAACAGGGCAGGTTGGAAGGTACCACACAGGGACATCTGGTCCAGCCCCCGTGCTCAAGCAGTGTCATCCCAGAGCACATGGCACAGAATTATGTCCAGACAGTTCTGGAATATCTCCAGCAAGGGAGACTCCACACCCTCTCTAGACAATCTGTCCCAATGTGTCATCACCTGCACAATAAAGAAGTTTAAATAAATAATATTCCTTGTGTGGAGTTTACAGTGGCTTTTGGAAATCACAGGATTACAAAAACAGGAACACATAATAAAGACAAATCTGATGTGAAAACTGGAAGACTGGGAAGAAGGCAGAGAAATGGAGATCTTTTGGCAACCTGCTCAGAATCAGCCTTAGTCAGCAAAGATGTTCAGGAGATTACTGTGAAATGAAGTTCCCAGCGCAGTGCCAGGAAGTCAGATTTCCACACTACAATGGTAAATATTTTCAATGGTAATTGCTGGGAGGCCAATCCTGCCTGTCAAAATAGAAGTGCCACAATGGACTGTTGTGATGAATTTCATAGGATGAACTCAATTTTCAGTCTGACCCATGATCAATCTTTACAGCTGTCCTTGTGATAACTTTCGCAGCACTGAGTTTATTTTTAACTAAAAAGGGACCAATCTAACTGCTTGGATAAAACCATGCTATCTTTCTGCATTGTCACTTTTCTGCAATGCTATCAGCAATCATATTTCTACTGTTAAATAGTTTTTCCATCTCCCTCTTTCCATTTAAAGCACACTCTGGCATAATCAGAGTGCTTTTCAATCAGTTCCGGTAAGAACAAGTATCTGTCTTGGAGAAAAAGCAATTCCACTGGCATGATCAAGTTACTAATGACAGATCCATTATATAATCAACAAATTGGTGTTTCTAATGGCTATTCCCTTTCCTCTTGCCTCCACAACAGTTCTCAGCTTAGTCAGACTTTTGCAATTAATTTAGTAAATGGACAAAGTAAGCATTTGGATTTTTACCAGTTGTGTTGCATTGTGCTGATTACTAATTGCAGCTGTTGCATCTCACTGCAGAAATATCTGCTTTTCAGCATGGTAGGATTCAGGTAGGATGATCCTTCAGGCACAAGTGAACATACAAGTGCCCTGTGCATCACTTGTGTTTTCTGTTTCCTTGTTGTAAAAAACCCTTCCCTCTCAAGGGGATGAGGAAGGCCAGCGTGGGCTGGTAGCTTACCTGTGTACAAAAATTTCCACTGTGTAATGAAACATAAATCTACTAATTTTTCTTTATGAATCTCCCTAAATTTACTAACTTCATTTTCAGTTGCTCTTAATTCCATATAGCTCCCATTATATAGGGTAAATGTGCCATTTTCAGGCTCATCCTAGCAAATGGTCATCTCTTCATCACTGTCTTTATCTGTTGTGTTTCTGAGTTTAAGGAACTTACATTATAGATGTTTCTGCATGACAGTTCTCGAGAGAAATTCTATTTTGTCATTATGAATATCCCCCCCCCCCTTCCCCCCACCAAAATCCAAGTATGTAATTTTATTTTACTTATTTTATACAGTTGATCTGGAAATCACTCCACCCTGCTTTGGATTAGAATACACAGTATGGAAGAGAGTTACTTAGATATTTAACTCCAACAGGATATATTTTGAAATGCCACTTCCATGTTACATTAATAATTAAGTAATTAAAGTTTTCAATTTCCAATATTTAGGCAATATCAAATAAGCAGAACCAAAAAGTACCAGATAATTTCAAGCTAGCTCAGCAGTAAAATGCAACTACCTGTTACAATTTAAGGTTGCTGAAGCCCATAACCCCAAATAGCCAAAAAAGTCTCTACAGGAAAATAAATAAAAAAGAAACCTTCTAAAATTATCTGGCAGGGGCAGACTAATGCAGAAGATTCCTGCCGTGGGAGTTCTCTTGTGCTACATTTACATTCCCAATAAGCAAGTCCAGGCATATTTGTTTTTACTCAGTCGTTTCCACACCAAGACACATTTCCATTCCCCCCTCCCTTCTTCTGCTTTTGTGTTCCATCGTCCACATCAACAATTAGTGGAAATGCCTGGCTGTGCCTGTTCACTTTGTTCCCAGACCTTTCTCTCCCCCAGTGAGCTCTGAAGACCATGCATTATTTGACATGACATGACTTGGAGGCCTTCTACAGCAATGGCTGTATGCAGGGAAGCAGAGGCAAGCAAGAAGTTAGTCCTGGTTACATCTGGGACAGTAGGACACAAGTCACTATGTGTTAATCCCTTAGCACAATAGCCCAGGTGATTGAACTTTAAATTACTTAAGTCTTGTAAACCAAAAACCACCAGAAATCAAAACAGCCTGAAGGTCAGGCTCGTTGCTCTGTTTGTTTTGTGACATGAAAACACAGGATATTCATAACGTGGGGTTTTCCCTGAAATAATTAAACATCTATTGTATTTTCCATCACAGCTCCTTTCTCTGCAACATGAGCAATTTGCCAGCCTGTCTATACACACTGAATTTGCAAACACCTGCACACGGGGCAGCTTCCCTCCACACACACAGGCTCTGCTCATCACAGAATCACAGAATAGGCTGAGTTGGAAGGGATCCACAAGGATCATCAAGTCCAACTCCTGGCCCTGTACAGGACATCCCCAAGAGTCACACCATGTGGCCAAGAGTGTTGACCCAACACTTAGTGAACTCTGTCAGGTTTGGTGCTGTGACCACTGCCCTGGGGAGCCTGTTCAGTGCCCAGCCACCCTCTGGGTGAAGAACCATTTTAAATATCCAAGGTAAACCTCCCCTGACACAGCTCCAGGCCATTCCCTCAGGTTCTGTCACTGCTCAGCACAGAGCAGAGATCAGTGCCTGCCCCTGCTCTTCCCCTCACGAGGAAGCTGTGACTGCACTGAGGCCTCCCCTCAGTCTCCTCCAGGCCGAACAGACCAAGGGACCTCAGCCGCTCCTCACACGGCTTCTCCTCAAGGCTCTTCATCATCCTCATTGCCTTTCTTTGGACATTCTCTAAGAGCTTATTGTCCTTTTTATATTGTGGTGCCCAAAACTGCCCCCAGGCCTCGAGGTGAGGCTGCCCCAGCCCCGAGCAGAGCGGGACAATCCCCTCCCTGCCCAGCTGGCCATGCTGGGCCTGATGTCCCCATGGCTCTGTTGGCCCTCCTGGCTCCAGGGCACTGCTGGCTCACATTCAGCTGCCATTGAAGGGACCCCCAGGTCCCTTTCTGGCACTGCTTTCCAGTCTCCCATTCCGTACATCCAGGGCAGCCCATCCAAGGTGGATTCTCTTTCTCTTGTTGAACTTCATAGGGTCGGTAAGGACTTGTGTCCTTATCGGTTTTTTAAATTAGCCTAGTCAGATGAACAGAACATTCAAGACCATAAAATACAAAGGAACCTACTGCCCTCTGAAAATGAACTTTCAGAAATATATAGAGTGCATTAGTTAGTATCTTCTCTCATTTTGTTGCTGAAGTTGAGAAATTCGATTTTACCATTCCTCCAAGAGAAGGTGATTGATCCCCAGACACTTGTCCCCAGATTTCAGCCTGTGTGTCCCAACTCTCATCCATTAAAGTGCATATAGTGATCAATGCCATTGATCTTACATATTTTGCTTTTACATGTGTGCTTCTTCCTTGGTTACTTCAACCCCAATCCTTCTGCTTCATAAACACGCTGACAAAAAGGTTTATGCAGATTATGGCAGTGAAATAGATATTTTTAGTTTTTAAACATTTATATTCATTTAAATTTGAAATAACTACTCACAGAGAGTTTGAACACATTAAATGCCTATGCTCACAAAACCTTTGAAATTTACCCAGGTAAAAAATATATAAACAAAAAATCCTCTCACCATTTTATAGCAGCCTTTTCCCAAGTTACATTGAAAAGAAATTTCTTTCTGAAGCCTTTATCACATGTAATACTTGGTCCCTCTCAGCCAAACATAAAACAAACATACACTGACTTTGTGTCACAACAGATTGCAATGCACCAAGTATCAGTATTAATTTCAGTCTTTATCATCAGGAGAGCAGCTGCTATTTATCTCTTCCCAAATTACTTCCTAGTATTACTTTCAATCTCTGTTCCACTGAAATAAAAACCAATTTCTGATTTGTTTGGGGGGGTATTTTGTGTTTTGTTGCTGTTGTTGTATTTTTGTTTGTTTGTTTTTTCCATTTTAGCTATCAGGCACAAGAAAATATTACTGGAAGCGGAAAAGTAGGCAAGTGGCTTGTTTGTAATGCAAGTATAAATAGCAAAGAGAGAAAAATGGCATCTTGAAAGTTTGAAAGACGTAAAGCTTAATTTTCAAATGTAATTAAGGATATCATGATGCAAATGGACTGGCAGGATCTTCAAATACTGTAAAAGAACCTAAGATGCCTAAATTCCTTTGAAAATCACATCTCTTTGAGCTAGCCTTCTTAGCACCTATTTTCTTTTCTCAAGGCTTGATCCTGTGAATGGCATTTCAAGTAAACTTGAGTCATCTGTTTGCAGATTTTTGGATCTGAGACTACAGACAGATGAGCATCAAAAGCAAGTGAGTTACCAAGGCTTTACCAAGTTACCACTCATTTTGTCTGACAATGAAAATCAAACATACTGGCTAAGTAGGAAGGCATTGTAGGGCAACATGCTTTGTTCAGCACTGCAGGAGGATGGGAGGATGCACACAACCTGTTGGGATATCCAGCTGGGGAACAGGAGCTTCCCCTGCCTTGGGAAATGGTTGAGCTCCACCAGGACAACTGAGGAATCCTGGGTGAAGAACAGTTTTGTCTGACTAAGTAATGGAGATGAGCCCATTCCTGTGCATGCTTAAGTAAGATGCTTCCTCTTTTACTGACTCCAGTGTTTTACAGCTGAAAATCAAAAGAGTTGCATTAACAGCAACTTTTACATGCCAACTGATGACATGTCCACAGCTCTGCAGCAGTGAAAAGAGACAGAACTCTCAGTACAACACAGAAAAAAAGGAATTCAAGTAATTGCACTTTTTGAATTACTGGATTTACTTTATAAAGAAAAATGCTAGCATGTACTCTCCTGCCCCTGCGCAGCTTAAAGCATGTAGAGTCATTCTAAAACACATAAAAAATATAAAGAAAATATATAGTTAATCATCACCTAACTAAAAGAAGTCTCTTAAATTAGTATTTACCTTGAATATTAACTCACTAAATAAAGAGCAAAGGGAACAGCTGAATAACATCTTCTACCTCCCATTCTTTTCAGGCTATAAATGTTATGTTTATGAATAATGTTGGCTCAACTTTTCAAATGGCAGAATTTCCCCATTTTCCCATAAAAATGTAAAGTTGACCTAGGATTAGTGGAAGGAGTATCACGGAATGGTGTTGAGACCATCCTGCTGGTATTCTCTTTCCTGCTCTAGCTGGCAGCAGCACTAAAGAATGCCCAGCTCCAGCAACTGGAAGGACAAGCCAGTAGAATTCAGGAAAGGAGACAGAATGCCTGCAAACTCTTTGGAGACTGCTGTAGATTGAGCATGGCTGGTAAAGAGCTGTTTTAGATGTACCCAAACTCCATGTTCTTGACAACGTAGATGACTACATGTGAAAAAGCTGTAGATGCCTTGTTTCAAGAATTCTACACCTGATGTGCCCCCAGCTATACAGAAAATAAAAGACAAACATTGCATAGCTTTCAATAACCACATGAACCACATGGAGGATGTGATAATTAGGCACACTCATTGGTACCACTTTTGATGCTGGAAATTAAAATAGTTTCCTCTAATTTATCTAATATCCTCAATCCTTGGTCTTCCTGATATTCTTGCCAAGAGTCCTCATAGTGTTATTTTAAGACCTGGCATGACTGTCTGTAGACATTAGACTGGAATCCTTTCACTTCACACATATTTTCAAAAAGCAAAAGGAAAAATATTTCCCATGGCTGCTGCCTTATGTTAAGGTTATACATGGATCCTTGGTTAGGTTGAGCTTGTACATGGATCCTTGTAGAAGAAATATCACAGCAAGAAGGTTTGGTTTATGGTTAAGGTAAGGGAACTGGGTATGAAAACTTCAGGCGTCCAACTGTCACATTCCTATACAACATGAGAAAAGTTGCTTGAACTCCAGCCATCTCCTTGAATATCAGCACTGCAGGGATGAAGCTGTTTCTTCACACCTCCTCCAGCCAATGCAATCTGTCAAGGCTTTAAATTCTTCAGAGAGTTTGTCTTTACTAACATATGTACAGACCTCTACTAGCATTCAGTCATGGATGGAAAGAAGATCCCACAAGCTGTTTTGGTGTTTCAGTGTGGCACACTGACACTTTAAAAGTTCGTTCTTTGTGGACATCAAGCCTCAGCCATTCATCAATGCACAGCTCATGCCTCCTCTGCCCTCAGGCCATACAGCAGATAGAGACTCAGATTGCTGAGGATTTACTGCTCTTATGCTTGAACTATCTTTCCTCAGGCTTCTTGGTTTAGATGACACATCCAACACATGATTAATACTCAGAAACAGCAAATCCCCCTCTAATGAATTTATGCAAAAGGAATGACAATGCACGACAAAAACCACATTCCAGAAGATGCAATGATCTACTGAAAAGCTGGTAAACTCATACACACCATAGTAACACTGATTAAGCACCTTCTTTTACCTCTTCCTTGTTCTTTCTCTCTTTCTCAAGTCTTGTTGAGACTATTCTGCCTCTAGTTTTGATATCCATCTCAGAGAATCCTTTTCCCAGAACTCTCTACACTCCTTCCAGCCAAATTCAATTTCATTCCTCAGACTGGCTCTGTGCTTTTGGAACAAGATCCAACCAACTGTGGAGTTCAATTCCATGTGCCTGTGTAGTGGCTCAACTATAATCTGTTTTCAGGAACTTTCACTTGCTTGAATGTGTTCCGTCAGAGCAGTGAAACTGGGGAGCTTCCATCCTTGGGGAAATTCAAAATCTGATGAGGCACAGTCCTGAGCAACCTGACCACTGAGTCAGCAATAACACCTGGACTAGACAACCTCCAGATCTCTCTCTTCCAACCTCAGCAATTCCATGATTCTGTAAAAACACCTGTTTGCACTTAAACCTTTTAAAGGCCATATGGCCAAAAGCAAGGCAACACAGGCCTAGCAAACACATTAAATGAACACCTATTTAAAGGTATAGAACAGCTCTGTATCAGTGGAAATTTGTCAAGGATTAGGGCTAGGTAGCCTTAATAGAGTCATTGTGACACACTTGAGCAATCTCTACACAACTCCTCTTTTCAGATTTCCTTGTAGAGTCCGTTCAAAATAAGAGGCAAGCAGGTAACAATCCATTTCTTCCACTGGACAGGCAACAGGCAATGCTTATGGCACCTGGTCAGTCCACCACATTCCTAAAACTATCCAATTTCTATGGAGAGTTTGTCTTCACTGAAAAGTTTCTTCATGCTTGGTCTCAGATTTTACCCCTAATCTAGCTCACCACGCACTGATTTCTCCAATTCCATGGAAAACACATTTCCAACCTCTTCTAAAGGAATCAACAGGCATGTAGCATCCACAAACCAGACCCAAACTTCAGTCCTTCATAAAACACCCCTGGTAAGTCCACAACTGAGCAGGAAAGTCCTGTGTTTTGTAGTGCTGTCAGGCAGCACTCTGACAACTCAGAGAGGTTTGCTTTCTTCAGCTTGCAGAAGCATTTTCTTATTTTCATTGTTCCAGCAGCATTACTGACATAAAAAGTTGACTGAAAATTGAACAATGGGCGTTGTACATAAATGATGATAAAGGCTTCAAAATGTAGCTTATAATGCACACAATTCTTCCTAATGAATCCCCAGATGTATGAGTATGTTCTCCAGCAGATTAAAAAAGGCATATAGCTCTCTCACCCTGGTCACAAAAATAGATTAAGTCTTCAGCTTATGACATAGGTTCTGTTTTTGGAGCAGAAGGTCACAGGCACCCTTTGCAATCATGACCATAAGGTCTGAAGAGTCACAGTGTGGGAAATAAATGACAACCATGAAACTCACACTGCAATGCATTTGCTCTGCATCCCACTGGGTCATGCTTACATAATGTAATTTACTGTCAAGCTAAATTTTATGAAAATTTGAAGGATGTTATAAACCATTCTATGAATCCTCAATGTCAAAACCTGAAGTACAGTGTTGTGTTTCAGTTCTCTAATGTGTAAATAACGTTTTCATGCTTTAAAGGTTTCATATGCAGACAGCTTAAGAGAGACAGTATTACAGAAGCAAACACTAAACTGAAGTATTATACTCCAGTTTCTACAACTACATAAAGAATAAATACAAAAATCATTCTGCACATCTAACATACATTGGTGTTTTAGCTCACTGCTGGTATTCAGAAATAGCTCAGCAGCAGTACAGCACTGTATAACCAGACCAACAATAACATTTTATATTTATTGATGGCATCATCTATTCATGTGTGTGCACTTAAGTTTTCCTTTCCAGGAGAAAACCCGCACTCCATTCAAGATTGAAATCTTTTAGCTTTTGAAGACATGAACAGGCCTCCCTGTTTGTGAGACTGTAACACTTTCTCCAGAGTGTCTACAGTGCAAACAGCAATAGAAAATTGAGACAGCAGCCCCCTGCAACCAGATCAGGCCCTGGAGCCAATTCCCAAAACCGAGTGATCAGTCTAGGGTAAAATAGCCCACATTGTGACATCTCTTGACTACTGTTGATGTCTTCCTTGATGTTTCATTTCTCTTCTAACCAACTCTGCTCTTTCATTATTCTCTGTGCATGGGATGCCTTTTGACAGAAATTCAGCTTTTCTTCAAAGGGATGAGAATTACATGTGTTATTTCACTCAGCATGAATGTCCGAAATTCGGGCAACCAATGCTGACTCAGTTTTGCCTCCATTCTCCTCCCATTAGCCCTGCCAAGCCAGCACCTGGGCACGCCAACCTATTTCTGTGCATGTATGACTGCCCATATATCAACAACAAAATGGAGGTTGAATTCTGGTTTCCATCACATCTGAGTAGCTCCCTTGAATGCAATGCGGTGAAGTTGAGCATAAGCTGAACCTTGTGGGTCTGTGAACAGGAGCTGGAACCTCCTAGGTGGAGATCAGTATCCCCCATTTCACTCCTGATCCCTCTGGAGCATGACTTTTCTTCTGTTCCACTAATTCCCAATACAAGCACAGTGTAAACTTCCCTGAGCCCAAAAGTCTCATTATCCACATTTCTGTGAGGTCCTTCCACATTCATAACTTATTTCTCGAACAAAATTCACATTCCTCTGAGCCCACAGTCCTCACAGGCTCAGGTATAAATAAAGGAGGTTGGGTGAGACCCTTTAGGAACAAAATCTCAAACCAGGAAAAGTAATATTTTGTAAGACACGTCATGTTTCTATATGCTGATAGTCTGTTTCTGTTATGCTTTAGAACCAAAAAGACAAATGTTTCCTTAATTGCAGTGGCAGCTATTATGATTGTAAACATTAATCCTTTCTTTTATCCTTCAGATAATTCAAAGTACCATCTCAACACTCCTGAGCAAATACCTCTTGCCCTTTCCTGTCTTAATATATCAGCTGTTGAGGGAGGAATCCAAATTTAAACTTCAAGGCCACAGAGGCTCAGGACAACTCAGAGCCTGCCCCGTGAGGGCGAGAGGGAGAACAGTTGCAGATTTAATTTCAGGGAAACATTTCTCTCTCCTCTCTCTCTCTCTCCATTCACCCCCTCTTCCCAAGAAAACAAACATTTCTTTCATTCGTAGATCACACTGGAAGCTGATTTATTTTCACCTTTGAAAGAATTCACTAGATTATTCCCCATCTGCAGCTTCCTAAAGCAACTCCTAGACTGAAGTGCTGTTCTTATCAGCCCACCCTGCAATTACTGGGAGACAAGAAGCACCCTGCAAAAACTGTGGCAGAATAAAATCATTTCACAGTGATTTATTAGGCATGCAGCCACTAATGACTTTGCAAGTGTGGAAAGCAAGATGGAGGGGCAGAGCCTGAGCCAACAGTAGCTGTCAGAACATCACTGTCATCCATTGGGTTAGATATTTAAGCCTGGCACCCCAGCATAACACCAAGCCTGGAAACAGCAATACATTTTGACATTGAGAAGTCTCTTCAAAATCACAGAGGTTGACAAAGAAAAGGGAGAAATTGTGCAGAGATGTTTCTTTGTGCAGCATAGAAAAGAAAGAACCCTGATCTCCAAGCACATCCCTCTAGTGCATCAACTCTGCTCTCAAGGCTTTAATACCAGAGGCAAGAGCCACCTCACCAAATGAAAGGTGTTTTGATACTCATTCACAGATGTTATTTTCGTGCTTATTGTGAAAAAACTTTGTTCTTTTGCCTAAAAAGTCACCTTGCAATGTATTTGGGAAAAATCCAAGGAAGTGCCAAGTTCCTGCAACTCCCACCTGCTGGGAGCAGCGGGTGCTTGGCACCTGGCACAGTGAAGCTCCTGAGAGAGGTTCTGCTCTCAGTTGAGCTCATGTAAATACAACATAACTTTGCTAGCACTGACTGAACCATCCCAGATGAAATTAAAAGTAAACAAGAGCAGAATCTTTTTTTTTTCAGCACCAGGGGCCTACAATGGTAACGTTAACATTAGAACAGATCGATTTTGCAAGATGACAAAAGAACATTCTGATCTCACTGCTGTGAGCTCCTACTCAGCAGAGAATTGCATCCCATCTCAGAATAGAGTTTTAAAAATGTTCAAAGCAATGTGAAAGCATTAACTTCTAATGGCTTAAAAAGGAATTTTATAATGCTAATGTCTTCATATTACAGCTATGATGCATCTAGAGAGCAAAGGTTTCTATTTAAATCTGTAGCAGCTTTCAAAGATATTTGGACCAGAAATTTCCATTTAGGCATCTCTAATTTCAAGACTTCTGAATGTGCTGCTGGGACAGAGAGAGGTTGATATGACCTTCACAAAGGCTCCTGCATTTATATTCTGGTCCATCTAAATTACTAGTTTAAGTCAGTTGTGTATTTACAAAGAAAACAACAACCAAACAAGATGTTCCATCATCCCAGCCATTCAGCAAACACTCCCCTGCCATGCTACAGAATACAGTGGCCCCTACTTTATTCTTGGCTACTGAACACAAGCTGAGAGCAGTGGGGAAAGACAGCCTGCAGGAATTTTGTGATCCACCACCACTCCCAGAAGCACAGGCAGGGCACCCACCTGTGCTGAGGGAGACTGAGCACAGAAAGAAGGTAAAAATAGAGTGTTTCCAGATTTTTTGCATCATGTCTTGTTCCTCCTTGAGAAAGGTGTACCTGAGAAATGCCCTGGAGTGCTGCAAGACATCAACTTGCTTTCTTCTATTGATCTGGTTTTTTCCCCACTGTCACAGACAAACCCAAAACAATAAAATTATGTGGGGGAGGGAAGAAATGCATACAACTTTCTTTTAAGAAATTCCTATTACTCTACAATCCTCTAACCAAAATATAGCGTATTTTGCATCCTTCACTTTTTTTTCTCCCAATATATATTACTTTTTCAATCAGCATTTCTGCACGACCAATAAATATGTTTTAGGTCAGCCTGCATCACGACAGTACCTCTCTGTCCCACTGCTTTCTCTTTCAGAATGGACTCCTCCCTCCCCTCCTACTCAGACCTTGTTAGTTCTTCTCTTGCTCCTCATTTGAAGACCCACAGGAGCATGAATTACGTGTCTCAGCAATAAACATGATCTCACAGAAACACAAAGAAGAAGATGAACAAAATAAAAATTACTGTCTGGTGAAAGTTCCCTTGACAACTACAGCTACTCTGACAGGCGCCACTGAAATAATAGGAATGATGCTTCAAAACAACAGCCAAGACAACGTTATGAAAGAGAAAAAAAACCAGTCTAAACAGATCTTTTCAAATGCAGATTCCTCTGTCAAGTAAGGAGAATGTGAAAAATGTTCTTTCTTATAGCACAGCAATGTTCAAACTCTGCCAGATTACAGAAAACCACGAAAAATATGAGTACAACCTCAATAGTTCAATAGCTCAATAGTCCATTTAAGGAATGTTAGAATGATGCAGAATGGAAGAGAAGGATCTTATTTTGGGGATGGAGAGGAAGGATGGAAGGCGTTATCTAATTACCAAATCTTGAAGGTCTTCCAACTGGGTGAACAACAAAACTTATGTTGACTTCAGTGCAACATCAGGCATTTGCAAGCTTGTGTATCTGAGTCACTACCATTACCCAGGTGACAATCTGCATAGCAAAAAGCCATCAGACAATGAACACGAAAAAATTATGACCCACTACTAAAAATGTTCCATCTAAGACAGAACTAAGGCAACACTCATGAAGAAAGGTTGCCGATGGATTAGGGAGGAAATTAGGAAAAAAGCATTAGCATTCCTCTGTCAATAAAAATTTAGTGCTAATGACTTCCTTAAGTACTTTTTTTCATGGTAGCTTCACACCACAAAAGGAGGAAAATTGTTCTAAATTCTGGTGCGGTCAGAGGTATCTGGTGGTCAGCAGGTATTTCAAAACACCAGGTGAATGCTGTAAAATCCTGCAATAACAACAGGAAACTCCAAAACTACCTATGGCTCCTCAGCAGGCAGAAAATGCAGCTCCTGGGAGCAGCAGTGGAGAACCAAGTGCACAAGAGTTTCTGGCTAGACCGAGTCAGAGGTGGGGGGGCAGTGGAAAGAGATGGCAGAGACAATATTGCAGGCAGGGTGGGAAGGAATAATGAGCACAGGGGGAGTGGTGCTTTGGTGTGGTACATTTTATTTGCTGGTATTTTACATCCCTATTGTGAAGTACTACTGGCAACAGGGTAAAGTTTATTGCCTAAAATCTTCTGTCACAAATACATAGGCAACACCCATGTTAGCAGAAACAGACCCTTTTCTTCTAGTACTGAATGCACTCTGAGCTCCAGAAGTTTGGCTTGGGCTCTTGGGCTTGCATTCCTCCCCAGAGAAAAATAAAATCTGCAGAAGAGTCATGTACTTTTCCTCCATTTTATTCCACACACTCAAGACACCTAATAAATTTACTTTGACTTCTTATTCTTTCCTAAAACAAAGGAAAATCTAAGAAGCAGAAATATCTTTTTGCTCCTTGGTGGCCTGGCAGAGATATGGGTAGAACTGTTTCCCACTTTTATACAATGAGATTTAAAACAAACTAATAAACAACAACAACAACAACAAAAAAAACCAAACATCAATAAGCAATAAAACAACAGAGTGCACAGAAAAGATACAAGGAATTTTAAAATTTCTTGCCAGAACCACTGAAACCAAAAGTCCTTCAGGACTGAGAACAGAAAACTAATAGCTACATGGATCACAAGAACATCCTAATAGTAAAGAAAAACAATAATCTAAGTTTTGAAAGGCATGCAGTTCTGAATACGGAGCCAGTCAGCCTTTAGCACTCACTGAAAATGGAAACTTTTGATCTGTGGCAATTCTGTATCTATATCTAGGATTTCTTGCATGTTACTTTACAGTGGAATATACGGAACAGAGCTGGTGAGCAGACTACATGGCTCACTAGTTTGCTCCACTGTGAATACAACTGCCCTGCTCTTTCGGCATGACCAGACTGCTTGGATCCAAACCTGAGCGAGCTCTGGGTTCCCCAGCCCTGGGAAATTCAGAAGTGGATTCGTCTTGAGAGACAGGGAAGAATGAGATAAAACGCTGGTTCAGGCACAGGCAGGGACAGTTCTCGGAGCCAAACCTGGGAATGTTGAGACCAGCGTTTGGGGGTGAACAGACTTTTTGCTTAGACCGTGTCTGCGAGGGAAGTGGGTGAGACAACCTGAGCCAAACCCACAGCCCAGGGCACAGGAGCACTTGTACAGCAGGGAGTAAGAGTCACTCCTGAAACTGGGACAGTGAGGATACTCCTCCGTGCCGCGGACACGGCATCCTGGGCTCCCAGCACTGCACGGGGGCCAAGACCCCACTGTTCAGCCCAGCCCAGGGGTGCACCCCAGCCCAGCATGCCCCAAACTCCAGAGCTCGGTGCAGGAAACACCTTTCCCTGCCTCTCGCTGCGCTTCATGTCAGAGAAAAACATGCCTAAGCCACGCCGGCTGCCGAAGCGGAGGAAGCGCGGGGAGCCACTTACGGGGATGTGCACTCGCAACATGAGTTTCTTGCGGCCGGAGCTCTTCCTGCTGCTGCTGCTGCTGCTGGAGGCATCTTTCTTCTTGTCCATGGCAGTGCTTCCCATGCCTTCACCCAAGCGTGGTGCTGAGCGATGGATCTGGAGAGGGAGGCTCCTCTTCCACCTCTCCCCACCGTCCCACGGGCCGCAGTTACACCAGGCTCCTTATTTTCTTTTTTCTTTTCTCTCTCTCTCTATTTTTTTTTCTCCCCCCCTTCCTAATGGCCTTAGGAAATTTGGGGGGGTGGGGATGGGGGGAAGCAAGAGGAGGGGGGGAGAATGAGAGAAGCCGAGGGAAGGGGAGGAGTTTCTCCAGCTCCGGTCTTTAATCCCAGCAGCGAGGTGTCAGGGGGGACCTTCGCAAGAGCATGAGATGCCCTGACAGACGCTGCTCCCNGGAGGCATCTTTCTTCTTGTCCATGGCAGTGCTTCCCATGCCTTCACCCAAGCGTGGTGCTGAGCGATGGATCTGGAGAGGGAGGCTCCTCTTCCACCTCTCCCCACCGTCCCACGGGCCGCAGTTACACCAGGCTCCTTATTTTCTTTTTTCTTTTCTCTCTCTCTCTCCAAAACACCCAAAGGCCAAAAAACCCGACAAGGCGAAGGCGCTCGGGCGACGCTCCTGGCAGACTGGGAAGTCCCGCGGGGAGCCCGACCGGGGAGGGAGGGAGGGGAGGGGGGCAGGAGGGTGGAAGGAGGTGCCCGGGCGCTCCCAGAGCCCCGGCAGGGTCCCCAGGAGCTGCAAAATGAGCACCACGCAACTTTCCGGCCGCTTCCCCCGGCTGCCGCTCGCCCCGGGCCGCCCCGCCGGCCTCTCGGCGGGGGGGGGGGGGGC
>VWZP01001896.1:2544222-2796467 GCA_013396995.1 Dicaeum eximium
GCAGCGGGGTGTTAGGGGGGTCCTTCGCAAGAGCATGAGATGCCCTGACAGACGCTGCTCCCTTTCTCTCTCTTCCGCCCTTTCAAAAATATCCGGAGCATCCTGGGGGAGGGGGGAGAGAAAGTTTCCTTCCCCTCGCCCAGCTCGGCCGCACTCTCACCGAAAGAGAGAGAGAGAGAGAAAAAATAATAAAAAAAAACAACCTCCAAAACACCCAAAGGCCAAAAAACCCGACAAGGCGAAGGCGCTCGGGCGACGCTCCTGGCAGACTGGGAAGNGTGCCTGCATTCCCCGGGCCGCCGGAGCACGGAGGTGGGCGAAAAGGCTGGGTTCCACCTTGCCAAAAACGCCCAAAGGCGGCGCGGTTCCTCTCCCTCCCGACCTCCCAGGCGGTTTCCTCGCCTCCCTCCCCGCAGGATTTCTCCCGGCAGTGCCCTGAGGAAGGGGAATTTCTCTCCCCCGAGGCGCCGCTTCCCACCCGCGCTCCCCGCAGCCGAGCCCGGCCGCTGCCGGGCCCCGGGATGGCGCTGGGCACGGAGGGGGCCCCGCCAGGCTTCATTCCCGCTGGGCAAAAACCCCAGGCTGCTCTCCCTCCGCCGGGCGGACAGGGATCGTGTGCCAAGCCCAGGAGGGCCGCAGTCCGCTCCTGAACGTAGATTTTTCCGCTCCCTCCCTCCAAAAAGCCTTCAGCGCGCTTGCAGATTCAGCCGAGCGAAAGAGGCGGCTCGGCCCCCGCGGGCGAATGGATTTGGCGTCACCGTGTCCCAGAGAAGGGAAAGCTTCCAACATCCCTTCACCTGTGGCTGTGCTGCTGCCTCAGAGCAAACCCACGGCAGTGCCACCCCCGCTGCCAGGCTGTCACCAGGGCTGAGAGTCTGCGACAGCAAGGACAGAGAGGGGTCTTTTCTTTAGGACAGCAGGTGGTTTAAACAAGCATACATTCCGCATCAAAATATGAGAATTCGGAAACAATCAGAATTGTTTCAGAAGTGGCTCTTCTTCTCTTGACAATCTCTGTACCTTTTTACACTGCCTGAATTTGAGGATAAAGCCAATCCCGTTACAACTGCAGACCTTTACACTCAGATTTTCCCTGGGTTCAAAGATGTGCGTGTATGCATTCACAAAGCCTACACTGAAATCACTCCCAACAAATCTCAACGATTGAGGAGAGAAGGGAGAAGAGTTTTGCTCAAAAATCTTACCTTCTGAAAAAATACAGGGTTGCAGTGGTTACCATCAAGAAATACAAGGATTCAGATTTATTTCTCTCCTTATGGAAATGTCAGTATTTAACAGGTGCAAAGCTTGGTCGGGTGTAAAGCCTGTAGCCAATTCTATAAAACCATACAGAATTAAATAAAAATATGACACCTTTAAAGTAATAGACAACTGTCCTACAGGTTCCTACAGGATGTCATGGAAGGAAACAGACCCGGGAGTGAAACAGGGGTTAACATCACTGACACCAGGTCGGGAAGGGATGTGGACAGGTCTGTAACATCTGCTTCTCCCAGCATTGCTGCTTTCTCCCAACATTTATATAAACTCTGCCAACAAAGTGCTGTTGCCAAGGGGGTCGGGAATGACTGGAATAAAGAAATTTAAAAATTACTAATAAGCATGCCTATGAAAAAACTGTCACAGTGTTTTTCTAGCTGTTGTGGTCTTGAAAGTTAAAAAATTAGGGAAGAAAATGTAGAATTTCTTTAGAAGGACTTTAACAATGGATATTGTAGGCACACAGATCTCCTGGCTGTTCTTCATTAAATTAATAAACATTCAAGGTGGAATAAAATCTACCATATAAATAGTCCTTTCCCTTGTTTATGCAAAATTGTTTCCCACAATATTATAATTTATTTTCTACATGTAGTATTTTAAATCTAAATTAATTCTTTTAGATTATTTGTATGAATAATTGTGGATATTATAAAAGAAGTTTCAGAAAGTGACATAAAGGCAGCATGACCAAACTCCCAAACCTTAAAAAAATTCACAAATTAACCTCTCCCCATCAGGATATTGCCTTAAGCATGTTTATAACTTTCAGAATACCACAATAAGGGGTTATCCTTATTTTTTTTCTTTGACCCTCTAAGATCTCAAATATGACCTTTGATCTTCCAGTCATATTTTTAAGCTTTTCATTGCAGCTCTGAGGATTAGAGACACATTAAAAAAACCCCAAACCAAAACAAACCACAAAAAAATACAACAACAAAACAAAGCCTAAATCCTCCTTCAGCTGCTAGACTTCAGGAGCTTGACTCCTTGTAAAATCAAGTATTAATAAGATCCTGCTATAAAGTAATCACTGATTATTCCAAACATTAGGGCACCATGTTTTTATCCGTCTTTGCTTTTTATTTTCCTGGATAAATGTAGTCAGTGTATGAACAAACAACATTGTAAATACTTTTAATGAGATCTAAAGTTATTTTGATAAATTTGACTACCAACAAAAATGTTTTCAGATGCATGTAAGCATCTAAATTACTAATTTCACAGATAAATGGATTGTAATTGCTGTAAGGAAAAAAACATGTCACCAGCAAACTTTTGTGCTGAAGTTCCACGTGCAATATGTAGAGATTTTCTAAAGACTTTAAATTTCACTGAAAAAGCATATCTAAAAAAAAAGTAATGAATGGAGAGAGCTATATGAGTTGTTGTTGGATTTTAAACCTTTCTTAAATCCAGCATTTTTTGGTAATGCTTTATAGTTTGTTGTTGGCAATATCATATATATTGCATTAGAGAAAAAAGAGCTATCTGTGAAAGAAAAACTATTATTCTTTCTTTGCAGATGATATATTAATCATACTGTGAGCATTCACAATATGTGAATGCAATCTGTAGGTATATTTTAGACACAAAATACATACACACAATCTGTAGGTATATTTATGGTACAAAAACCCTGCAGAAGTCTCACTCTGGGTGACTACATTTCCTACTATAAATAATGTGTATTCCATATCAGGGTAAATATTGCAATTTCTCAGGTCAACCACGTTATTTCTTAAGTGTATGTGTACATATATTCTTATTTGGGACTTTCAAACCTTTTTAAAACGTTTCCAGAATTTAGAGACAGGTTCTTAAAAATCAAGACATTTTGAAATCTGGAAGTCTTAAGACCTTGTCTGGCTGTTATTGGTATTCAGTATCCCAGCATTAACTGTGCTTAATCATAGCTATTTTTCTCTTTATTCTCTTCATATGTTAATATTTGTCCATGTTGGTTTCTGCACTTCCTCCTCTGCCTGTCCCTTTCTTTTCACATTTCACCTTTCATTCTTATCCTTCTGCTTTTGTTCTCCATCTTTCTCTCTTCTCCAATTTGCCACTCAGTTCTTTGAGCACGTTTGAAGTCGATTGCTTGGTTTCTGTTCAACACATTTATTAGATTGAATTTGACCTCGCTGCATAGGGCTCCTTAACTTAATTACTAGTACAATCTAATTAACTGATGCAGTATTGGGATGCAGTAGTCCCTGCACAAGTCTTCTGTGGAGGCCAGAGAGGACACAGCCCTGACATCTGTCTGCCCACACCCACACTGAGCTACCTGCTGACACTCAGCACAGTGCAGGGTGCAAATTTCAAGTCAAGTAGAATATACGCTCAACATGAGGAAATTCCTGTAGACAGCTGAATTGCATTGTTTGCAGCAAAACTGCAATTAAAATTGTCTTCCATGGGGAAATTTGCAGGAGAAATTGCAAGTCTGCCAGGAAAGACTGAGTGGCTGAAGCAAGGTGAAGTAATGAGGTTAATGAGAGAAGCTTCTTGTCCCCAGAAGGTCTCCAGGAACATAACACTAGCAAAGAGTGATAAATATTTATGCTGAAAGAGAGTTTGTGTGGACAGGTGGCTGTGCTTCCTCTCCAGGCTGTCAGACACCTTCTGGTACGTGAGTGGTTTCTGCAATGGATTCTCTTGTCACCTGAAGGCCAGCAGCACAGTCTGCCCTGCAGCTCCTTCCCTTCTGTCACACCATTTCTGCTGGGTGCTGGGCACTCCCTCCAGAGCTGCTGCACTGCTTCATCCACTGAGCCACTGGGATCTCTTCTCACCCAGACCACAGCGCAGAGGAGAGGAAGTGAGAGAGAAGCAGTTTCATAGGACTTTTCTAGGCTGTTTCTCTAATTTAATCTGACTGTTAATTTCTCTCAAACTGCCAAGGGAAGGGGCAGTTTTTTGAGTTTACTTCCTTTTTCACTCGCAGATCTTGTCCATCTTGACAACTGGATATCAAAAAGTTTCAGAAGTCTTCATTCAAAATGAGTAGGCCCATGGAATGGCTTTATTTGGTCCACTGAAGGCCGTGGCATGGGCACTTGTGCAAGGATTGGCAGGAGGCTCCCTGTTTGGCAGCATCACACAGTGCTTGCCTCACTGTGTCCCATCTTCATGGCTCCAGAACCACAAGCCCCACGAGGTTGTCCTCATGCTGCACAGCACTGACCCCACAGGAAATGCAGGCACAGGAAATCAGATGGGTGCAGGGTGCTGTGACCTGAACCCTGTTGTGTGGTCTCATTAGTGCCAGCACTGTTCTATAGACTGTGTTGACAGGTAAGTTCTGTTTCTCATTTCTGTCACTACACTGTAAGAGTAAATTAAGAATAATACTCTGTGTCATCTCTGCTAGAAAGCATCTGGGAGACCTGACTAGGTACAAACATGAAAAACACATCTTATTTGAACCACAACAGCTTGATAAAAGACCTTGAGGCTGATTTTTCAGAGTTCACACAACCTCTGTTGGTTCTGAGAGCCAGGAGAGCCTTCCAAAGATTGAAGTACTTTATGAGACATTATTTTTTAATATTGGTTTCTATATATAAAAAAATTTCCATTAACTGCAATGATGCTGTTCAGCCTCAAGTTTTCTTAGTACTTAAGAGTCACAGAAGAAATGACAAAGACTTTTTAAAGTAGCTATTTTCCTCCTTACTGATACAGAAAAATTTCTTTTGTGCTTTCTACTGATTGTGAGTCAGAATTTCTGGCTGTTAGCCAAACACAATACTTGGAGTTTTTGATTTGCATATATAGGCCTATAAGTTAGACAGATAACCTCAATCAAAATTGAATATAACAGATTATATGCAAAACCAATGAGAAAATATTCATTTCCCATATTGAGTGATTTTTGTCAGTTGTGCAAATTAACACAGAGAATTGCAGATAGAATTCAGGAGGAGTCTGCTTTTCATTTTCTTTTCCAACAATATGCATAATGCAGTACATTAGCTAAAAGAACATTTAAAGGAGGCAGAGACATGGTTCTACCAGGTATGTGTGGGCATAAGAACAAAAAATGTTTTCAGCAGTATGAATCTGAAAGTACTTCCATGTTCTTCCCAGTTCACTGGGAAGAATTCAGAGAGCTGAAGAATTACAAAGACACTTTCTGTGAGCATTCTCTGTGTGATAATATCAGAATTTATTCCTTGGCATGGAGTGTGCTTGGCTTCAGACAGGACAGTGGGCAGGCACAGCACTTCCATTCTGGAGTGAAGGGGATGAGACTGCCCCAAAACATCAGTCTTTGTGGTGCAGATGCAAAAAGAGGTGAGGTCTCCAAAGCAATCATAAGCAGTTGATTCCAGGATGGTCTGTAAGATCTCAAAGAAAATAAATATTGCATATTTATCTTCAAATTTGTTATGCTGCAAGGTACTGGTGGCACAGAGTCCCAGATCACACCTGTAGCAGTGCTCTCCACTTGACCTCCAGCCAAGGCCAGTGGCAAGACTCCCTTTATGGAAGGCAAAATTGCAACAATTGAAAAACAATCCAAACATGTTCTCTCACATGGTATTAACTAATAACAGGAGAGCCCCAGAAAGTCCATTATGTGTGAATCAATGAGAAGGTGATAGTTTATGGATGAGACAGAGGACTGAAAAAAAGCAGGAAGAAAGAGCAGAGGGATATGAAACCTCCTCTGCACAATGGCTTCCAAAGGATCAGAATGCTCTGAAACTTTGCTTGGCTACATATCTTGGTGTCCAGGACCTGTGGATATCACAACATGTGCAACAAGAACCAAACATCTGAAAAACATGAGAGGTGAATGGCAACTCCTCCTCATTTTCATAAATAAATTGTATTTCTCCTGTACTGAGAGCACAGTCTTTCTAAACCAGGCTTGTTTGCAACAATGCCAACATCTTTTTTTGCTCCCAGGCATCTACTCTATGTAATTGAGGTGCTGCAAGATTTGTTTTTATGCTTCTCCATGTGTGATGGGCACAGGCAAGCATGATGAGCAGGTGTTTAGTGTGAATTCATGCAGATCCAAGATGACATCTCCCCAGGACAAAAGGTGACATGTAGGAAAGGTGGCTCAGAACTGTCATCTCCACCAGCAAACCAGAGCACCAGAACACAGGCCTGAGCACTGTCCTGGAACTGTCCTGATTGTTAAACTGTTCACAGTCCCTGCAGAGCTTTGGCTCAGGCTGCCTGCAGCTCTCCAAGACACTGCCAAGGCATGGCTCAGGAATTAACACAGCTCAGGGATCTTGCCAGTAGGAAGCCTGGTCATGGCTGCTCTGTCTGAGAGGGTAGAGTTTTCCTAAGAGCCTTGCTTTACCATCTGAGATCTGCAGCTCAGACCTGTGCCAAGAGGATGGAAATGTTAAATCCTGGCTTCCCTGCATGCCTGGGCTCTCTGAAAGCTGAACTACACTTGTTCCTCAGTCTTTTCAATGCCTGTCAGCAGACCACTTCCATAGGAGGAGGCCAACACAGTTCCCACTGTGCTGCTCCTGTTTAGGCAGAAAAGGAGCTGTACAAGGAGGAATCCTCGGATGTACAATGATGAAGGTACTGAGGGCCATGATTATTGGCAAATCATTCTGGCACATGAATGGTGATGGATATATCCAGTTAAAGGTTGCAGATTGCACATTACCATAGCATTGATGTAATTACAAAATAAGTATATATTTATAAGACAGCAAGTGCAGATTTAACAAATTTCATGCAGTCAAACTCTGAAGCCAGGAGAATCTGACTAACAGTGTTAGAAAAGGGTGAAAATGACAGTAATGAAAGGTTTATAATAACATCATTTCATGTCAGGAAGAACTTTTCTTTCAAAATATCTCAAAATCATTTTATTTTTATCATTTTTCCTAAGAAGATGGTCTAAAATCTTATCATAAGAGCTTTAGAAGCAACAAATATCTAGAATGACCCTAGAATATAAAAGTGGTCCCCACAATGAATCCAAAGAGTTCCCAAAAATATTAAATATAATAGTCAGGATAGCTTCCTTAAGATTATTATTTCATTCTCAACTAAAATTTTGATTCTGTCTTATTATGCAAAGCACCTGGACTTTAGAGTCTTTAAATGAAAAATTACAAGGTAACATTAGAGAGATGTGCAAGCTCAGTAGATACATTGAAGGTAAATGTGAGTTAAAAGATAAGGAATTTCTCAAGGACAACTTCCAGGTATTGAAGACAGACAACAAAACAAACAAACAAAATTATTAATTTATTGTATTCTGTTACTGATGAAGAGGTTATAGTTGTAATATTCCTAGATAGGTATGAATTAAAATATGAAGGCACAAGGTAGTTAACATGAATCCTCAAAGTTACACTGGCCATGCAATCAGAGTATTGTCTACTGAATATTCTTGATAAAATAAAAAGAAAGTAGCTCTTACCTTTGTAATTAGCAACTGACAGGTTCCCATTTTGGGCCAACTTAGTAACTTCCAGCAGAAAGCAGCCAGTCCTCTCAGCTCTCAGGGTACTCAACTCTGCAGGAAGAGCACAGAGAACAATTTGAATTTAGGTTATTTGAAGTCAAATTGACTTCCCTATACATGGTCTTTACTACTTCTTCAACAATCAGCTTAGAGAGCCAAATACAAGCAACCAGCAGGAATTTCTCTTTTTTTCTCTAAAAAAAGTTTTAGGGAATGAGGACACAGTCAGAAGCTCACACAAAATGCTGGGAAAGTGAGCATCAGTACAGTGCAATTGCCTGCTGGAATCATGAGACATGGGATACAAAGATCTGCTTTGAAAGAACAGATCTCAAGATCATATCCACTTCTACAGACCAAGGAAGTCTGCCACAAAGTATGGAAAAGTGCTACTGCTGGATAAATAAAATCAGGAATCACGTGTAGGAGGGGCACAAAACTTAGGTACTGAAGGAGAGTGAAGAGCAGGGGGATGACTGAAAAAATTGTAAAGCCCTGTATCAGATGAGATGCAAATGATTTCTGTTTCTGCAAGCATCTCTGTAAGCTTCACAGATGATGGAAGGGTATAATCTTGACTTTATGGTCTTTAACTTAATACAAATTTATTTTATTTTCTGATACACATAAAAGTGTAGGTGGGAAATGTGGGAGGCTCTCTTAAGCTGAGTGAAGGAAGTTCTTTATGCCCAGCATTGCTGTGATCCACACAAGACCCATTTCCACTGGGAGCTGACCATGAGGGAGTGGTCCCAAGAGTCTCAGTTCTGCACTCCAGTAGGTCTTGGTAAGATGCTTTGGGACCACAACAGCTTGGGGGAAAGGAGGGAGAGAGCAGTCATCCTCCTGTCAAATTTCCTGATGCCCATCCAAAATATTCCTGATGGCATGAGGCTGATCATGTGGAAGATATTTTTATTGTACAGTAGTAAACTCTAGTGAGCATTATTCTACTATCTGAACTAATAAAATTATCAGTTATTCAGAAATATCAGAATTATGACTATCTGAACTGATATTTAATATCTAGAAGATTATAACGACAAGCATTTTGTGTCTGGGAACTTCAAATTAGGACTGTAACACATTTGTATTTTGACTGCATGCACTAAGAGTAATTAAATTATGTATATTAAATTATGTATAACTAATTGAGAATATAGGAGGACCACCCATATGTAAAACCCACCATAAATAGATATAATTTTGTACCATATTAAAGATACAGAATTGCTGATATGCAGACATAAACATATGTGACATATATATCTCAATCCAGTATTAAACAGTCCATATGCAATTTGCTGGAAGCACTCCATTAATTACTAAAGCTGAGGCTAATCCTGCAATTTTATCATAACAGAAGTTTTGTTTTCATCAGGACTTGAGGATCCATATTCAACAAATATTATTTCACTGCCAAAATAAAATACAAAATACTTGGTACAAAGCGGTTCATTTAATGGAATAGTCAAATGCCACTCTTAGGCTGTTAATAGTCAGAATTTACTTTTTGTTAGACAAACATTTATGCTCTTCTTCATTTGTGAGGTTTGCTGTCATTCAACTCATCAGCAAGATTTCCACTCCTGAGTGTGGAAACTCAGTTTATTTTAAGGTTTTTGGAGATAAGGGAACAACTTTTGCCATTTGTGCCTGCAGAATCTGACAGTAATCCCTTAGCAAAAGGCTTAGTCCCACCAGAGTGCTGATGTCCCATAAAATTAGGGCAAGTTCAGGAAAAATATTTTTAGTGCATTCTCCTTGTTAACACTAAAAGAGAAGCTGAGGGAATCCCAATACCCAAACAAGTACACATCAAAGGTCACACAAATATTTATCACTGAATCACAGAAAAAAATGCAGCTTCAATGGTAAAGTTGAGTGAATGGTACAATTTTCTTATCCATCAAAAATTATGTCCCTCATTAATTCTTTTCACAGCAAAGCTGCTTCATTATTTATCCTCTGGGTAAGCAATTAGTAGCAACATTGCTCCTGGGTAGTATGTGCTGATTTTCTCTTTAATATCTGCTATGAGAGACCACATATTTCAAGCTGCAAAAGCAAAATTAAAAGAAACTCCCAAAACTGAAGAGTTGCTCTAAGCAAATAAATAGCTTTTGGTATCAAAGGAGTGCTGGGCAGGAGGAAACATGTACTTTCTCCTTGAAGAAAACTGGAAAGCACTGGAATTACAGATTTATAAGCCCTTTCAAAAAACATCAGCCTGACTCTGAGAGTGTTCTCAGTCAAATCAATTAAGCTGAAGTTTACAGTTGCTATAAGAAGAAACAGAAAAATACCCCTGTAATGAAAACGTTTAGAATTGGAGGAAGTTTCTTATGTATAAGAGCAAGTAAGTTCTAGAATAGATTTTCAATGAGAAACAGGGGCAAAAAAAGATAATGGCAATATATTAATGAAAGGGATTATATTCAATATAACAGGGTAATAACAGTTGATTGGAATATGTTCCACCCAGAATGTGAATGTTCATCTGAGAATTAGGCTAAATGAGGTATGACTACCAAAAGATTAGTGTCCAGTTCTCAGCTGGATACCAGGGCTGGGTCTGCCCTGTCATTACATTGTTTAAATACAAACCCCAGCTTAACTCTTAGTCAGAGAAAAAAAAAAGTAACCCTTAAATCTTGGTGCTCTCAAGCTACAAAGCTGGAATTGAAAGCACAGATTACCTCATCTCTCATGGTCACTGTGAGTTATAAACTGAATTAAAGAATGTACTCATTTGGGTAAAAGACCATTATTTCCTTACAACAATGTAAACAATGTGAATAGAAGTTAACTATTCAAATGCTCCCAGTCTTCTGATGTTTTCTGAGAATATATATCCTTGCCTAGAAGGAGAGGTGAGTTCTCCCAAAAAATTACTGAGAAAGGGCAAGAGTGACTCATTTTAACCTCAGTCCTACAGACTGTGAGATAGTTCTGAACATTATGAGACTTTTCCAGAGGTTCTGGTGTCATGTGGAAGTACCATGAAGCCAAAGAAGATGTGGCACCACCATAAACATAGAAACTCAAAATTATTCTCAAAATGACACCAATTAGATTGGAAAAGAGAAGACTTTGAGGTGACCTAATTGCAGCCACCCAGCACCTGAAGGGAGCCCACAAGAAACATGGAGAGAGACTATTTACAAGAGCATGTACTTTTAGGAGTAGGGAGAATGGCCTCAAACTGAAAAAAAATCTTTACCATAAGGGGGGTGAGGCACTGGAACAGGTTACCCAGAGAAGTTTTGGATATCCCGTCTCTGAAAGTTTAAGGCCAGGTTGGATGGAGCTCTGAGCAGCCTGGTCTAGTGGAAGGTGTTCTGCATATGGCAGAGAGGCTGGAACTGGGTGATTTTTAAAGTCCCCTCCAACCCAGGCTATTGTATCATTCTATGCTAATGATGCTATGAAAGATTACTGCAGTGAAAGTAGCTCAGGGGAAAAACAGTCCTGTGGTATAAAATCTGTGGAAGTGAAATGCTTCCAGGGCACAGGGCAATTCTTGTTGGAGGAAAAGGAGTACAAAAGACTGCAGATAAGTTAAGGACAGCAAACAAGGGTGGAGGCCAAATCAGTTCTCAGCTGCCACTGGACATGACAGTTCCAGGCCATGTCCCCTCTGCCACTACAGCTGACACAGGAATGCATTGTCTTCTTTGTCCCCACAAGTGACCACAAGGACTTTCAGCTCTGAGACAAATGTCACCACTGAGCTTCAGTGTTTGAGTGGCTTGCAGACACATTGAGCAAATGCTGGATGCCGTGTGGAGCCCTCAGAAACTTCCTGAAGTCGAGTGCTGAACTTGTCTCTTGCAACACAAAACCACAAACCTGTTGTTTCATGTGCCTTTATCACATTAGATCTGGAGTTGTTATTTTTTAAAGTCTTACCATGAGCCAAAATAAACCTATTTTTCATGCACTACTATGAACCTATGAAACCTAAATTTTCTCTTTTGTTAGAAGAGTTTTGCAGCCTTGGTGATATACACTGATAATTATTGCTCAACATTTAAAATGTGCCTATTTAAACTTGGTGTGGGTATTCTGCAGATTTTTTTAGTGTCCCTGCGAAGGGTTTGCATGCTTTCTGCAAAGAAAATAAATAGAACAAATAGTATGGCACCACAAGTTGGTCAATTATTAGCTTCTTCATACTCAGATCATGGCCTTTCTTTACAAGGACACATGTTAATATATAATAGAAGTGTATTTCAGTTCTTTTAAATTGATTTTTAGATGCACAGTGCAATCTTATAAGGTCAGATGGAAAGTAAGTGGCCAAAGACAGGCCTTTCTGAAGAAATGAGCCACTAGCCACACAGCATGAGAAATAAAACTGGAACTAAACATATGAAAGTTTTTTATCTTTTTTATCATATTTTTATCTTGTAGTAGTCCAGGGCTGGCATTTGACACGCACCCACCATCCTCACTTGAGTCTGGACAAACTGTCTGTAATGGTCTTAAACAGTTCTCAGATCAAAGAGATGTAATAAATGTCATGGGCCAAGTTTACAATCCACTGCTTCAGGCTACTGGTGCTGACCACAGCTCTGACTGTCCCTGTGACGCTGCAATTGCTAATTAATATCCAATTATCATTTTGGGGATGTAGAAGTTGTAAGTGGGGAACAGCAAACAAGTTTAATATGATTTTGTGCATAGAAAATGAGGTGGCAGGGAACTCGAAATGGCCAGGGTAAGTATACACAGCAATCAAATTTTTTGTGGCTACGTTCAAAGACAGAACTAGGAAAATGTGAAAGAGAAATGTTTTATTCTGTGATGGATTAAGGCAAGTCAGAGTTTTGTGAACTAAAATATTCCTAACATATAGTTACAGATAAAAATGACCAGAGGAAAAAAGAGGCAGATAATTAGAAAACAGTAGCCAGAGAGCTGAAAACTGATTCATGCAGCCTGAAGACAGAGACTGAGCCAAGGAAGCAGAGACCAGGAAGCAGTCTGGAGTCACCAGCTCATTGGGGGACTTCTGATAAGATAAAGAAAATCGTATCAGAACAGTCCAGTTCAGCCTTCAACAAGCTCCTGAACTTTGTACTGTTATGTCTGGTACAGGCAATGTCAATGCAAGCAGGACTTCACACCATGCTGGGAACATGTTTATTCTGTACCAAGTTCAAAGTCACACCAAAGTAAAAACACCTGAGAAAGGTTACAGCAGAGGTGTAAAGGTCTGAGGGCTCTGCACACAAAACCAAAGAACGCTTGAGTGTTAGGTTTAATATATCTGGTGGCTAAACTCTCCCATCTCTCTGCTAAGCAGGAGCTAAGGTGGAAAAAGGCCCTTGAAATTAAGAATTCCTAGAAAGTTCAAACTTCCAAACACTTCAATTCCCATCTTTGCCATCCATTTATCTTCATTAAATTGTTAAAATTTTAATTGCATTAATTTCCTAAAAATGAGCAAATTTCAGCTGTGTTTTGAAATGGAATTATAATAATTATTTATTATTTATGAATTGCACATTATATATTTATAAGCTATGATTTACAAAAATTACCACCCTGTCTGAAGGGACCTGTAAGGGGGAAAAAAAATCAACAAAACCAAAACTGAAACCAAGAATGTGTTCTAATCAAACTGTACAACAGGAAAATAAGGCTTTTACACAGTAATGTCCTTGTCTCCTTCATTAATCTGAGTGCCCTATTGTAAGAGATAAGGGAAAGTGTTATCAGGGGTAGGTGACAAGATATTCTGCTTCAGGTTGGAACAGCTATTCTAGACTCTGAGTAACCTCTTTATCACTAGGACATGAAATAGGCAGCTCTCAAGTTTTCTAGGTGAGCCAAATCTGATGTGGACAGCAGAAACTAATCCATCTGTCAGCCTCCTACTGCATGAGATGTTGGAACAGCTATGAAAGGGCTTTATTGACAAACATAATCCTAGTGACCCATCCTGTATATG
Source organism: Dicaeum eximium (assembly GCA_013396995.1). Classification (NCBI taxonomy): domain Eukaryota; kingdom Metazoa; phylum Chordata; class Aves; order Passeriformes; family Dicaeidae; genus Dicaeum; species Dicaeum eximium. Next base: position 2,557,926 of record VWZP01001896.1, read on the forward strand.
TTTGTCATTTTTTCCATTACTGAAAATCTTGTGGGTTTAAGTATTGTTTTATCCTGAGATCTTCCCTAGTGGTAAAACAGATTCTGCACAGGTGGCATATGAATTCAGCACTCCCCTCAGCATTGTGGATCTGTTCCTTGGGGGTTAAATGGAAAACTCTTGGAATACATATTGCACACCAGCTGTGGGACTTGCTCAAGTCACAAGTGAAATCTACCACTGAGTTGCAAGGCCCAAGCCACTGGCAGACAGCAAAAATTCCTGGGGTGAAAAGCTACACTTGCTCAGCAAGTTTTAGTCCAAGCAGTGGCAAACAGTGAAGTAATGAAGGGGTTGGAGACTGAGAGTCACCACTACAATGCCAGTTTTTACACTGACTATATAAATTACATATCAACTTATACTGGTGAGATTCTCTAGTATTCTATATTTCATTTAATACATTAGTGTGATATCAGTTATCTAAGGATATCCAGGAACCTGACAGGAAAAGCCAAAACAGTTTGGAACCGTCTGGGTGAATCTAGGACAGAAGCCTGAACGTAGCAAGCACTTTTCTGTTTACATTTTCTTGGGGTTAAAAGTGTGTTCACCTGCAGTTTGGGATAGGTCTACATGCTTTATGGGTTTGTTTTTCATTTTGCTGCATCAGAAAAAAAAATCTATATATAAACCTGGAAACCTGAGACCTGAGTTTCTTTTAACTGTACGAACTTTACCTAGCTGTAAAGTCATACAACATATGTACACATGCCATTCAAGTTTCTATCTCTTAACAGCTGTGAGAAAAACCTCCAAGATTTGATCAGTACAGACAGACAGGTGTGCAAGGAAGCTGGAATAAGAATTCTGAGACCTCTCTATTAGGTTAAATGCTTCCTAATGGCAATCTGAAGGCCAACATTGTTAAGAAAGTTATTCATTAACTTATTAGTATGTTTATCAATTTTAATTTTTGTATAAGAAAACAAAACAAAACCAGATTGAGACTTACGTACAAATAGCAAAATTCCTGGCAGTTTTCTTACAAGCAGTTAGAGGGTGCCTACTCCAAATCACTTAAGATCCATCTTTTCAGAGTACTGTGTGCTCACAGTTTTTATTGAAATATGTGGGAGCAGGTCTGGTTATATCTCCTTGGCCCCTGTCTCCCAACATGGAGACAATCCCATGTGGTTCATTCACATCACTGACATGAGTGGTCTGAGGCAAGGACAGAGAAGGCAACAGGCTCTTCCCATGTGGGAATTTTGTCCAGGAGAAACCTTGCAGGGGTTAAGTGCTGTTCTAGTGTTTTCTCATTTGTAAACCAGGACTTACAAGCCTTCCCTATTTCAAAGGGCTGTGGAATGATAAAGGGTTTAACACAGATAGACTGCAGTAATAACATAATATGCTACATATCCATGGAAGATTCTCTGTGAGCCTAACAGATCCAGACAAAAATGTTTTAAAAAGCCATAGCTGGAAAAGCAAAGGTGTCTCTTCCTTCTGTTCTGAGGCAGCTTTGGCAGGAAGAGCTATACTGCAGAGAGCACACAGTAATTTTTCTGTTTTAAAATGTGAAAAAAGTAAGGACTGTGTTACAAGAGCATGGCACTATAAAAGGATGATCTAAGAAAGCCCACTGCATGTGGTTTACACAAATATCACTGAGCCCACAGTGTCTCCTGGTTTTGTTCAGGCTGCCCCCTGACAGGAGGGCACCCATTATCTGCTATCTGCAAACAGATAAGCATTTAATTCTAGGTGAACAATTTTGTCTGTGGAGAAACCCACTGAAGTCAGCAGAGCTCCCTGTGTACACATAAGGATGGTAATTTTAGTCCAGCTACAGCATTAGACTTTTGGATCCTGACTTTCAGAACTTCAATATATGCAGCATATTACATGGCTCCAGCAGTGACCTGTAACAGCCAGGGACAGGCAGCAAGCCAATGTTATAATTAGGCCCTTAGCACCATATTGGACTGACCCTTCTGGTTTAAACTTTCCATGACAGAGCAGTGTGCATGAGCACTGCTCTGAGGGAATTTCTCTCTTCTGTCTGCTTTTGCCAATAATGTTGGCTACTGAATGTTGCTGTGTAAAGAAAAAAAAAATAAATCCCAGTTTACCCTCTCACTTCCAAGCCTTCATCCCTAGAACACACAGATTTAAAGGAATCTTTTGTGCAATACACAAAATAAAACAGCTGGCTGCCCACAGGCCTCACCCAGGACAAAACAGTAACAGTCCTTCAGTTAATCTGTCTTCCTGGCTCAGCCAGACACCAGGGAATCCAGAGCCTCCCAGGCTTCTGGGAAGCAAGTAAATATCATAAAATGCCATAGGTCAAACCACCTAATGCTGCTTTACTGCCCCTGATCCGTGCTATTGGGGAGATGCTCGTCCTCAGGCTCACAGCTCCTGCTGATATTCTGGTGGCAGCATTTGCTGGCAGGATGCTGTTGCAGCCAGTACTGTGCTCTTCCTCTTACCACAGCAAAAATGAAATCACCCCCCCAGATTACATTCCAGAAGAGGCCAGGTAGCTGCAATTGCCCCTTTTTGAAAAAGGGTGGGAGAATAAAAAAAGGCAAATGTGAATGGGCGTGTGTCCTTGGTCGAGATTCTTTTCCTTTTTTTTTTTTTTTTCTTTTTTTTTTCTTTTTGTTTAGGTGAATATTTTTGGTGTGTTGGAAACAAAAAAACAGCCTTGGGCTAATACTTGCAGATTAAAAGGTTAAGTTGATCACTATCAAAAATACTTTGTGACCTAAAATGAAGCTCTGAGTAATCACCACAATTGGCTAAAAGGAAATTGAAGAATTAAACTCCTTTAAAGCACACACTCTTAGAATGGTTTGGGTTGGAGGGGACCTTTAAAGCTTATCTAGCCCCAGCAACAAGCAGGGACATCTTGAACCAGACCAGGATGCTCAGAGCCCCATCCAAGCTGACCCTGAATGTTTCCAGAGATGGGGCACCACCACCTCTCTGGGCAACCTGTGCCACTGCCTCACCACCCTCATTGTAAAACATTTCTTTCTTTTAACTGTCACCATCACAGTAACTTTGTAAGACACAGTACCCAAAACTTAAGTTCACTTGATCTCTGAAAGTTTAAATAGTTTTAACTTTGCATGGTCTGGCTTTCTCCATAGGGGTAGAACACATGATTTGATGGCAGGGTACCACCAATATTCTCCACATTTCTTTGTTGTTAGTAGCAAAGACTCTTGGAATTTCAGCCCCATGTTTCATTTATATAAATGGATCTCTACTACTAGAAAATAAGAAAATCTCACAAACTCCTTATCCTATCACTCTTTATCTCCATTTCCTGTAAGTAAAGAACATCTTATTCCCATTGAAGAGCTGAGGAATGGAGGTACAGTGATATGATTTGTATATGACAGTCAGTGGTCTAAGAAGAAACTGAGGATAAATCTACAAGAAATCATGGTTGCAAGCCAAACCAGATGACCACATTTGAACCAAATCGAACTAAATTAAATAAAAGCTTTCTGTAGCACTCAGCACAATGTTATTTATGCCTTGAAACAACATATCTCTTTCCCAGATCTTCCTGTCCAATTATTTAAAACCTTGGTCCAAAAGAGATAACATAGAGAATCTGACTGTCAAAAGATCTGCTGCCAGCTGCAGTCACCTGCAGGGACTGGGAAAAAAGACATGACTGACGATAGCATCAAGACTTTGGCTGAGATTGTTAAGCTTCATAAAGCTGTCATTGTTTGAAAAGTGATGTCTGTTCCATCTGCATCATGATGGAACCAGCAATGATCCATCCCTTGGATTCTACCCAAGGAAAGGCCAAAGAGAAACACTGAAAACAAAGGAAACGGGCAGACCACTGTTGCCTGCCTCTGCCCCCAGCCACAACCCACATGAGCTCAGTTTGTTGTTTTGGCAGGAGAGCAGGCACTGAATAAGCAAGAAGAGCTGAAACTGGCAGAACAGTCAGAAAAGTATTTAGAGTTGTTTATGTATGAATGATTGCAGGGTGGGAAGGGCAGGCTTATTTGGATAGATCAGGTAAAGCCCTGGGGGCAGCGCTGAAAACAGCCCTTTGCAATCAGATGAGTAACATGATCCTGGACTGCTTTCTCTTCCCTCTGTGCACACTCCAAGCTGCAGTCGAGTTTTGCCTTGGAGTCCTTTTGAACGTTTCATTCACAGGTATTTGTTAAATCCTGCTATAGCCCAGAGGATGCCTACCACTTTAATCCTCTATTAAAAACTCAGATTTTTGGTGTTGTAGCCAAGGTTTGCTTGCTGACTCTCAGCCTCAAGAGGCCTAGGAATATTTGGATGGTGTATTTACTTTCCCCTGGTTTCATTACAAGAGTGATACTTGGCACTTCTCTACTCCTCTGAAGGAGGGTCAGGTCCATCACTGGTAGCATAGGTGTAACATCAGCCATGCTTAATTGCATTCAAGTTCAGAGTAGTAACCACAGAACCGTGCAAATGCAATGTCTGTTTTGCAGAGTTATAACCTGAGAAACTGCTACTATTTGAAGTGTTCACCGTGGCCTTTGTCATGGGGATTATTCCTTTTGTAAACACAGCCACTGTGGGGCAGCAAGACATAAGCATTTAATGGAGTGTGCTTTGCCTCTGCCAGGATCCCGATGAGGCTGCAAGTGCTGTTACCCTGTGCCTGCAGACAAGTGGGACAAAGCACATTTCCCCGGTCAGGGTGACCTGGTGACTTGGGAATCGTGATAGGTTTTGAAGGTAATGTTAAGATAAGGTAGCACACAACTGCTTTAAGTAGTTTATATGTCTATTCTAGGAGCAGATGTCAACAACTCATAGCTCGAGGACGTTTGAACTTTGCTTGTGCGCGGTGCCAAACTCTGCGTTCTCAGGAGGCTCACGCCTACATGCGAACGGACAAGTTGCTATTTGCTTTTGCCATTTTCCCAGAGGAAGTGCTGGTGCCAGACAAGTGTGAGCAGACCAAGCTCATACCATGCTCAGACCATGCTCAGTGTGTCTGGCTGCGTAGTTTGTAACTCTGCAAGTGGAAATGATGAGCACTCCCACCACACTCCGGTCATTGCCCAGGGACACAGAAGGGTGACTCTAATCCAGGAGAGCACAAGATCCCCCTATGTACATCAAGTCTCCAGACTCAGACACACAGGCTCTTTCCAAATCTGGATCAGGCTTTTATTGGAATTCTCACCACTCTTCATTGCCCTGGGTTCCTAGAGCATTTGCACTCACCCTAAATGAAGATTTGGACCCCAGCTGAAGAAGGGAATTATAACTGATGCAAGTTTGAGAATGGAGAGATAATGACTGGAGCTCATAATTATCATTTAGAGACATAAGTCAACTAAAACAGTACAGAAGCTATTTCTTTCCAAGTTGGGTTTTGCCATCAAAATGAGGAGAAGCAGACTATTAAAAATGGTTTGGATAAAACACATAAGGTTCTATCTACCTACTTGCTAAAAACAGGAAATCAGATGTTATAGTCAGTCCTGAGAATGAATTTTGAGCCAGATCTCTGACATAAAGTACTTCCATGTTTATGTGTACTGTGACAGCGTTTCTCATCTTCCATTTGAAAAACCAAGATTTTATGACTTTAAATATAGTCAATAATGATTATGAGTTTTATTTAATGCAAGTTGGTTACTGAGCAATAAAATAATCAATTTTAATGTTCAGTTTATCTCTGTAATACACAATGAAAGAATTTTTGAAACCCTTCTTTGTCCTTTAAATATAAACTACAAAGAATAAAACCTTTAGTTCAGTCAACATTTGTGCTTCTTGATAGGCTTCACATGAAATGTCTAATAATATCAAATAAGCAGATTAAATAGATTCACTTAGTGAGCCTGGATAAGAGGGGAACAAAGGAGAAAGAAAAAATAATCCCAGACCTCACAATAATGGAAATGGTCTGTTTTTTCTGATTTTTTTCTGTAGGTGTCAAGATATGAGAAGTGGACACTGAAGTTATTCTTAGATAAGTCTTCCAGAATAAGAGTTAACCATTCTAAGTTCAATCAGTGTTACAGACTACACAATAAAGAGCCATGGGTTTAAGTGTACAAGTTTGGATGTCAGACACAGCCTGGACATGACAGTACAGAGCTCTCTGCAGGTTAAAGGATCCTCCCTCTTTGCAGGGTGAAGAATCTGAGACAGTAAAGAACCCACTTGCCTCCTCAGTCAGAGCACCATGGACATCAAAAATATTGCTAATATATGATTTCTTTTGTCCCTTTTCTTCTCTATGGGACATTATAGGATAGAGAGGTCTGAAGCTTTGTGTTGGCTTTTGTTTTGGTCAGGTCTAGGGGGTAAATACTTTTCCATGTTAAATATACACATATAAAGCACTTGGAAAGAAAATTTTTGAAGATTGTGGCTAAAAAGTCTTTCTTTTAACACTAGTCAATTGATGCCGAATTGATTTTTGCCTTTTTTGCTTTTTTTATATTCTCTATATTCTTTACACATATATTTGTAGCTCTGTAGCCTATTATTGTATTTGTAGCTAGCTCCAGTGCTTTTCCCTACCTCTTCCCTACCCTGACAGGCAGAAAGACAAAACACATTCCAGAGGCTCCAAACCCTGTGGGTCCAAGGCTCCTATCCTATCTTGGCTCTCTGGGAGCCAAGGTTCAAACCAGCTCTTTGAGACACAGTTTCATAAAAAAGTTCAGTTCCTATCTAAAAGGGGGCTACAGAAGTTGTGGAACCGAAAAGGAGGGATCACTTCATCACTTATGCTCCTAATTGGTGATTCTTGTCAATTATGCTAATTTGCTAAAGTTAAAGAACTGTATTCACCCTATGTGGGGTGGGCACTTTTCCATATCTGCCCCTTGGAGGCCTCTAGTAAAGACCAGCCTTTATAATACCTCCTATACTAATATTGTCTTGAAAGTGTGTTGCTTTATTTCTAGATCTTTAAGGCATCAAGTTAATACTTTACACACATGGAAAGGATTTTTTTTGCTTGTTTTTGACTTGTATAAAAAGTATCAAAGCATTAAAAATGATGTGGTTTTGGAAAGGAAGGATATATGTAATGCTGCTGATCACCAGCTTTTCATCACCCTTTGAAAGGTAAAATAATTGCAAAAATTGATGGGACTGAAGCTAACTGGCTATCAAAAACCCTACACTGGTTATAAATTCAATTTGAAATAGGTAAGTTGGAGATGCAATAGTCCTAGGAAAAAACAGCCCCTTTATGACAACTTCCCAACACACTGATCACCAGACTGTACATCAAAACACGTGGAGTAGGGAACTTGTGCCAAAGGAAGTGAAAATAAAGCTGACTGGGAGATAAAGTTACCTGAGCGTGTTCAGGCTGCTCAACAATTTGCTTCCCCAGTGCACTGTTGTGGGGACCCACCTAGTGAAACCATGAAGAATTGCACCAGTCCAGAACATGAAAGAAAGGGAATATTGAGCCAAGGAGACAAATAACTGAACAATATAATTTAGTATATTGCAAGTGGTGAAACGTGGCAAGACGAGATAGACCACAAATTCCAGCCAACCTACAGTCACCATCTGGTATTGCTTTGTAACTCTCAGATAACTTGGTTTCAAAATCTGGTGCAGCAGAAGCTTGCATTTAGGAGAATGGATAATATATTTTGGTTTAACTCAAACTGGTGCACTGCCAGACAACATATTTGGGACTTATGCTCAGCATTATGTTAGCCTGAGCACTAACAAAACCCAGAGTTGGTCTTTGTAAAATCAGAAGAATGGCTTTGTTAAAAAATACTAGAAGCTACTTCCCTTTGTCTCTTCACTTATTTTTTATTTTTAATTTGACTCTGTGGGATGAGCCATCATTTTATATATTTGTTAAATATTTAAGGCTTTATTCCTGTGATCACAAGAACTGGAGGCCTTCATTACAATGAAAGCTGAAATTTTTATCTTCTTTCTTTTGGCAACAAAGGCTGTAAGAACACCACCAGGACTGTCTGGTTTACAACAGATTTTTATGCAATGAAGTGCTGAAATGAAATTTTGTTACAGCCAGTATTGATCTATTCAAAGGGATTTTGCCCTCATTTCCTCACTTCCCTGCCTCACTTATTTAATCCACAAGAGAACCAAAGCTTTCATTAGTAAAAAATCTCCAAAATATGTAGACATTAAAAATCAGATACCTGGCTCAACCACTGGCATTTTCTCTTAATTATACAAATGATAGACTCTTTTTTTTTCCATCACAAGGGCATACAAAAAGGACTGAGATTTGGATTAATTTACGCATGAAAATAGTTTATAATACTCTTTTTCTTCTTGAATGAAGCAACAAATGCATTTTGTTTTGTCATCCTCCAAAACAGAGTTGCAAATACTAAATTCCAGTTATAAACTCGTAATTTATAGTGTGGGAGCTCTCCCCCAAACTCTTAGAATCACCTGCTTTTGATTCTCCTCTTGTCTACACATATTTAGGTCATTATGGTTTATGTAACTTTATTTCTTAAGAAGTTCTGGATAATCAACAGCAGAGAACTTCCTAGCATCTAGAACTGCCACTTAAGTTTGGAGAAGAGCCATCTATACCAATTTAGAGGCAACAGAATTCTAATTTATCTTACCCCAATCAAAGTTTTCTTCTCTCCTCCTTGACAAGACTATTACAAGAAAATCCTGACTTTTCTAAATCTTTCACATGCCAACTAGCCTAATCTCAGACCTTGAAATCTTGAAATTTTTCCACTTTTTTCTCTTCTTATCCTATCCAAGATACTACTGCTACTTACTAGCATTTCTCCAACAAATGATACTTTACTTAAAATTCTACCTGAAATCCAGGGCTGCTGTAAGAGCATGTCCCAGTAGTCACTGCACCACTCCCTGGGACACAGGGACTCTGCTCAGGGTTCTGGGTTACACACAAACATAAGGCACACAGGCCATACTTGATTTCTACCTTCCCAGCCACAGCTGTCCCTGAAAGCAAGGGGAGCAGGCATTACTGTCAGAGCACTGGTCCTTGGGAGCAGTGATTTTTGACCCCAGTAATAGGAACAGAAATCCTTGCTTTCTAAAGCTTTTCTCTTGGGCTCAGTACCTTCTATTCCTCCCTTCCTCTCTGCTGAAATAGTTCCTTTTCTCCTGCCACCTCCTTGCTTCTTCCTCTTCTTAGCAGCCCCTTACAAGCAGAATTTGCTGTAGGAAGAAGACAGAGTATATTGTGATTTGTGGTGAGAGGAATTCAGACACATGGCTGCACTGGCAAGTTTGGGGATCCCCATAACCCTCACAATGCTCTCTATCAAAAAGACATCACAGTGAAGAATGGAGCTCCTTTCTCTGGGGCTCTCCAAAGCCTCTCCAACCTCCCTTCTATCTATAGCATCCATAAAATGCTGCTGACCCCTTCCCCAGCTGGATCCCCATCACCACACAGCATCCTCTAACCCCTACTACTGAAAATGTTACCTAAATTTGAATAGTTTACAGATAATTCTTCTTATTGTAATTGGCAGTTAGATGCTATGGCACTGCTACCAATCCCTCTTCTGCAGCTTTGTGTCCTTATGTAGCTTCCTGTGCCTTTTAAACTTTCTTATCCTCTGTCAACACTTCAGGTGTTCTGTCCTGGTGTTTTCTGCTGCTCTGCCCATGTACAATGTCTCAGCAGAAATACACCAGGGGGCATCTCACAGCTCACACAGAATTCTCTTGCTATTAACATGCTATTCCCTAGAACTGCACGTCTTATTCAGGATAAATTTCTGTGGTATTTATCTTCCAATTTCACCATTTTCCTTAGGCAGTTCACTTCTTTCAGAGCTTGACATTTTCAGATAGTGAAATAATGGTTTCCTCCAGTCATTCATTTAATTTAATAGGCCCCAAAATTGCCTTGAGTATTTTAATCATACCAGTGTTGTTCATGCTAAAATAAGGAGTAAATTTACATGTAACTGCACAGCTCTTGGGTACTGCATAGACCAATTAGTACACTTATTTTTGTTTTCATCATTTATTGAAATCAAGTTTATGACTCTTCTAAAACTTGCATTTTAGAAATACTGGTTTTTACATCCTACTCTATCACATTTCTCTGGTAAACCACAATTTAGTGGTGTAACGAAGAGTACCTCACTGATGGGGATTTTTTTTTTCTTGTTTTGCTTTCAATTTTCCTGGGAATTCTGAGAGAGGTCAGGCATTCCTGCTTGTAATGATATTTAATTGCCCAACAAGAAACTGTGTTTGGCTGTAAGTGGTTCTAATCTAAACAGATAAAGTAGGCACAGGTTGTGGGAGTACGAATTTTATCAACATACTGTATACAACAAATGAAGACATCAAGCAATAAATCCAGATTTATGGAGAGAGTGCCTCAAGGGACAGTCATGTCTCCTATTTTTTGTCCTCTTAGCTATAGGAATATAATTTCCACTGCAGTTTCTCACATATGCATAAGGTAAGAAACACAACGACTCCTGAATTTCACATCTTCTTTGAAAGAATAATACAAAGATGAGGTTTACTGCAAACATAAGTCAGGACCCTGAAAAAGAAGAATGATTTAAAGGAAAAGTTTGTAAATCATTGTCTTATTGCTCATGAAAATTGTCAAGTTGTGAATTTTTTTTAGGATATGTTATTGAAATAGACAAAAAAAGACAAATTGGAGGGGGGGTAGAAGAAAAAGAAGGGTACCACTGTGATTAAAATTGCTACAGAGAAGAAGGAACTACCCCCAAATAGTATGAATCAGAATAATTTTATAAAACCAATGAGAAAAATAGATCTAAAATGGAACTATGACTATTACTGGATAATCACCCTTTCCTTGTTACACATACATCCTTTTTACACATTTCTCAGTTCTAGGAAAATGAAAGCGCAGTCCTGAGAATGCAGAAAAAAAACCCTGTAGTATGAAAAAGCAAAAAGGCTCAGCATCTTCTTGTACAACAGATTTGGGGCTACAGGCTGAGATATCTTTTGATGAAAGATTATACGTGCTATGAGAAAAAAAATTACCTAAGAAAACCTCCCTATATAACAGAAATGCCACAATTCAGGCTTGGAGTCCTAGTCTCAGTCTGAACTCTATCTAACCTCAGTTTATGTGACATAACTAAAGGTTTTGTCAGACAGTTCAGGAAGTCCGAATATTTCTCACCTACTTACCTATGAAAATGACATTTTAGAAGTTTTCATCAAAACAGGAAGACAGAGTGATGCAACAGAAAAAGCACTGAAGAACTCCTATTTTTTTGTCTGCTACTGCTTTGTTGGATGACCTGGAACAAACAGCTTCATCTTTCTGTGCTTAACTTCCACATCTGTAAAAAGAAGATAAGGAGACTGAACTCCTCTGCAAATAAACGTTTTTCCTTGTCTTATCAGGGAGTTGAAGCACCGATGGAAAGAAACTCTTGGTAGAGTTGTAATATAGTTCACTGGTAAAAAGCCAATTCAATTATGAGATTTCTTGGGTTTATGGGATTGTTTTCATTCTCAAACTTTGCTAAACAGTCCAAAGTGGAAAAGAAATCAGCCCAGGTTGGCCCAGACTCCAGAGCCTGTGAAGTGATCTGAGCACAGTTGAGCAACACTGGACAGAATGTTTAGCCAATTACCTCCCTCCACAGATTCCAAGGAATGTTTTATTTCAGTAAAAGGAAATTCTGGTAAATGTAGCATCTTACTTAAAGATCTTAAGAGTGAGAACTTCTGAACATGAAAACAGATGGAATTTAGTCAGCAACACCTCAAAGATAAAACATAACTTTCCCACAGGTCTGGAAAGACTCAACAGAAGAACTTAAAAGTGTTAAGAGTCCAGAAAAATAACACAGCCTGGGCTGAAAAATGAAGGACAAAAAATTGAAGGGAATTAAAGAGAGCATGACAATACTACTTTGTATGCTCAGTACTGCAATTCCTTGCTAAGACAAAACAACTCTTAACAAGATCCTTAGATCTGTGAATTCTCCCAGGCACTGTATGTCACACAACTGGCTCCTGCCTCACATTCCTGCAGATTTTAGGTCCACATCACACATGCTCATCATTCCAGCTTACTACTTGTTTCCTGCTTCATTAGGATGGGTTAATATATTTAGCTGGTTTGCAGATCTTATCTGTGTCTTGTGTCTGAGAAAAGAGAGAACCTGTTTATTGTAACATATTAGGTTTGCTCTCATCTCTGTCTGAGCAGGACATTTGAGAGTACAATGCTTTCCTGACACCAGCAATGCTAGTAGGAAGTACTTATTATTTATTATTTATTACTATTTATTAATACTATTCATTATTTATTATTACTTATTATTTATTGCACTATCAAAGCATTCTGTCAATAAATAGCAAATATGCAGGAGCACAGCTGGTGCCCAATGAAGTTTGAAAAAAGTTTCATAGATTGCTGTAGGACATCCAAACAAGAAACTCTTAAGCTTGCTGACTTGTTTTTTTAGAACTTTTATCAGCCCAACAGGACAGCATTAGTGCTAGAAGTTTTGCATTTCCAACAAGAAAATGTAAATAATTTGAAGCATGAGAAACTGAGGAAAAAACTGATTCAGCATTCCAAAACTCACTTAATTATCATCTGGCTTTTCTAGTTATCCTTCTTTTTTATTTCTTTGCCCTGAATCTTAGCCTAAATTCTTCTAAGGCAAGTTGTGCTACTTTAACAAGACCTAACTGGTCTGATTCACAGATGACAGTGTACAAAGCCTGTCATCAACCAAATTCATTTTGATTTCCCTTTGTGGAAAAAAAAAATCCCTTTCAGCTAGAGGATTTAATGGCTTGAGAATTGGCCATTTTGGGTGTCAGCAGCAGTACCTGTGGTTGCCCCAGAACTCTTGGCCATTGGGTATCTTCCAGGCTCAGGGGGTCATGGAACTGTGTTCCAAGTGTCATTCCACATCCATGCACCATGATACAACACACTGTCACTAATCCTTCACACAAGCCTCATTACCAACAGATCTGAGTATTTTAGGATGGCTTTTCATACATAATCTCTTGGATTCTTCCTGTAAATCTATAGTTACTGAATCAACTCACTGGTCTGACTGTCTAAGGAAACTTCAGGAAACAGCATTAAAAGCTAAGCAATATTCCCTCTGTGCAGCCTGGCAAAGCCTGCAAGTTCTGACACCTAGCCTGGAGTGTCCCCACGCCAATGTCTTCATCTGCATGCAAATCCCTCCTACAGTCGATACAGAACTACTCAATACAGCTGATAAAGCACAGAGCTGTTCAGCTGTTCAGAACACACTGATCTATCTGCCTTGAGGTGGTCTGAACAGCTTGCTGTGCAACCACGAGCAGGGCTTGGCTTGCCAACCATCTGTGCTCAGTGACAACTGTGGTGGACTGAGATATCAACAACTTCCACATGAGATTTCAGACAGAACAGGCTTTTTGGGATACCTGCTGCTTCTTGGAGCAGGAGGCTAGGTAGGAAACGCCTCAGTGCCTAAACTGGCACTCGATGCCTGCATTTATGTAACTAAATCCCACATTAATTCTCTGCCAAGTATAAGGGGAGCTTAGACATCTGGTTCACATGGAGACACCTACACACAGAAAACCAAATTTAGGTGCCTTAATCGGCTGGCTGAATCCACCCCTTTACTTGGAGATTTCCTCAGCTGGCAGCTGCGTTAGTATTATGCTTAAGAGGCTTCAATGGACATTCTTCTCATTTCCATTTCTAATCCACTCATGAGAACATTTACACTTTTGGCCTCTCTGATACACTTGCAGCAATTTACAACTGTAACTCTAGAGAAAACATACTTTCTTTTGTTTATTTTAAATTTATTGCCTGAAAATTTCACTCAGGACATCTAAATCTTATGCTATAAGAAACACAGAATTCACTTTCTCTATTACAATAGATTTTTTGACCACTATCACATTCACATTCCTTCATGGCCTTTTTCCAAATTAAACCATTCAAATGTATTCAAACACTTTTTGGGTTTTTTTTTTTTTTGTTTTTTTGTTTTGTTTTGTTTTGTTTTTTTTTTTTAAGGAAGCAATTCCACATCTCCAATCAGTTCATTGCTTTTCTTTCTACCTTTCTTGGTGCTTTAGGGAGAATTCCACACAATATTCAAGATGTGCAAGCATTTTTGATTTTACAAATCTTCGCATCTTGTTCTATATTCCAGTTTTAATGTACTGAACATCCTTTTTGCCTTTTCACCCGCTCCAAAGCACAGGATTGATGCCTTCAATCGATGAGCCACAAGAGACCCATAGATTCTTTCCTGAGTGCTCCTAATACATTTAAGGGTATGTGGGATGACCTTGTTCTACAGGCTTTCTGTCAGTGGTGGACAACAGTCTCTCCTATTCAGACATCTGTTTTTGCAAAGCTATTTAGAATATAATTCCTTTGAGATCTCCACCCACTGTCAAATTTGATACATATGGCCCAAGATTCAGAAGTACTTGAGAAGAAACAGCAGAACAGATAAACCATATACATATTCTGAGTTGTCATTTGACCTTATTTCCTAGGGAAAGCAGGCAAAAAAACCACGTCAAGTGGTCTTCAGCAAAAGTAACAGTAGGAAGAGGTTTGAGAGAAACCAGAGAAATGTCCTGCTTCCTCAAACACTGCAAATAAACTCTCCAGCACTTACAAGGGCTTTTCTATGCCACTCAAAACCAGAATCACTTAGAATCTCTACTAGGGGATGTGCAGACTTCAGTCATAGACAGCCTGTAGGCAAACAATTGTAACAGGAAACCACTGAAACAAATGCAAGTCCTCCCAGTTATGGAAAGAATACTTGGAGTTTCCTCCAGTCTTCTCTATCACATCTGGTCAACAAGCACTACACATCAGCTGGAGAAATTTGTTCTGAACAATTTGGATTTGGAAAAATAATACACATTAATTCTGTTTGGTTTGGGGGACATTTGCTTCCTTTTTCATAAAGTAGATGGCTCAGTCTAAGAAAAGAGACAGGATTTAAAGAATATATTTTGTAGCTGACTGTCCTTTTCTCTTGTGTAATTTCTGTGTCCAAGACATGTCAACAACAGAAATGAAATTTCATTGAAAATGCTTGAGTACATATGGAACCCAAATTTTGACCACAACCCACATTGACACAGGATTACTTTGGGTCACAGCTTCTTGCCAGGACTTATAAGAGTTCTTGTCTCTTGCTGTGAGCATATAGGAAGTGGGTCAATTAGTTAACACTAAGGGGTTATCACAGATCTTATTAAGCAATTGGGCTGGACAGATTATAAGGAATTTTGTGAAGTGAAACCTGTCTTAAAGACCTTACAGTAAATGACACAAAAAGGTAGAGGTTTATTAATTCTGTTAATAAAATGATAATCCAAGCACCAGGGAAATTCTTATCAATAAGAATTAAAAGAGATTAAATAGCTGGAATTACAAGGTGGGCAACAACTGGCCAAATTAGGACTTCCAGGATAACAGTTCTGCAGAAAACTGATAGCATGTATATGCTTAGATTGCTTTTACCTAAAAGAGCTTAAGACACCTTGCAGTCCTTGGGCTAAATTATTATGAGAGGGAGATCAAAGCTGTATGTTAGCCATTATGAAACAGGATTTGTGAAAAGCTGACTGTGTGGCTATCTCATTTAACTGCACCTTGCTTTCATCTTGATCCCTGCTACCTCCTTGCCATCCACCTGCCAAGCCCTCCACAGGCTGTAACTCCCTTTTCTCTCACTGCAGCTTCTGATTATGGATTGCCTTTTTGCCCTCTGTGCTCTAATGCTGCAGCTACAGCTCTTTGACAGGTTCTGGGTTCTGCTCTATTTTTGTTATTATAAAGCACCTTGCCATAATCTCTGGATATTGGGGGCAATATCCACCAAAGAATGGGCTTGGATGTGTCAACCCAGTTTAATTTCCACTTCAATAAAATAAAATCTGCCATCTTCAAAGTGTCACTCAGGAACTCAAGTTCTGTAATCTGGGTATTTATAAAGTAAGCTCCCAGTCCCGACTATGCTGGGCAAACCTCACAGTAAATTTGTTCTTAAACCTCATCAGGGTTTACAAACCCAACATGCCTTCAAGTTTCACCTCTTTGTCTGGAGAACCAACACCTGCCAAGTCGGTCCTGCACAAAGATGGATCTGTGGTGTGGTGGGTTTAGCAACCCAGTGGTTTGACCCTTTACTCTGGATTCAAAGACCGGAGGTTTTAGCATGACTCCCCACCTGTGAGGATGTAAATCTTGTCGCTGTGGAAACACATTAACTGCCAATCTCAGGTTACTTCAGTGTAGTTGTGGTAGATTTTCCTCTGCTATCTCCCTCTTCCAGCTGAAGAAAGCACCCCCCCACATTCCACACAACAACTCAAACTATAGGGTGATGGATCCATGGCTGGTCAGCCCAGACATCCTCCATCAGCCTGACCCACACGCCTTTTTTCCCCTCCAAAGCCCCTGGACAAGTACAGGGATAAGAGCATCTTTTATAAGGGGAGAGTATTAATATCTTTTATTGCAGGAGCTGGTCCTGTTCAGTCTAAAGACTGAGAAGGATCTCATGAATACATGTAAGTATCTCAAGAGGTGGGTGCCAAAAGGACAGTGCTGGACTCTTTTCGGTGGTGCCGAGCAACAGGAGAAGGAGCAATGGCCATAAACTAAAACACAAGAAGTTTCACTTCAAGATGAGTAAGACCTTCTTTACATTGAGGGCAGCAGAGCACTGGAACAGCTGCTCAGGGAGGTCATGGAGTCTCCCTTCACTGGATCCAAACGCACCTGGACACATTCCTGTGTCACCCGCTCCATGTGAACCTGCCTTGGCAGGGTTGAGCTGGATGGGATCTCCAGAGATCCCTTCCAACCCAAACAATTCTGTGACTCTTTACTTCCATGGGGCCACTTAAGGCCAAAAAAAATACCTCGAGGGGCTGGAAAAGGCTTTAATCGTCAGAGAGCTGCCAGACGCCATGTAAACCCAGTGGGATGAGAGACATACACAGCAAATCTGACGGGAGGAGGGGAGCGAAAGCCGCACAACCACAGCCCTGCACTCCTGATTCCCCTCACAGCTCGGCAAGAGGGATGCAGGACACACTCCCACAGCCCCTAGGCTCTTCCCCTCAGGGATCGCCATGTTCTCTGCCCTAGCCCCGCCTGTCATGGCGGCGGAGGAGGAGGAGGAGGAAGAGGAGGAGAATGGGGAGGAGAAGGAGGAGGAGGCAGCGGTCACATGGCGCCAGCGCCGCCACAGCGGGCGCGGGGCGGGCGAAGGGGCGATGCCACCGCCGCGGTGAGTGCGGGGCTGTGCGGGACACGGGCCGTGGCGGCGGCGTCAGGGGAGGCGGCCCTGAGGGGGCCCTGGCGCCGGGGTGAAGGGCAGCCCGGGGGTGCGGGTCGGGGTCAGCGGCGGTATCGGGCTCTCTGTACACGGTGGTGCTCGGTCGTAGATTAGACTCGATGATCTCAGAGCTCTTTTCCAACCGAATTGATGGTGTGATTATTTTTTCCTGCTTGCCCTGAGGCAGCGGTTCCTGAGCCCAGAGGCTGCTCCGGTGCGGGGCTGCCCCGGTTCGGGTCTCGGGTGAGGTGACAGCGGGAGGCTGCCCCGGCCGGGTCCCCGCCTGACCCGGCCCCTTGCTGAGGGCTCCTGGTTCAACCTGACCCCGGGGGGAGCTGCAGCGGGTCATGCTACACAGGATGGGAGATAACGTAATTATTGTTTCTTATAGTCTTTAAATGCATGTGAAGGAGCAGCAGCAGCAGCCCGCCTGCAGGTAGACTGAAACTCTGCAAATCTGACCCAAAATGTGAGGATCCGTACGTGTTAGTGTTGCTGGCGCTGCTCCGTTCATTGATTCGTTTGTAGAGCGAGGTCAGGCATTGCTTTTTGGAGCGCCGTGTCACCCCGTGAAGTATTAAAACTTTCTTTTCCTTTTGACTGGAAAATTTATTTTAAAACCGTTGCTTCCCCTCTTCCTCTCTCCTTCCTCCCCCGTCCTTCTCTCCCCCCTTGTTTTTCAGTATCTACTTAGATGCAACACTGTGGCTTCTCTCTTCATTTTAGCAAATATGTGTTATTCTTCGTGGCTGGTCTCCAGCTCTTCTAGTCAGTTCATTATTGCCATGTGGTATTTTTCTTTTTGTGTGTGTGTGTGTTAAAGCTTATAAGGAAAGTTGCAGCAGAACATGCTGGAGCAAATGGACTGTCTCAAAGTTACTTGCAAGGCAAAATAAAGGTTCTCTGGTCCCTTGCTTGCAAGAAAACAGCTGAATCTGAATAAGCCACTAAAAGCCCTGTGCTGCTGGCAGTGGGGGGCTTAGCATGTCAGAATTCCCTGCTGTAATGTGGTACTGGAAGCAAACATTGTGCTTAGAATCCACCTTTCCAGACAGCTGTTTCACCTTTGTTCATTTTGTCACAAGTGTCAGCCTTAAAACTGCTGTTGAAAGTAATTAGAGCACTGATGCTCTCTATTACAGCATCTCTGCCAAGCTGTATCCTGAGTTGTTTTTAATATCAGTTGCAAGGCAGCTGCAGTAGACCCTACAGGACTTTAATTATGTAATTAAAGTGCAGTCCTTACTCTTAGTATAAAAATAGTATCTCATGACCTGGCTTTGTTGCTGTAAACAATCAGTGTTTTCTTCATTTGGCCCGGAGTATTTGGAGCATTGCTTTCGGTTCAAAGGAAGGGTGAAATCTCTCAGTGCCAGCACAGAAATTGTGCAGGTGGGCAGGGTTGTTAGCACTCTGCTAACATGCTTTGTTTTTCCTTGGAAAAAGTGTTTCAACATAAGATGAAACCCCTTCTCTCCTTAGAAAGAGTATTCTGGTAGTCTGCAAGTTACATTAAGTATTCTTGCAGGCTTTATGAGCTAGGATCTGCTTTTTTTCCCCTTTCCTATGGATGTCATCTTAATAGGAAACTATTCCTGGGTATCTCTGATTAGTTTAAGCTGATCCAAATGCAGGCTGTGCCCAGGAAAGGATGGTACCAGCCTCTTCCTGCCAGTATGTTTCTGCCATGCTACCCCATGGAGAACCTCTAAATATGTGAAATAGTCCAGCTGGGATTCCTAGGCCTCATTTTAGAGCTGTGTAAATGTCCAGGTGGTTCCAGATAAGAGGCTTTTGATTAACAAGCAATTGGCCTCCCCTGGTAGAGCTGTCTCTGAAGAACTGCATGCCTTCTGCATAAGCTTTTCCTCATCTCTGGGTAAGATAAGCTCCTGCAGAGTTTTAGGAGCTCTTCTGCAGCAGGGAAGGAAAGAAATAACAGTGCAGCTCTAATGAGCCTTCATCTCCCAGCCTCAGATGAGGATGCCAGCAGGCAAAGTGGCGTTTGTTCTGCTGGAAGAGAGTCAGACTACAGATTTCAAGGCCTGTGGCCTGGCTTCTACTATCTAATCACATTTTCAGAGGATGCAAATCAATACTGCATTATGCACAGGAGTAACACTGGATAGAGTTCCTGAAAAGCTTCTGTGACACCGTAGTTCATGAGAATGAGTGAAGTCTGATCATTTTCATAGTGATGTAAAATAACAGTAGGTGTGATTGAAACATTTTAAGTGGCAGAAAGACTGGAAACAGCAGGGCAAGGGGAATAGAGATAAATTATTGGTATTTTGAAAATTTATCTACAGAAAATAGGCTTCCTCACAATAAGTGATGGAAACACCAAGTTTTTACTGGCAGGTGTAAGGCGTGCATGTGGTGTGGGGTCACATGGATGAGGTTAGAAGAGTCTGAGCAGACAGTAAAAGTGGGGATTTTGGATCTTCCAGTGGGAAAGGACAGGATACTGTGGGGGTGAAAAGAACAGAGGCAGGATGGTTCTTTGGTCACATTCCCTGAAGGTCCTGTAGAACTGTTGCAGTCTGAGCAACCAGCAGGCTGAGTTTGGCAGTGTGGCAGCCGTGTGTTGATAACTTGAAGCAGAGAAGTAAAATGAGACTTCCACTGAAGGGAAAAAAAATCTTCCAAGATTACAATAATTGCTTTCTGTGACTGTTGTTTGTCAACTTTATACAAAGTTCCATCTGCCTGGTAGGTGATACTGCAGCTAAAGGTATCCCCAAAATCAAGCAATTTCCTTTGGTACTATTCATTTTGGAGAGATATTGCTTGCTGTTGCAGAGTAAAAGTATGTTCTTGAACTTGAAGTGCAGAAATTAATTTGATTTTTCTTTCTCAAAAAGTATTAGAGGTGAAGTCTGAATCCCTGTTAGAGTGTGGGAGGCAGATAAACTGTCTTCTTATCTAAGGTTTCATTTCAAAACATATGGTGGTTTATGGAGATGAGAGCATCTGCTGTTGCAGCTACTGTGTTAATGTATAAAGTAGTGTCAGTGGTAAGCTCTTGGCTGTTCAAGCAGGGTTTTGCAGCAAGAGTGAAAGCATTTGTTCAGCTCTCTTTGTGTAAGAGTTGTATGCACCACATCCTTCAGCCACGTTCTAGCGTGTGAGTCGCATCTTTCTCATGTGAGTCAGCATTGTGTAAGAATTAGTGTAAATGTTCTGTTTGAAAACTCGGTAAAAACTAGAAATACACTGCAGCAGAAAAGGGGGAAAATTAGGAAGCTGACATGTGTTGTGTGTGTTGTATCTCAGCTCTCTCTTGTGCAGTGTGGCTTGGCAGCCTGATCCTTTGCATGTTTGAGACTGGAACACAGTGCTCAGGGCTGAATCAGCTTTTCCATTGCTGACATGGATTAGGGACCCCGATGTAGGATTTGGTGCTGCCTGCTCTGTGCTTTAGAGGGTGAGCAAGAACAAGTTGTGCAGGCCAGGGAGGCGTCCAGAGCTGCTACCCCACAGTGCTCACAGGTCTTGGATGTCTTTGTGGCTCAAAGTTCAGCTGGGAGCAGGTGAGCTTTTGTTGTTTTTTCTCTCATGGCAGTAGTGGCATTGCAAGTTCTGCATTTCTGAGACTGAAGTTGGCTGTTACTGACAAGTTCTACTTTACCAGCTCTGCTACAGAGACTGTTCACATTCCTGCTCCAGCCTCTCTTGCCAAGGAGCAGGACAAAATTAATTCCTCTTGCTGCTTGAGAGGGAAGGAATATGTGCATGAGTGGCTGTTTGGGGGGTAACTGCTGACCTGCAATAGCTTCTTGTCATTCCCAAGACTTTAACTACGGAGACACTGCACCATTTAAGAAGTCAGATTTTAAATTGACAGGCTAAGCTAATAAACTTGCAGAGGCATGCTGAAAGGAAGGTACCTCAGTGAAGGGTTGCTATGTGCCAGACTGATTTAAGCAAATACTTAATGAATGTTAGAGGCATGTTCGTGGAGGTCTTCTTAGTTTGTGAAAAACCGTCCAAATATTGCTTGGCTAAGTGACACAGATTTTCTTGTGCAGACAAGAATTAAATTGGATGTTTTAAACCTTGGAGGTGGCCTTAATTAAAACACATATACTTTTTCAGGAAGCACAAACTATCTTGTTTTGATTCAAAACCCCTTATGAATCAATCTTTGTGGGTATTTTGACTGTTTTGCCAGTTCCTGAAGCATAACATCAAGAGCAAAAGATGCCACTGTCTCTATTGATACTTCTCATATTTGTTATTGAATATGTTTTCCAGAAGTATTTCCTTTAGTTTTCCATTTCCTGAAATACCTTAATTTTGTCAGTTAGCATGAATCTCTTCTCTCTGGTGTCAGCAGATGTCGAGACTCATCACCTATGAACCAGGAGATGGCCAAGTTCTGGATTGCACATTAACCTTCTGTGCAAGCAGAGTGTTGGGAGGCATGGCTCCTACTGAAGTGGGAAAATGTATTTTTGATCTGCTATTCATTTTGTTGCAACATCCATGATTTCAACATCAAAATCCTGAATGTTTTCATGCTAAAAACATTGGCAGTAGATAAGTAGAAGAAAAGTGACCAAGAGGGAATGGAAAAGGAGTGGTCCACAACTCTTTCCTCAAAGGGATTTCTTGTAAGAAGGAAAGATTGAGTCTGTAGGATCACAGAGAAGCAATGAAAGACTAATAAAATTAATATTTTGGCATAACTTGTAGAAGTTTGCTGTCCTTACAGGCAGT
Organism: Dicaeum eximium; assembly: GCA_013396995.1. Taxonomy (NCBI): domain Eukaryota; kingdom Metazoa; phylum Chordata; class Aves; order Passeriformes; family Dicaeidae; genus Dicaeum; species Dicaeum eximium. The sequence continues at coordinate 2,579,987 of VWZP01001896.1, forward strand.
GTACAATCTGTTTCTGCTAGTGACTTGTTTTAATCCAACAATTAAGGTGTTTTCCTTAATGCATGAGGAGAGATCTGAGACATTGAGATGCTGAGAATCTCATTAAAATCTTCAGCAGAGCAAATACTTCAACCAGAGTGTCTTTTGGCTTGATCTGGTACCTGTCCTGGTGCAGTCAGTGAGTTGAAGAGAGAACACAAAGTAGGTTTATATCCTTAGGATTTCTCTCTTTTATTAATGTCTAGAGACATTTGTGAGAAGATAAAAAAGAGAGAGAAACCTGTGTGCAGAAAGTACTTTAAATTTCTGATGAGAAAATGAATCCAAAGCAAGAAGATCGCAGGGTCTTGATTTATCTCAGAATTTTTTACTGGGGAAAAATGAAAGTTCCAAATGGCATGGAGACTGTGGACTCTGTACTAAAGCTTGGAGTGAAAAACTCCAAGTGATGTTCATTTCTAGACATGAGAAATGCAGATGGACTTTTAAGTTCAACTCAGGCTTTTAGTATTTTTTCACCTCTACTATTTTTTTAACATGGAAAAACACAGAACATAGTACGTTGAGGAAATCACTAAGTTAGTGCCATCTGTAACATCATGGAGAAATGTAACAGGGTTAAGAACTCTGAGCAGTTTAGCATGAGTTAAATATTTTCCTGTTAGAGATGATATAGGGATTTAAACTGTAACTTGTTTTAACCTCATGTCTAATTCTGGGGCTACCTTTCATCTATTGTTTATATTTTCATTTGTGTTTGGTTTTTGTTGTCTGGGTTTGGTTTTTTTTTTTTAACAAATAAATCCTTATGCTTATATCACTTACTCAGGCTCCATAAAGATGTTTGATCCTGGTCTAACTGAACAAAATATTTTTATGTAAATTTCTGCTTATTGAAAAGAAAAACTGTGCAGAAAGAGAAATGAAGTAGACTTGTATGATTTGTGGGGAATTGCCATGGAAGTCTTGGAATTCTGTAATCTGAGGTTGCAGGTTAAAGTGCAATGTAACAATTCTCATTAAGGCAGTTTCCAACTCTCTAGTACAAATAGTGACATATTTGCAGCCATTGTGCATTTTATCCCTGTTCAGGTAGAGTCTTTGGAAGTTTCCAGTGTGAGTTGGCAGATGGCTTTTGTGTATTTTTTTGTATCCAGCTGTTGATATCAGCACTGAGTTCTGCACAAGTGGATGGTAGATGTCTTCTGGGAGCTACTGCAGAGCCTGTGCCAAGTGCAGTTTCCATGGTTAGTAGTCACAGGTTTAAAACACTGCTCAACCCCACTTTTTACAGCTGTCCCCCTCGAAAGTCCTTCAGTGAGGTCTGTTTTGTTGACAGATTTGCTGCCACCATTTTTTGTCAGGAGGGTTGCACAAACAAGGCCTGATTTTTTTTTTTTTAATTTGTCTTTTTTTTTAGAATTAGAAAATGTGTTTTCACTTTCCTAGTAAAAGATTGGAAAAAAAGCCCACAGCACTTTTGATGAAAATTTCTGAAGATGAACAGAAAACATACCTAGAAAAAATCTGTCAAAATACGGGAATCTCATGAAGTTCCTAGGGATTTGGAAATGAGGATTAAGGGAATTTGTATACAACTTAATGTTCATTTACTCTAGCATTACTGTGATCTAGTAATGATGAAGAATGTTATTGATTGATTATGTGAGTGGCAGGAAAATGACCATGTGTATATTGCCAGATCCATGGATTCATATATGGATCATGCATCAGCTGAAAAAACTTAATAAAAGAGCTGTGAAAAATAATTACAAACAGAAAAATACACAGTGATTTTGGGGCAGTGACTGTAGCCAAATGAGTATATGCAGCATTGGTGCCCTCAGACCCATCCAAACTGGCCTGTTTTCCTAGAGAAACCTGTGCTCGTTACCCCATTCCCAGGCAGGACTTGCAAGCAGCAAAGTGTTAAGTTTCAGGCTCAGCGGTTCATTGTTCCCGGGGAATGAAGACACGGCTGCTGCTGCAGTCAATGTGCTCTCCCTGTGTAACCTTGCTCTGCTTTAGTGCCGACTCTTCTGGAAAAAGGTGAGGGTTCTTCAGTTCAGCTCTTCCTGTAGAAGTGTCACTAATCTAATTATTTTGCATGAATCTGCATTTTTGTTGTGATTTCGGTAAGCTTTGCAGACGCAAAATGTGAGGAACAGCTAAGCAGATTTTAAACATTTAGAAAAGGTATTAAGCAGATTTCTTATGTGTAGTTGACCTTGTAAGCTCTCATACATTCTGCATTTGGATATAGTGCTGATGGGTTGTTAAACTAATGTTTGGATGCATGGCTCAGTAATGTGAGAGATGCAGTGAAGAACAACTTGCGGGCTGTTTAACCTTGCTGTTTTCTAAGCTCCGTGAAGAAGGAAAGGGCTGTATTACAAAATGCATTGCAGTTTACTTTAGAGACATTCTGGCTTCTTTCAGAGCTGGTTTTATTGATGAAAAGAAAATCTTGCTGTTTGAATTAGAAGAAAGTATTTGTCAGCAACAAGAAAGCTGAAGGTATTTTTAGGACTCCGGGAATGGCATGACATGTATTTGTGTGCCAGATGGCTTAAAGGAACATCCAGCCCAGCAGCCTACGGAGCGTTTGTCAGGGGGATAGGTAAGAATTTCTTTCTTATAACTGTGCTTTGGGAAATAAAAAGCTTTTTCAGAGGGAAATGAGGACACTGCAGCAGCATGAAACTCTACTGTATACCACTTATTTTTCCCAGAATTGAGAACTAGGATTTTGGTAAGCTTGTATTTCTAATCCAGTAGTTTTTGTTTTCTCTAATCAGGTTGGACTATTGTGTTACTTTTCTTGATGCAATATTGTACTGCTGGTTGTAACTAAACCTGGTGTTCTTTTCAGCTGTTGGTTAACATGAGATCCTGACTTAAAAATGTTTTTCTTTCCAAAACTTGTAACTGTTTTTTCCATTAAAATTGTGTCCTTCAGTTAGAGCTCTCATGAAATACTCTCACTTCATGAAGTGGAGTAATATGTGGGGAGAAAGGAATCCTTTATCAATTAGGGAAAAACCCAACATGTTTTATTGTTGACAAAGAAGTGGAAGATGCTACTGCAGAAGATACTTGAACATTTCTTTAAGGATGCTTTTTTTTTTAATGCAAGTGGATAAAGAAGGAATTTCACATTTTTATTATAAAAAACATAAGCGCATACACTCTGGGATGGCAACCTGCTAAGTAAAGCTTTTTTACTGGAGTTGAGAAATTCCAAAAAGCTTGATAAGCAAATTTATGTTGCTAGAGGAGGTGTTTCAATGTATAGTTCACAGATTTGAAAATGATACTATGCAATATTTAGACATCTCTGATTAAAGCCCAAAAACTGAAATACAAATCAGTATATGAGTGAGTAATTTGACACTGGAAAAATAGTGAGGGCTGAGAATGTAAAGACTTAACTAGATGGATTTTTAAATTTGTCCTAAAACACTTAAAGCTTTTCAGACTTCATATATTCAGAGTATAGTTTCATAGGTCGTCAACAATTCATGCAGCTAATCAATGTGCCTTTCTTTATCTTTAAAATATAATTAATATAGATATTTTAAGATTATCTGCAAAGTGTTGCTCAAGATTTTGTATTCATTCCAGGAGGATTTATTTTAGGTGGTGTGACATGGGTTTGTATATCTGTGCTGAAATGACTAAACTGTTGGCTCTCAAAGCTTAGAAAGTTGAATTTGGAAGGGACTTGCAGAGGCTAATTAAAAATAGATCTTAATGTGTCATCTCATTAAAATGAATGGGAACAGTGGTCTTATGCAAGAGGGCAACCTGTGGTTCACAGGTTATTTCTGTGAATGAGTGTTGGTGTGACTGAACATTAACATGATTTAACATTAGTCTTTTTAGTTTATTCTTTCTCCTACCTTTCACCTCACTAAATAACCTGGGTCTGTTTTCTTGGTAACATCCCAGTAGATAGCAACAGGCTGCTATTTTAGTTCTCATCCCAAAGCTGTCTTTTCTGCAGGCTGAAGAAGCCCAGCATCCTCAGTTCTCACAGGGCAAATGTTCCAGCCTGTGACCATCCTAGTGGCCTTTTACTGGCCTCATTCCAGTTTCCTGATGTCTGTCTTGTACTGGCAAAGCCCTCCCTGGGTGGTGTCCTGTGCCTGTGGTCACAGGGAGCTGTGGAACTGCCCCCCTGGCTCAGCTGCCTGTGCTGCTGTGGGTCCATCCCTCAGCTCTCCTTGCTGCAGGGCTGTGCTCTGGCTCGGGCTTAGCCAGACCTTGGCTGGTCCTTGCTGCAGAGCTGTTCCTCAGGCTGTGCCAGCAGCCAGGGAATTTGTCTGTCCCAGGTGCAGGACTTGGCATTTGTCCTTGATGAATGTCACAATTCAGGTCCCTGTAGGCCCAGCCTATCTTTACATGAGAAGTTACCTGCCTGTAGTCTATCAAAAAAAGCCTTAATTCATAAAGTGCAGTCACTCATCCCTCTGTAAGGTCAAAAATTAATGGTGGTTTTTAATGAAGAACAAACAAGTAGGTAGATCCAATTTAGGGATAAAACAATCCTGTAGGAGAGTTTTTTAGGGAGGAGTTAAATTGGCTCAGTGCTTAGATTCTGGAGTACGTGAAACAGTTTTATTTAGAAGTGTCTATGACTTTTGCTCTGGCTGTATGTTCAGTGGATGTTGTTCCTAATGATGTGTGTTGGATCTGAAGCAAAATCTGCCTGAGATGTCCCTTCTTCATCTTGCTGGTCTATTTACTGTGACTTTCCCTGAAGAGAGAGATTCTAATGGAAAGGTTCCCTCGAAAAAAAGAATTCTTGTGCAAGTGCAGAAGGTGTGTGAATGGCATCTCTGTTTGTGTGATGAGTGTGTATTATTGCAGTACTACTTCTTCCTAATCTGGCCTCTGTTCATTGCACTGTTAATGCTGTTGTCTGATAGTGATTCAACCAGTAAATTGGCAAGGCTGTCCACGGGTAGCTATAACATCTTGGAGGCCAAGAAATGTAGGAAGAGTTAAGGCTGTGAAAAGAGCAAAGTTGCATTGTGAGTAGTGTTGTTTTATATTCTTGTGTTCTGCTTCCCCCCAAAAATAAGAAAGTAAAAATTAGAAGCATCTATAGAAGGTCATGCAGCAAAATATCCTAATACTCTCTATAAAGATAAAGTAATTTAATAATTTTTTTTTTGTAGAATGCTCTTTAAAAATTAAGATTATACACATCTGTTCCTTGCCTCAATATAGTTCCAAAATACACAGGTAGTCTTGCAGGGGACCTGGGTAGTATGAGTTGTGTATCTGTCTTTTTCAGTTTCTTTTTTTTTTAAAGAAAAGCTGTTCTTGGAAAAACTACAAACAAACTTTAAGGTTTTCTCAAATAATTTTTACTCCTATTTAAAAAATCTTGAGGTTAGTCTGATCCTCTGTTTGACCTCTGACAAACATGAGTTCTGGCACAGTTATGAAATATCTACTCATACGGTGTGTTTACTAAACTGTTGAGGTTAATCCAAGCAGATGTCAGTGCTTAAGCAGTGGCAGGTCATAGAGACTGTAGCAAATATTGCTCTTTAAGCCAAAATATTGTGGATTGTGGTTGACATTTTTTGCTTCCTTTAAAAACATCCAAGGCCAACACACTGGGCCAGTGTTAGTGAGAGCTGCACAGGTTCCTAACAACAAACCCTCCTGGGCTGCAGGAGGGGGGAACACAGTTGTGTCCTTGTTGGGCCAGTTATTAAATGAATATAAATGTTCCTGGGCTTGATGTATGAACTGAATGCCGTGGTGGTGGTGTAAGAAAAGCTAAAGAAGCTGCTAAAAGAAGCTGCTGTGACATCAAAATGCTATTGCACAGTGAGCACTGCAGCTCAGTCTGCCGGGTGGGCTCCTGGGGAGTTTTTCAGCTTTGTGATTGAATTTAAGAGACTTTTACTGAGTTACTAATATTTAACCTTTATAGTTCTCTTAAAAAAACAATTATTTACTGCTTGTGCAAGGAACTGAGAATTATGTACTGGAATTTGTGTAAATTAGAGAGCAGTATTTTACTCCTTTCTGGCATTTCTGGTATGTGGGTCTGCAAACTCAGTTCCAAGGCTTTGCCAAAGGAAAACTGTCATGCAATAAATATATGACAGTCAAAATAGAGCAACAAGAGACACTGAAAGGCTGAATATTTGGTTAGAAATTCTCAGAATACTGTTCCTTTCAGTCTTGGTCTCTTCTGAGCTGATACAGATGGAGGCAGCTTCTAAGATATGTTTTTTCCTCTCTTGCCTCCAAACTGGATTGTCATTTCCTGATGTAGGAGATACTGCCACCTTGGATGATTTGTTGTGTTTGTCTCTGGATTCCTGAGGACACCAGAGTGAACAGCCATGAGCTCCATGCATCTTTAGGGCATGGGAATGAAGGTCTGTAAAATACTTAAAGGCGTTATCATTTCGTACTTGCTCTGGAAGCTCCTATCTTGCCAAGGCAAAGGAAATGTCTTCTGTTTATTCTGGATGTTCTTTACTACTTGAGTTTTTGGAAAGGAGGATTTTTTGAGTTTTTTTTTCACTTTTGGCAGCTGTACTGCTTTTGAGAAATGAAGGGGAGATGCATGATAGACCCTCAAGCCTAGTCTTGAGGAAAATGTGTGAGGAGCTGTATTGTGAAACAATTTTTGCTGTATTTAAATAATGGATTATTCTTCTGTGGCATTTAGTATTTTTGTTTGTACTTGAATAAATAAGTAGAAAAGGTTTTTAACTCTACTGTCCAAATAGCAATTTGTTGGTGACTGGACTCATTGTTACAATATTGCATAGGTGAAAATTATTCTTGTCCGTTGGTTATCTGAATAATGCAATTCTGCTTTTTTTTATTTCAGTTGTTTCTATCTAACTGTTCAGACCTGCCAGCTGTGCTTGCATTAGCAGAGCTTTAGGGTGTTGAGTTAAAAATACATATAATCTGTTTATTTCATGCAGCATGTACCAGGGCTGAGAAAGATCCTAATACTTTGGATTTGAAAGGCATGTCCTTTGCATCTCCTGTATTCAGGAACAGGTTTTCTCTATTTAAAGGGGAAAAAAGTGAGGAAGAAATAAAGAAGGATTTGGCTTTGCTTAAGTTTCAAAATTCTATTGAGAGAGGATGGATGTTTAAGACAATCATCAAGATATTATGACCATCCATAGACTGAGACAGTTGTTGGGTAAATTGGCAAAATGTATTTCCTAAAAGACTTCACAACACTGGAGAGCAAAGGAGTCTGGACAGAGTAAGACTTGTATTCACTGTGTCCACATGGAAGGAGTTCATGGATAGGGAGATGGCTGAGGTAAGAATCAAGGGTTGAGTGTCAGGCTCTGTGAACTGAAGGTTTCCTCCTGTGTCCTTGTGCCCAGCTGCAGTCTCCTCTGCTTCTCCCTCCTCCCTCCCACTTATCAAAGTGGTTATTTTTTGTTGCACACTGAAATGAGTGGAGGGATTCTTGTTTCTTGGTATGTTGAGGAGAGGCAGAGATACATTCATGTGATTGTGCTTTGTATGCGCAGAAGTGTAGGGCTGGAAAGGTTCTCTTGGTTCCTCAGGGCAGATCCCAAACAGGACTGAGGTGGCTGAAGACTTGGAAACCTCCTCTGGCCTAAAGCACATCTGTAAGAAGTCAGTCAGTTTAAAACTCTAAAGCTGGTGTGTGCAGCTCTGACACAGATCCTGACTCTGTCTGCTTAAATGGTAGAAGTGGTTGAGACCCGAAGGACGGTGTTTGTGTAAATTCATATCTGTTGGTGAATAAAGTCAACTAATAAGCCTCAATGTGCTTTTCATACACAGGGTTAACTTTTTTTTCTGTTCTGCCTTCAGAATGGTCTACATAGTGAGTCTGTATTTTCCTGCCAAATAAATTACCAAATGTCTTGGTTGAATAACAAGGTACTGAATGGGCACAGGCTGTGCATTGTGGAGGTTCTGTCATTTGATTTAAATGCAGTATTTCAACATCTTTATCATTTTACAAAATGCTGGAAGAGTGAATTAGAGGAAAAGAAGATGAAACAGATCTAGCAAGGATCAGGAGGAAATAATACTTGGTTTATTTAGCTTTGGTTTGCATTTGTTACTTTTGTAGCAGTAGCCAAGCATGAGATTTTAGCCTGGTTAGAGATGGAAGGGATGTACAGCATGTCCCCACTCTGGTGATTAGTAATTTATCCCTTCCTCTTTAATCTGAGTGTGCCTGATGTCAGTCACAGCAAACTTTAACCTTGCCATGTCTGGAAGTTCCACAGCAGCAAGTGTAGCTCTGAGCTGTGAAAGAGATGCACAAAACCAGGGAAATATTTAATCAATGAGGAATTCTGCTCTGTGGGCCTGTCTTCTGACTGTTACCAGAGATAGAATAGATTATGTTTGTTTTTTCTGTGCAAGCTACAGTTTAGATGTGTCCTTAAACAACTCTGAAATGAAAAGGTTCCTTCTCTGTTATAGTAATTTTTATTTTATCAGGACAGTTCTGTTCCAAAGTGTCAGCACATATTAGGATTGTCCATCTGTGTTACCACAGTGAATGGAAAAACACCTCTAGCAGTTTTTGGGAAGCAGTATGTTAGGCTTGGACAAATCTTACTGCAGATGACCTTCTGGTGGCCATGCAAAAAGAACCTGGCAAGCACCCAGATCCTCTTTTATGGAGAAGCATTAATTGTCTGCAGACTGCTGAGCAAGAAGAATTATTATAAAGAGAGGATATAACTGTTTATCTCCTCTTGCTCCTCTGCAGCCTTGCATGCTTTTTCTGATCCAGGGTTCACCTTGGTGAACCTTGTGTGTGTGTTAGCACAGGGCATGAGGCACTGGGGATTGGTCATCTGTACTTCTCTAGCTGGTAAACTTATTCTGCTAGCAAAAATGAGGATTTTCCTCAATCATTTCTGCCCCAGAGCGTTTGATGCCTGACTAATTTGGTAGCTTTGCAGCTAAGCAGCGAGATTTCTGTGTGACGGTGTTAGAGAGAGAGCTCGTTTCACAGAGAGTGCAATTCATCTGTATGCACAGGGTCAGCCTGAGATTTAAACCCTGTGTAAGACCTTTTTAAGCTCCTTGGGCTCAACTGCTCCGTAGATTGTTGTCTTGCAGAAGTGAGAGAGTTTAACATGGTAAGAACAATGGGTAAATTATTTTTGAGGAGAGTGGGTTTTGGTTTTTTTGCTTTACTCTGTGGATATTTTATTCTCGGGAGATGATGACCTGCTGCAGTCTGGGAAATGTAAGCTTCAATTTTGACATATATTCTTTTTGGATGCAAGTCACTAAGGACTCAGAATTACATTGCCAAAGTAAATGGTGTCTTTATCATGTTCTTTGGGATCATTAACAGCTTCTACCTTTGTTTAATAGTTTCCCATGTTGAGAAGGAATAATTTGTTTGTGCTCATAAATGTTCTGGTTTGTTCTTTGCCAGACTGACCTGAAAACTTCTGCTAGTTTCTGATGTTTTGAGTAGTTTGAAAAGTGCACCAGCATAAATGATTGACTCCCACCCCAATATTTGTTTTCTTAAAATAAAAGTTTTGCTAATTAAAAGGTAATTTCCTGATTTTTTGTTATTGTGCAAAGACTTTGTTGTGGTTAGATAGTGATGAAAGAAATTAAAATCTTTAAATCAGCATTTTTTTTCGCCCCTGAATTTGGGGAACTGATCTGTATAATTTTTAAGGCATGTGGGAGTTTTTTTTTGTTAGTGTGGGGGATTTTTTGTATGTTGTTTGGTGGTTCTGTTTTGTTGGTTTTGGTTGGTTTTGGGTTTCTTTTGCAGGGTGGGTGAAGGGTGTTGAACATTTTTTAGATTTGGGGAACTCCAGAAACTCTACCCAATTCTCCTGGCCCAAAAGTAAAATATTTTCACCAGCTTCATTTGCTTCACTTCACAGTTTTGCTTATGCAGGATAGCTTGGGAAAATTGTCTTATGGATGTCTAAAGTAAAACTCTAGTCTGGGTTGCTTCCTTCCAGCTCTAGATGGGTATCTCCTTCAGGGAATATGAAAGCTTTTCTGGAATCTGCAGAGGCCTGGAGGAACCCAGTGAATTACCTTCCATGTGTATAGTATATTTAACTATATAGTTATATATTTAAATCAAGGGAGGCATACTAGAAATATACCGTTGTGGAACAGAGATAATTATATAACTATTCTGAGGAAAAGTTAGAATTTTTACCTTTAATTGTGGTGTGTCACTGGGCTCTTAGTGATTGTTTGTTCCATATTTTAAAGCAGTGGTATCCACATTAAATGTGAAAACATGTTTACTTTTTGAATGGGAGAGTGAAAAGGGATTTACTTCTTAAGGTCTGTGCCTAAAGTTTAGGCTCTAAAAATCATGTAATGGAGGAGTAACCTATCAAATGTATTTCCTAATGTATAAGGTAACAGGCAGCACTCTCAAAATGTGTGTTTTCACTCTTTCCCAGGTAATTGAGAATGGGCCCTCAAGGATGCTGAGTCTACAATGGGAAGTGTCACACTTCGCTATTTCTGCTATGGGTGCCTCTTCACATCAGTGACCTGGACACTTCTGCTCTTTGTTTATTTCAACTTCAGTGAAGAGAGCCAATCCTTCAAGAATGTGCCCATCAAGGGGCTGGAACCTCAGAGGCCATTTCCAAAAAAATTCTATCCCCGTTTTACACGGGGGCCAGTTCATATGCCTGAACTGCAACAGAAAGAGAATAAGATAGGAAACTCTTTTGGAAATCATATCCAGGATCCAGTTAAGGGGGAGATAGAATTCTCTCCTGAAATGGGTAAGTGGTTTTTAGTGTTGGTGACAAACTTAGTAAAACAACAAGAGAAATAAGACTTTTTTTTACAGAAAACTATCTCAGGGAAAAGTGTATAATGAAGAAGTTGCGTTTCTTAAAATGCAGGTGGTACTCGTGGCTCTCTGCATTAGGAATTACTTGGAATTTATTCTACAGTGGTTAACCCAAAATAGACTCTTTCTAATATTTACATCTATGCTGTGTAAGTGGTGATGAAGACTGGGTTACAGCAGGGTCTGCCCTTGATGAACTAAATCTTGCTTTCAGAAGGTTCAGTGTGTGCTTGTTTCATATCCTACTCCTGTATTAATTGGTCTCAGATACATAACCTTTAATTAGGTACAGAGAAGCTCTACTTACACACAGTAATTAAAAATAGCTTGATATCAATGAACAGTGAAGAGGACCCACTGATTTGGAGAATATGCTTGGAGTATGACAATCTACAAGAATGCATATGAGACAAACTTGCAATGCAAGGCTGAGATGACAGTGGTTAGAGCCAAATCCTGCTTACTTTGTACCAGCAAAGGTCTGTGTGTTTCACTAGAGCATGTTTCATCAATGAGGTGATTTCGTTTTGTGTTATAAATTAAAATGCTTTGTGTATTCTAGTGCTTACAGCATATTCACTGCTGTGTTTAGATGTGCAAACAGGCATGTTGTGTACTGGCTTAAATCCTGGTTTGAGTCTGGAGGCAGAAGTGCTGTGGCAGAGTGTTGGGGTATTTGTTTCTGCTGCTGCTTTGGGAAATCCAGCACTGAAACAAACCTTCATAGCCAGGGTTTAATGCTCATATCTCAGTGAATCCATGATTGTGGATGAATGGTGAATCAGGAGCTTCGTGGGTTTATACAACTTTACCAAACTTCACTTTCTGAGTTGGTCATTAGACCTGTGTGAATATGTAAGAAAAATGGCAGTTCATGTTACCCTGTGGCATCACGAGTGTTTTTCAGTTCACTGCAAAAAGCCAGAGTGCCAAGTGAGCTGAAGGCCAGTCCAGAAGTGGCCATTTCTTTCCAGCTATTCAGTCTGGGCCAGGAAAGAAATGGAGCTTCTAAACTGAGAAATCCTTTGATCTTCAAACCAAGTGACTGGTTTGGTTGGTGAAAGCCAAGGGGAGTTACAGTACCAGGATAAATTCTACAGGAATCATCAGGAGACAGCTCTTAAGATGAGGTGTTGTAGGAAAGGGCTTCCTGAAGTCTGTCTAGGGTAGGACAGTGATAAACATGCAAAGCAAAAAAAACCAAAATAAAGTGAAACGAAAGTTGGTGTATGATAGTCAAAATCAAACTGTTGTCTGGTAGGTCAATCTGTCTTTTCTTTTTTCATAAATCTGTGAAATCCATATAACACTGCTGAAGTAAAACCTAAACTGAGGTTTCGATTGCAAGCCCCTTATTTTCCAAGGGTTTCTATCTGCTCTTTGAACTGAAATAATTCAGGTCTTTTGCATGCATTGGATACTGTTCTTCGTGAGAAGGTTTTTAAAATATTAGCATTCCTTGAATATATTCATAAGATCAGAAAAATGTAGTTAGTGGTTGGCTATGGATGGATTGTAGAATGAAACATTTGGGACGTGTTTTAAGCTCACGCTTGTTATGAATAAAACATTTTAAGGTGACCACAGTACCGTGTGCCACTGATTATGCCAGAAAAATGGAGCTGGGTGTCTGAACCGACCAGCTGGAGACATTCCTTTGGGAATGGATGTGGTTCATTAGAGGACTGACTGACCCCTTTAGGCTGCTAGGGCTGGGGGTGTGACACTGCCACTGTAAACAGACGTCATTCCTACCCCCACAGCACAGCTCATCCACAGTGGGAGCACTCATCCATGAGCAGCACAGCCAGTCACAAGACACTGTGTGGGTGTGTCCCATTTATCTCACAGATATCACTACCCAGCACTTCCCACTTGGTCCTGCACAAATGTCAGAGCATTTACTCTTGAGCTATTTGATAGTGCAGCCGCATTGCCATTGCTGAACTTGAGACTAAAAGCCACAGGGTGGTAATTGTAAATGGTGGGAATGTGGATGCATGGAATTCCCTCCAGAATGTCACCTGGTACCTGTAGGTAGACTTTGTCATTGAGACACAGCTGTGCTCTGAAGGCCCAGATGGATTATTTGTTTTGAAGCTTTTTTCCATTTCAAACATTTACAATTACTTCTCTTTTGTGTTTAACCCAATTCATTTTCTCCAGACTTGGCTTTTGCATAGCTGGTGAAAACTGGAGAACACGAGGTGTGCAGACAGGCTGAGAGGATTGAGTTTATTCTGCCTCAGAGAGAAGGCTGAGAGGGGAGATTTTATTGCTGTCAGCAGCAGCTGAATAGGGGGCAGTAGGAAAGATGGAGGGAGACTCCTTCCAGAGTGCTTGGGATTATGATAAGAAACTGGAGCCAGGGCATTTCAGTTATGGAAGAGGAAAAACATTTTCAATGTGATGGTGGTCAAATGCTTAAACAGGAAAATAAAAGGTTGTAGAATCTCCTTCTTTGGAGATACTGAAGGCTTTCAGAACTTAACTGCACTGGTTCTGAGCAACCTGATCTAGCTGGACCTGCTTTTGGGAAGGAGATGAGATCAGGTGTCCCTTTCACTCTGAATTAGTCTGTGAATGTATGAAACATATTTTCCTGGAAGTATGGTAGCAAGTGAATGAGGACCCCTCTTGTTAACTATTTTCTGCAGATTTTGAGTGATATGGAGGTGATGAGCAGGGTGGAAGGAGATAACTTACATGATCATTGCTGACTTCTTGTACTGAAATTTCAGTGAAATTGCCTGTGTAGCCTGATAATAACTGAAGAGATGACAGGCATCTCATTCTGTGCAGCCAGCTGAATAGAGACAATAAAAAATAATCACTCTGCTACCTGAATTGTTGCAGAAGTGGCTAGAGGCACAGGTAGTGGCAGACACCATCTGTCTCTCCCTCATGGAGTTGTGTGAAGTGCCACAATGTTTTGGTTCTCTTCTCACTGCTGAGTGTGTGGCTCAGGGAGAGAAACCCATGGCACTGAGTCAAGGCAGGCAGGATGACACTGAAAATTTCATCTTGGCGTATAGCAGTGCATTTGCTAATACCAACAGTTACTTCTGCCTTGCTTAGTAACAGTTACCATGTCTGCTAAAATAATCAATAAGCAGCAACTCTACTGGTGTTTTACTTGCTGTCAAAGTCACAGGTGAGATAAACAAAAGTTTACAGTTCTTGCTTAGCTATTTGTTACCACAGACTTCAGAACTGCATGAAATTGGAGCTGCAATTGTGAGGATTTTTCTACCATTTTAAATGTATTTCCTCTCTCAAATTCCCATTACATGCCCGTCACCTGTAGGGATAGATGCTGATTCATTGTGTGCCAAAGTCAGTCCTCTGTTACTTGTTTGATGTTAGTTTTAGGTGGTGCTAAGAATTAGAGTCCATATGAGTGAAAGGAGGCAATAAACACAATGGAGCCAGCAGTCTTTGGAGAAGGATTTAATTTTATTACAGGTGCAAGGGCTACTCATAAGTGCTGCCTGTTTGTGAGAGGGAGCAGAAATAGTTGCACAAATATACACTTTGCAAAACCAGAGGGATTTTTAAGAGCATAATGGCTTTTAGAAGAGGTTAAAGCATATGTTTCAATCCTTGATTTCTTTCAAACAATGTTTTTGAGCCTTTTAGCTGATCTTGGCATGTTTCTTTTACAGGAATGATTTTTAATGAAGAAGATCAGGAAGTGAGAGACTTGGGCTATCAGAAGCATGCTTTCAATATGCTTATCAGCAATCGACTGGGATACCACAGGGAGGTGCCTGATACAAGAGATGCAAAGTAGGTGTTGATTTTTAGAGAGAACATGGTATAGTTTCATGTGCTCAATGGCTTGTTACACCTGATGTAGTATTTAATATTTTTGGTATAACATTTCTGTCATACACTGTTCCATCTCCATGTGTTGCTGAAGGCAGATTTTTCAGCTATTTAACAGGAGTGCTTGAGGATAGGATTTCTATTCTTTGGTCTTTTCTGTCTAAATATTGTTTCTAGAGATGTAAATTTTTTTTTGGTCAGCTGCTAAAGGTATGTGATAGGTTGTGCACTGCTTTGAATATTTTTTATTAAAGAATAGGTATTTTTCTATAATCTACCCGGTGCATATGGTGGGGGGAACAACTCACCTCTGTAACAAGAAGAAAAACTCCCAACACTGAAAAATAAATAAACTTGCATCTATTTTTCTAGTGGTTTATCTGGTGTGGGTGAATGTAATGAATTGTATTTGCTAATTGTTTTTCCCAGAATTGAGCTCATTCTAAGTAAATGAAAGCTTTTCTTCTCTACTTCTGGGTTTCCATTTCTAATTTCTTATTTTTATTGGCTCTCCCCACACCTGGCACCTTCATCTGGCATTCATCTGTGATACTTAGCCCCATTAGAAGTAAGGACAAGCTTTGAAAATAAGAAGAAAGAATGATCTTTTTCTTTGAGTGGGATTCATCTTGCAGATTAAGATGCTTAGATAACTGCATGTTAGTTGTCAGTTGTCTCTGCTTTTATTATAATTAGCAGAGATCCAGTCAGTGCAGTTAATGAAGCATGCAGAGCTCTTCAGCTGACAAAACACACTTGACAGCCTTAGGGTGAGCTGAACACTATTTAGGCTGCACTGACAGCAGTGACTAGATTTAAATGTCTTAATCTGCCCTCTCAATCCCAAGGTTGGTTGTGTAAATAGGTATTTAGCACCAGTGGAGGTTTTCTGGGATATCCAACCCTGTCTCCAGCAGCTGGCCAATAAAGCTGTGGTATTTTTGTGGGCCTCATGTCATATTTGAACTGTCTGAGCTACCTGAGGGTACTAGACTGTGTTTTGACAGCTGAAACATGCCCTATCTTCTGTTCTCTGTCTTGAGCATCTCTGGTTCTTATTCCCACCTCAGTCCATGATATCCTCTGTTTTCTAACAAGCAGCAGAGTTAATTATGAGTCTGTATTATGTGGAAAGTAACTTACTGTGCTGAGGCCTCCTATAGCTGTTACATGTTTGGGTTCATTATATTCACGTTAGGGGTTCCTCCTACACATTTAATGTTCGCTTGTTATTTATGAAGTGTCAGCAGTGACCCAGCTCCATGGAAACCCCTCTGTAAATAGGGACGAAGACTCTGTTCCTGTTTGCAGATGCAGAGAGAAGTCCTACCCTGCTGATCTGCCCTCTGCCAGCATCGTGATTTGTTTCTACAACGAGGCGCTCTCCGCCCTGCTCCGCACAGTGCACAGCGTCCTGGACCGCACCCCCGCCCACCTCCTGCACGAAATCATCCTGGTGGATGACAACAGTGAATTGGGTGAGAGACTCTGTCAGGAATATTACACTCCTGGTCCTTCCTGTGCTTTATTGACTGGTCAAAATAAGTCATGCAAGTCATCATGCAAAACCAGTTTGTACTGCAGCCCATCACCAGAGTGGCAGCCAGTAGAGATGTGTGGTGTCCAGAGATGCCCAAGGTGACATCCTCTTTGCCACTGGTGCCATTTTACTAATGAGCTTTGTATACAAGTTTTAACATTCAAAATCAGGTTTTGAAGCTAATAATCATAGAATCAAAGAATGTTAGGGGGCTTGAAGGGACCTTAAAGCTGATCT
Source organism: Dicaeum eximium (assembly GCA_013396995.1). Classification (NCBI taxonomy): domain Eukaryota; kingdom Metazoa; phylum Chordata; class Aves; order Passeriformes; family Dicaeidae; genus Dicaeum; species Dicaeum eximium. The sequence continues at coordinate 2,596,450 of VWZP01001896.1, forward strand.
AGTCCCAACTCCTATTGCCATGGGCAATACTTCCCACTAGACCAGGTTGCTCAAGGCCCTATTCAACCTGGCCTTGAATGCTTCCAGGGATGGAGCATCCACAGCTTCCCTGGGCAACCTGTTCCAGTGTCTCACAACCCTCACAGTAAAGAATTTCTTCTTACTATCTAACCTTAGTTTTCTCTCTTTCAATTTGTACTTATTACTCCTTATCCTGTCACTACAGTTCCTGGTGAGTCCCTCTCCAGCTTCCCTGTGGGCTTCCTTCAGATATAGGAAGGTTGCAATGAGATCTCCACACAACCTTCTGCAGGCTGAACAGCCCCAGCTTTCCCCTGCCTTCACAAGGAGGTGCTCCACTCTTACCTCACCTCTTGCACACACTGATGAGTGGGGGTCATGAAGCAGTTGTTTATAGTTTGTGTTTTCTTAGCAGCTCCTTGCTTGGGCTGCTCAGGTGCTCAGAGCAGGTGACAGAGAGGCCACTACTCGCTGTGAATGCATCTGAAAGGAGCTGGAGGCACACGGACACTCCGGCTGCAGCCTTGCCGAAGGGTTGCTGTGGCACGATGGAAGCAGTGCCGTGTTTTGTACTTGCTCAGCATTTCGGCCCGGCAGCAGCGTGCTGGGGCCGGGGCTCAGCGTGGCTCTCGAACAGCCTCTTGTGGCCACGCCGGGAGCGGCTGTCCTGGCACGCACGGAGGGGCCCTGGAGGGGCAGACCCTGCAGAGTTGCTTTGCTCCTGTTGAAGGATTGCTGCTTTTTCTCTTGATGACAGACAAGGCAAAGACAGACATGCAATTCAAGCATGGCCCTCAAAAAGCCTTTCATTTTTGCCCTTCAAAAGCCAAATGCCTATTGAGGAATGTGCTAGCATAGCAGTTCTTTCCAGCATGACTGTGCAGGTTCCCTGCTCACTTCTGTTCAAGTCCACAACTTTTCGCATTTTAAAAATGTTTTCTAGATTGTATTTTTATTTAATATATATAATTATAGCTCCTTTGGTCTTACTGTTTGGTTTCTGGTTTAGGGTCTCACTTGCTCTAAGAGACTGATTAGATATGTCTGGTATAGAATGGCATTCTCTTGTTATGCTGGAAGTTGATTTCTCTGGGGTCAGATCAAATGTTGAGATACAAGAGAGAACAAAGATCAAACACTGTCCCTTGCTGATAAGAATGTGTAGTAATTAAAAGCTTGTTTTATTTTGTGTTTTGGGAGCATATGCCTTGCTATCAAGTGTCTTGTGCAATTTGTTTTGTATTCAGAGCTTGCCTTACTTCAAAACTTAGTCTTCTGAATGTGAGGATGCACTTGATTGATTCTCGTGTTGAGGCAGTAATACCATCACTCTTCTGGTCTGTTGTTGAATTGAAGCAACTAGTGAATTTGAACCAAATTAAGTTCAAAACATTCAAGTAGCTATTTTTGTCTTTCTGACTTCAAATGAACTTGTTCTGAAGCCAAAGGCAGGAGGAGGTATTGTTCACACAGAATTACTGCTCTTGATGCAAATGATCCTACGTTTTTGCTGCTGCTTAATTTTAATGGATGGATTCTTACAGCAGAAGAAAGGTGGGGACTGGGGATGATTTGGGAACTGAGGAAATGGATAAAAACTTTGGCTGTGCTGTGGATATCATGAGCTCAGGCAGATTTCTTGATCTTTATGCCCCTTTGTTTTGTTTTTTAATAAAAGATTAGTTTTCCTTCCATTGCCTGCTTTCTGAAGTGCTGTTCTAGATGAAATTCTTTCTAGTTCTTCATCTGCAAATATGAGAGCTGTTGTGCAAACCTTGGGCCTTTGCACCTAGTTTTGCCTCAAAAAGCTTCAAGACTCAATTATCAACAGTTTTATTAGCCAAGTAGGCATTGCCATGGCTCAGCTGAGCCCACTGTTGTTTTTTTTTCCATTCCCTGAAAGGCAGGATTTCTTTTTCTTGTATAAGCTCTTTCTCCCTGATTTAGCCTTAACCTGTTATGGAAAAGCCTGAGGACGTGTTTTGAAGGCTGTTACTGGAGGCCTTCTTCTCTGTAGAAGGTGAGATTGAAGAACAAAAAAGGAGCCAATTGTCTGCAATTGTACAGCTCAGTACTTTAGAATAGTTTAAAATAATATCACTCCAGACTCCCATCCTAAGGCCCATTTTGCCTCTGTTGCATGGATATGGAAGAAGGTAATGCCTAAAGTAATTCTTGATGACTGGCTAAAAGGGAGCAATTCTCTCTTTGGAGGAAAATTTCTCAGACAGGCTGGATTGAAGCAATTTTTTGGGTTATATGAGAAGTAATCAGCGTTCCCAGTGGACATGAAGGCGACACACAAAAACCCATCAACAGCAAAAATCCCAAAATGTGTCTGAGACAAACCTGCATGTTAAGAACAATCTGTGATATGGGCACAGTTGCCAGCAGAATGGCTTTTTGTGTGGGTCAAAACTCTACTGGCCCTTACATTCTGCTGCTCAAGCCAATGTTGTGGTCCTGGTTTAGCTCCTGGTAACATCTTTTCCTTTTTTTTTTCCCTTATTCTTTTCAGAAGTTTGCAGATATGAAACTCCTTCCTCATTTATTTGCCTCATCTGCTGTAAGAGTTGAATTTGATAACTGAGCTTTTCTGCTCTGTGTTGGCCCATTGTTTTTGCAGGTGTACACTGTTCTTCTCTTGCTATAATGAATCAGGTGAAGAATGCTTCAAATACTATTTTATTTTAGGTTTGCAAATCTGCCCTGCTTGTTTGGGTATCTAATTTGGGTAGCACTTTAGACATTATTTAATCAATTTTCTAGGAGATTTTATCTGAAAACATCTTCCCTATTGTCTCTGGCATATGATGTCTGATATTATTCCAGACCAGGGGAGAGAATTCCTGTGACCCAAATGAATTCTGTCTGTATCTCCCCACCGTTTCCTCTGTCCTAGAGTATTCTGTAGCATCATCCTTGCTGTGTGTTACCTTCTCACTTCTGATCCACCATGTTTTTTTGCAGTGCAAAGACTGAGATCTTAATATTTGGAATTGCATCTGGGAATCTCCTGCCTGAAATTTCTTATTCCTCCTTAAAGTTACAGCTCTGACTTCCACATATATTCCATTGGCATTTAGTCTTGTTAACAGCAGCTTTAATGTTTGGGCTGACATTCATCAGAATAATGTTTATTTTGGCATATCCTCTGATGACAGTCTCTTTGCCTCTCTAGACCAAGGTTCTCTATGAAGTCTCAGTTGGGTTTTTGTTTTTCTTTCTCATTTTATATTCCTCTTTATTACTCCATAAGCTTATTAACTTATGCTTTTCCATTCCTTCAGTCTTTGTGTGTTCATCTTCTCTCCAGTAGTTCTGCTTTAATGTTAGAAACCACTGACCTTGGGTGAAAGAAGTATTGTTACTCCTTAAATTGCCTTTGATATTAGCTAAGTTACAGTAGTGCCCATAGACTCCAGTGAACTCTGCAGTCCTTCAAAAGCACAGGCTTGTCACCAGAATCTTTGATCCTTTTGGGTTTTAGAAAAGTAACCAGCTGTGAGCGAGTTGCACTTGGTATCTGTTGTTTTGTCAGTTAAGCAGGCACAGATAATATAAGGTGTCTTCCTGCTTCTTCTGAAAGATGTCAGCACTTGTTTTCCTGTATGGAATGCAGTTATTTAAATAATCTGCCTGTGTGAAATGTTCATTGTTGCATCTGTTGCAAATGCCAGTCACCATGAGAAGAATTTGGAAATGTTTCTTTGAACAGCAATTTTTTTTTTGAGTCTAGTAGTTCCAGTTAACTTGAGTAATGTACTAAAGGCACTGGAGGGGAAGTATAGGATCAAACTCGTGGTTTGAAGCTCTGCTGTGTCAGGGTAACGTTTTGATCAGGATTGTGGCCATTTTTGAGTTAAATATCTTGAGATTTTAAGCAGAGCTTTCAGAATTTCTGTCCTGTTGTTGAACTTGTGTTTTCCTTTTTTCAGCTGACTTGAAAAAAGACTTGAGTGAATACGTTAAAACTCAGCTTCCCAAAACCACGAAATTGGTAAGAAATGAGAAGAGGGAAGGCTTGATCAGAGGAAGGATGATTGGGGCCTCTCATGCCACAGGTACACTTGATTTTTCTCTTTTCCTTGTGTACTTTGATGGTTAGTTGATTGGATGACTTCCCTTTTTGTAATGCAGCTTTTCAGATATTGGATGTTTGGCCTGTGGTTACTTTAGCCCATTGAAGGGGCTCTGCCCCTCATGCCACACTCTAAGCTATACAACTTAGCACTATCCAAAATCTTTCTTCACCTGCACTATCTCAAATGATAACTGAAATTTCGATTCAAATTCGAGTGGTTTTTAAACCTTGAGACACTTTGAGCGTCTCAGCTGTTGATTCTTTTCTCTTGTTTTCCTGGAGACATTTGCATTCAATAAAATGAAGTACTTTTTTAGAGTGGGTAAGTGAAATTGTGAAACAAAACCAGTATTGTGCTCTAAAAAAGTACCTCATTTTATTGAAAGTTACGAACACAAGTTACCATCATCCCAAATCTTCCTCTGCACTGTATCTCAAACAATGACTGCAGTGTTAGAGAGACAATGTAGAGTTTTTCTTATTCTTGCCCTGAAAGAATGTTGTCTCAGGAGCATCTCCATTTGGTCAAGATACTGTAGTTGCAGAATATTTTTTGCATGTTTTATGTGCAAACTTTTGCTCTAAAATGAAATCTGATCTCTTTAAGGTACACTAATCTGGTTTTTAATGCTCAAATCTAATAACAATGTTTTTTGTAGAAGCTCTTCTATTGCAGTGAGCGTTAATTGGGAAAACCAATATTTGGTGCTTTATAAACAGCCTTTACCAGAATGTCCTTTCAGTTAAATTCTCTGGCATCTGAGAAAGCACTCACTTTCTCATTGGCATTGTGATGGTATAATCCAGAGAGAAGATTGTTTGCATCTTTCAAGCTGTGCTAAAATTCATTTCAGTTAGTGCAATTTTAAATAATTTTATTACTCTTCTGAACTGCAGTTCTATCCCCATGCCCAGTCAAGTACTGTCTGTGGGATGACTTGTTGTATTTGCATGCTCCAAAGTTATTTTCTTTAAAGCTGTTTCCATCTCTTCCACATTACTCAAGTGTCACTTAAATTTTATGTTGTGTCATAAAGATGCTGGTGCCTTTTTGCACTGAACTGCACGTTTGTGTTCCATGGCGCCGTGGATCTTTGTTTTGTGTGCTCTGCAGGGAAGGTGCTGGTGTTCCTGGACAGTCACTGTGAGGTGAACGAGATGTGGCTGCAGCCTCTGCTGACTCCCATCAGGGAGGATGGCAGGACTGTGGTGTGCCCCGTGATCGACATCATCAGCGCTGACACCCTCACCTACAGCTCCTCGCCCGTCGTGCGCGGGGGCTTTAACTGGGGCCTGCACTTCAAATGGGACCTCGTTCCTCTGGCAGAGCTGGAAGGACCCGAGGGAGCCACTGCTCCAATCAAGTAAGGTTCCTCCTCTCTGGTGAGAAGCTCTGTGTAAGGCAGGGATGATCAGGAGCACTTCCTAAGCAGTAGGGAGTGTTCTCTGGCTGTGCAGGTGCCTAACCTGTCAAATATGACTTGTTTTTTCACTCAGAAATAGGGAATAGTAACCAAAACTATTTCACTTTTAATTTCTTGCATATAATCATGAATTAGATATATCTGTTCTATTAGGTAAAGAAAGCACACTTCTAGAAAATGCTTATAAAATAGCAGCTTTTGCTGAAGACAAAATTTTGAGGGAGCTTATGGTAGTCTGTATTAAATCTGTCCAATAATTTCACTTTTGAGCTATACATTGATGTTTGTTTCCAGTCTGTTGATGTGCTTGGCTTAATGGTAATTTTGATAGTGCTTTTGTTCTAGGAGTAGCCTGCATATCCCACTAATAGGAGCTATATGATTTCTGTGATGAAATGCTGAAGAATTACTAGCTTGGGAAGATCTGTTTGTGGTAATAGGAATTTGTTTTTGCAGTCTTTTGAGAGTTGTTCTGAAACGAAAGTCTCAGTAAAACTCAACACTGGGGCTTGAAAGTTACCTTCCTTATCTTTTAAGCATTGATGGCTGTGTGACCTGTACAGAACTGGCAATATCTGGTTCTAGTGGACATGTAGCTGATGTAAAATGGTGTCAGCAGGCACCTTTTATTAGGAGCAGACATGTATGGTTCAGACACAAGAATAGAACTGTCCCAAGTGAATCCCTTCATGAAAAGAACCAGAGCTGCTACATTAAAGGCAAGAACCTCACTGTGCTTTTGGTTGCAGGTATCGGTCTCAGTACGGAATTCAGGTGGAGGAACTTACCCTTTTTTATAAACTGACTCCTTGTGGATAAGATTTGCCAAGTGAATCAGAAATTGGATGTGTTTTCATTTCACTCTCATTCTATTTTCTTGGACTGTTAATGAAGAGCATTTCTGCTGCCACAAACAGTTCCAGCTAAAGGTTCTCTGCTGTCATCTGACAGCTCTGCAGTTGGTCTTCCCATGTCTCCCCATCCCAAGATTTTGTCTGAAAAGCCAGGAAAATTAAGTTAATTAACAGTTTGACTGTCTTGTTTGGAGAGGGTCACTGTGGCAGTTTCTGAAAAGGACAGACTGAAAAAAATCTGAGTGGGGAATCAGCATAGAGTGTTAAAATCCTTATCCTGTTAAGAGCTATTTTCACATTTAATTTGATCAGTGGCTGAAGGTTTGCTGTTGCTGTATTCGACACTGTTGTTGCATTCCTTCAGCTCACTTGAATGAAAATGTCCTATGCTAAAAAGACAGAACTTTATAGCTAAAGCAAATGTAATTATCTGAAAAGATAACCTTTTCTGAGTATGAAAGTGATTTTTCCTACCTAAAGGTCTCTGCCTCCTTTGAAAAAGGACCTAGATTGTTATTTAACCTTGAAAATGGCTTTCCATCCAACAGAAAGTATTGCATTTTAGAGACTTTCCACAATGAAATATTTTGGTGTCAGAGTAGGAAAATTGAGAGCAACTTTTCAACGCAGTTTTTCAGGTGACAGAAACTGTAGTAGAACTTCATGTGAGAACAAGCAATGAAATCTTGACCTAGGCTTGGTTTCATCACAGGGCTTTTTTGCAAGGATGGGAAAAAGCCTTTTTCCAGCCCATTGGGAGTTCCAACTATCATATCATGTTTTTATGTAGTGTGTTTACTCTGTTATCCTCTTGTAGATGGTCATCCACATATTCCAGTGTTGTAATAGAGTAGGAGTTCAATCTAGAGACTGAACAGTGTGGATCATATGCACATTTTCACAGAATAGAATGCATTCTGTAACACACAGGCAAGGTGAAAAACTGGGAAATGCCAGAGGGACCATCTGTATAAATACACAAACTGTAAATAACTTACCAGTAAACTGATAATTGAGTCAGTGATGAAACAAAGCTGCCTCTGGCATTTGTTGCTCCTCTTTCTCTGTCCTATCCCTTTTCCTCAAGTTTACTAGGTAAAGAAATATGATTTATAGGTATTAGAACAATGGAAGATCACAAATACAGATCACGTAATGATCTGCTTTTGAAAATGTTTTGAGACTGGAACTCATGTCTGAGTGACTGAAGGATTTAAATTGTGTTATGCTGTTTTATAAATTTGGACTTTGGGACCAACAGATTCAGCAAAAATTACTGTGTGGGGGTTTTTTTCTCTCTCTAAAAGAAAATGATCTTCCTTCCATGTGCCTTTTTAGGTCACCCACCATGGCTGGAGGGCTGTTTGCCATGGATCGTGAGTACTTCAATGAGCTTGGGCAGTATGACAGTGGCATGGACATCTGGGGAGGAGAAAACCTGGAAATATCTTTTCGGGTAATCAGAGAATTCACAGCTCTGTAGCTGAATGTTTGTGCCTTTTCTTGGTTTGGTGGTGGAGCATTTCCTATGTAAAGAAGCATAGGAAAAGAAGAATTATGCAGGATTTTGAAATTAGTTTATGAGCAATGTCTAATGAATTCAGAAGTTGATTAGAGATGTGTGGCTCACAGCAATATTGCTGAGATGTAAGCTTAGTATGTTTCCTTGGACAGTTCAGCCTCCTTTTTGAGGACCTGGAAATGTAAAGTTTTCTAGAACTAAATAGAGTCATGGAGAGGAGTCATCTTGGTTGGAAAAGTAATGAGAAAATCATAACCAGAAGATCTGAAAATGGTGCTGCATGGGATTCCTGTATTTTCTCTCATCTTCCCTGTCACTCCACTGAAAGAAAAACAACTTACTGTGTTAATGTCGTGCTTATCTCTTCCCTTTTGTAAAGGGCATTCATGAACAGGTTGGACAAGAATCTGCCTGAAAATTATATGCTATCATGACAGATATGGAAAGGGGATTAAAAGGTGAAGTTAGCATAAAAAACCCAAACAAACCTAAAACCAGACACACAACCCCCAAAGCTTTAGAGAATCTGTCAGAGAAATCAAGATTAGAGTTCAAAAATAAGAACTGGAATTTCATACATTTGAGTAACTTTAAAGGAGTGTGTATTGAGTAAATAAAATCTTTCAATTTTCAGTATAAATGTAGTTATTAGGTATCTGAGTAGAAGTGTGTGGAGATTATTGTTGTTATTTTGTAATACATAGTTTCAATGAAAAGGGCTTTGAAAAATTGGACCACATTCAGAGAATTTAGAGCTTCTGGAAGTCCCCGTCTCTCTGGGGGAGGGTTGGAAAGAAGTTGAGTCTTTATCTTGTCTAGAAGGAGTTTTAAAAGTGACTTGATTATAAACTGCTAATGTGAGAAAATATGGGGCTGGAGAACATATTAGTCCAGCAAAGGGCCAGTGCTGGTAATTTTCTGGAAGATGAAGTTAAAAAAGAAACTTTAAAAAAAGAAGTGAAAGTAGAGTGTAAATAAAATGTAGATCCCTGGTGCCACAGATAAAGACTACTAAATGTAGCATCTGAATGGGAACAGTGTTTCTGATTCCCTTATCTTAACAGAAACAAACATCTCTGTCCAGTAAATTTCCATACTTGGTTGAAAAGCTCTCCAAGCTCCCTTGATGACGAAGACTGGTCTTCATTATCTGTCACAGAATTGTGGACAATTTTCATGCAGGTAAATTAATTTAGGTAACTTAATCTGCAGGATGAGTCCTAGCCCATATGTCCCAGTCTTTTCTGATAGGTTGTTAGAGCAAAATATTTTAGAAAATACTCAGTTTGTCTCTTGAAAGCCATGATGTGTTTTGTGGAAAGTGTGGTCATACAAGAAAAATAATCTTTGGTAACATGGAGATGTAAAAATACAATTTGTCAGAGAACATGACATGAAGGCCAACATTGCTGACACCTAATCCTGCATAATGTATAACCCTACCAAGGTATCCCTTGAAGAAGGGGAGAAGTTAGTGAGCAATCTTAACAGTGAGTGAGCAATCTGAACATGTTCTATTATTTTTGGGGACAGATCTGGATGTGTGGTGGGAGACTTCTGATCATCCCCTGCTCCAGGGTGGGACACATTTTCCGAAAGAGGCGTCCCTATGGCTCACCTGGGGGGCAGGACACTATGGCTCATAATTCACTGAGGCTGGCACATGTGTGGATGGATGAATACAAGGTAAGAGACAGTTCTAAGTCATGAAATAAGGTTATTAAATGGTTATTAACTGGCCTGATTGTCAAAGAACTGTGTCACAGTTATGTCTCTGATGGGGTTTTCTTTTTGTATTCTGAATTCCTAATGTTAGTTCTGATGGGAATTCCTAAATTCTACAGAATTGTCATTTGGCTTTTGAGTGCTCAAGTCTCCTCCTTGTTACTTTGCTGCCTGCAGGAGATTGAGTTTTATGCTTTTTTAGTGAAGTAAAAGATGATGGATGAGCTTTTGTAAGCTCTGCATTGCTTTGTGCCCAAATCAGTATTTTGTGGCAGCCATGTACTGTGCCTTCAGGTAGTTTGCATGTTGGTGAGACAGGGATATTTTTTTTGGCTGCTTGTTTGCTTTCTGTTTTAATTAGCAATCTGCTTCTTAGTCTGTCTTGCCCTGGAAGAGCAATCAGGATTAACTTCTGGATTCAAAGGCAAGTGTATTCCTTCCTTGTCTTCAGATCTTGATACTGATGCTTTTAAACATAGATGAGGGACTCAGAAACTCCTGATGTCTGAGATACTTAATGACATTTTGCCCTCTTAGACCATAGGATTTGCTGTGTGCTCAGTTGCTGTGGTCCCTACAATTTCTATACAAGATATATTTTATTAATATTACATTCTTTAGAGGTTTATGTTTCATTCCCCATCCTTTACCTTGATCTTCAGTTTGAGGAACCTATTAGAGGCCATTAATTTTTATCTCAATCTCTGTAATGCTTTGGTACATCTGATCTATCACTTTCCCTTTTACCAGTGTCTGTGCACAGTTGTTTTGTGATTAATGATGGCTTTCTCTGGAGCTTGGACTGGATTCTTTGTTATAATTTCCAGCTGAACTGCTTTATCCAGCAAGCACTTGAACTGCTGATTCTAGCAGTCTCTTATCACACATTTGTGTCCAGAACTTTTCCAGCTGTTTCTGGTCTGATTCTCTGATAGCTGCCAGAGAATATATGGAAGACATTGGAAATATTTTTGTTTTTATAAGAATAATGCAAGTATTTAGGGCCAGTATAATTTACCAAAGCAATCTAGCAATATACAGTACAAAGATAAGACCTAAAGTATTAAATATCAGTATTTAATAAATGAAATGGCATAAGGGAAATTATTCAGCAAAATTTTCATAACTGTCAAAAGCAAAATGCAAAAGTATAAGTTCATGTATACAGTGGTAATAAATAACACATGAAAGGTAGGATACCAACATTTGAATTTCAGCCAGGAAAGAGGAAATGGGAGTAGCAGATCTACCTTTTGAAGCAGGCCAGATTGTGATGTCCAGTCTGTCTCCAAACTTCCTCAGAGCTGGCCAACAGTCCAGTGTACACCAAGTACACACTTCCCTTTCCTCTGCTGGTAAAATAGCAGTGATACATCAAGCACATCCAAATGCTCAAAGATCTTGATAATGAGAGATGTGTAACTTGTCCAGAGGTGATGCTATCTGTCATCTGAGTATCAGATAGCAGGAAATAATTGAAAACTCTCAGAACCACATCATGGTGGGTGGATTCCAGATGTCTCCTAAAGATGAAGCCAGAAAAATAACCATAGTTCAGTGCCCTGAAAACTGAATTGTAAATGGTACCTAGTAAACAAAATAATAGGCAAATACAATGCCTTTTCTGTGGGCTATGTAAATCTTTCTGGAATTAAATGCTAGAAGGGTTGTTTTGGGGGTTTTTCTAGTTTTAGCAATAGTATTTGTGCCATGTTGTACATTCCTGAGTTCCTGGTTTTCCCCCTTGTCTCTGTATTGGAGTCAAACAGCATATTAGATTGGGTTGCATTCTTAATCTGTATTCACCTAATCTGTAAGATTCTGAGTATCATCATAAAATAGAATATGAAAAAAATAACATTGTGGGAGCCTTTTGGAGGTGATGCAGATGAATGGAAAGAACTGGGTTTCCCTGAAGGCCCAGCTGACAGTTCTGATTATTCACATGAATAAGGTGTGGTCCCACTGAACTTCATTATATTAGTCCTATTTATAGATCTATTCTGGAATGGTTTTACCCTGATCATTTGTAAAGTTGGAAGGCTGTAAACTGTGGAAGGCAAAACACACTGGAATTCCACAACAACAAAAACAATCCTATGAACAATCAAAATAATTTCAAGTAACCTTTGCCAGATGAGGCTGCTGATGATACATCCATCTGTTTTTTACTTACTGATTTTAGGATGCCTGTATTGCCAGTGGAATTAAAGTCAGGGGCTGATTTGTTTCTTCCTCAAGTTGGTATCTAAAAAAGATCAGCAAATTTGTACCCAAGAATTATCTTCATCAAAAAACCCCCTCAGCTAGAAAGATTAGCTCAGAGTTAGGCAAGATTAAATCTCACTTCCTGTGATGATCCAAGCATTACAATTTCCTACTGCCAGTTTCAAACCTACTGGTTGAAATCACTAGCAAAATGAAATGAAGTTTTGGGAGTTCTGGAAACAGGAAAAAATTGGGAATCAGTGATGTGAAATTCTTCCCCTCTTTTGCCCAACCTGTTTCTCTTAAATACAGGAGCAGTATTTTGCTTTGAGACCTGAGCTGAGGACGAGGAGCTATGGAAATATCACCGACCGTGTAGAACTGAGGAAGAGATTGAACTGCAAGTCATTTAAGTGGTATTTAGATAACATCTATCCTGAGATGCAAATATCTGGGCCCAATGCCAAAGCTCCACAGCCAGTTTTTATTAATAGAGCACAGAAACGACCAAAAATAATCCAGCGTGGAAGGGTAAGAGAAACTTAAATATATAGAATTCTGGTGTCTTAATTATTATGAGGTTTTTTCCTTAAAGATTTGCTCAAATACAACAAAAAAAGTCTGTTTCCATAAGTTTTGCAACAAGCTGTCTTGAAAAGAATAGGGTTTTTGTCAAAGCAGTTCCAGTCTGATCTATATTTCAGGTCATCCTTAGACTAGATACTGTTCCATGAGGTTTCTTACTTCGAAGCTCTGAGTTAGGAAGTCTTGCTGTCTTTAGAATGTGTTTTCATGGCTGTTGGTTCTGAAGATGGATTTGGATAAAGAGAAATTTGGCCTCAAATATTTATGCTCTGTTAGTTTATGATAAGAGTACAGTGTAATTAGTTTCCAAACTCATTGCTTTTACTGGGTAATTTTCTGCAAAGGTGAACGTTTGCATCTGAGGCAGATGATGGCTGTTCTAGTCTTGGCTGTTAGCTAATGAACAAAAAATGAGTTTTTCTCCTCTCTTTTTTTCTTCTAAGGAGAAGTGAAGAGAGAATTTTTTATGTGTATTCATGAAGGAAATCATGATTAAATTCATGCCTCAGCTCTGACACCTTTGCTTATGTGTTTGTATGCAGACAGAGTCACCAGACAGTTGCATCTGCTCTTTCCAGTGTCAAATTCGCTTGATGTGTGCTTTTTATGCTTCCCAAAAATAATGGATAGTTACAAATCCAAGACAACTTTCTCAGTGTCTTCTCTGTGGAAGAAAATACTTGGGAATAAACTGCCTCATGTGCATCATGGTTAGCAGGTTCCTTTTTAGCTTAGTAGTTGGAAGCATTTAGTAGTGATGTCTCCACAGGCTGCAGTAGCTGCTGACAGTCACTTGCTGCTGCAAGAAGTGAGTCAGGAGGACCTGTGTTCATGCAGGACCTATTGACACCATTAGATTTTTTGCTTGGAAGCAGCTGTCTGGGAATCCTCAATTTGTGCAGTATTTTTACAGCAATATCCCAGCCAAGCTGTGAAGTTAGTTATGTGGTTTCCCTGAATAAAACTGATACAATGGGCTGGTTCCTCTAGTTGTTGGATGCTGTTACTCTCCTAGTCAGACCTTTTTTTCTCCTTTTAAAATTTAATAGCTTTCTGCTTTCGTTCAGACAGAAATTTAACTGAGGAATTGTTGATGTTGGAGAGAGCTATTTGAGGGATCTGAGTATCTCAGCAACGCTTAAGGTTAAGTCTTCCCAGCAGTTATTTACCATGGTTTAATTTTGAGAAAAACTTGTGCACCCCTTAAAAATGGGGAAAAGAAGCAGAAAAATGCAGTTCCTTGGCTTGGTTCTCTGGGGTTCAAGAATTATACCCAGCATTGTATGAGAGAGTCAGCTTTGGCTCTGATGGTTGTATAAACTATTTCCAGATGCCTGCAAGGAACAGAATGATCAGCCAATGTCACCACTGCGTGCCAGACTCTTTAGGATTTGGGAGGAGTGGCTCCAAATCTCAGTTTATTCTCAAAAACGAATTGGGCCACAGATAAGTGGTAGTTTGACAGCTGGGAAGAAATGTAATAATCACAAATGGTTGCAGCTGTTACCAGTGTTATCCAATGCTGGCTATCATGGCCAATAAAAAAAAAGGACAAAAATTATTCAAGACCCATGTACTCTGTGGTTTAAAAACCTTCTGTTGAGTGAGGAATGATGAAAATGAGACCTGTGCTAGATCTGGGGCAGGAGGAAATGTTACTTAGAATGTTTTGTGTAATTGTAGATGTGTGTGGGGAGCAGGAGAAGCATGGTGCACTCAAGGCAATTGTTGATGTGCTTTGGGACAGCTGTTTCCAGAAATGGTGTTTAGTGAAATACATTATTTGGTATTTGTGCTAATTGTTGCTATCATGTGATCGAGCACTTTGTTCCTTTTATTACTGGAAGTGTATTTTGGTTTCTAAAAATTCAGCAATTCCAAGCAGCAATGCCAAGACAGCTATGGATGTCTTCATAATAAAGTTCAGCTGGCTAGTTAATCAGCCTGGCCTGGAGTTCAGGATAGTAAATTCTTTTTTCCTCTACATCCAGCTCCAGACTGGAAATAAGTATTTTTAATGTAGGTGTCAGATCTGAGGTCCTGCCATCTCCCAGCTCGTAGTGTGCAGGCAATGTTTGCTGCCTGCAGAGCCTGATCCCCACCACATCAGGGGAAGAAAAATAATCAGGCTGAAAAGAAGTCATCTGCTGGCCAGCAGTCAGTTCAGAGCATGTGTGTAATTTAAAGCCAGAATTTGTCTGCCTGAGTACCTCTGTGGGGATACATCAAGATCTTAATGATTTTTTGATTCTTGAAATAGAACAATCTAAACTTTGTACAGCAGAAAATGTCTTGGATGTCTCTTAGGGTGGGCATAATTGCTCAAATCAGGAGAGATTGTAGCTTGCTGAGAGCCTCCTTGTTTGCTTTGATAGTAGGTGCTTACAGTTCTGCATCACAAAAGAAGCTTCTGACCTGAATTCAGTCCTGTGATACACCATTCCCCTAAATCAGACTAGGTAGGGCATTAGAGCAAAAATAGTATTTGGATGTCTGTAAAATGTTCTCTTCTTCCCTGATCCATCATCCTGATGGGTTGGTACAGAAATTCAGGACTTGGATATATGATAACAGTGGATTTTCAGTTATGTAATTACTCTTGAAAATCAATGTGCAAACAACATAAAAAATTGAAATTGTTTTTATTTCAGTAATTCCTTCTCCTTTCTCAGGGAGGTGGTCCTGTTCCATGAAGAGAAGCTGTAGGAGGAGACCTATGTTTAAGCTAAACTGTAATAAAATGCAGTTTATACAGTGCAGTCAATATTCCTGAGCAGAACTGTGGGGCCTCAGACGTCCATGGAGAGTGAAGAGGGCAAAGAACCATGACAGAGTAGAGCCAGCATGTGCTGAGCCAGGATGTGTGTACTGCACTTATACCAGAGAGAGAAATCTTGATGTAATTAGAAAGCAAATTGGAACTGTTTAATGCAGCTTTTCTCCAAATTATCTGAAAAACAGAACGGAATTTTAAAAGGGAAGATTTTTTTAATTACTGGAAGTGTTGGCTGAGTTTTTTTTGAGCACACTAGGGATCTAGGGCTTTGAGCACACTTTGAGATCTAGGGCTGTTTTTCACTCTATCAAACTGTTTTCCTTTCCTAGCTGTATCACCTCCAAACCAACAAATGCCTGGTTGCCCAGGGCCACCCAAGTCAGAAAGGAGGGCTGGTGGTGGTTCGGGAATGTGACTACAACGACCAGAACCAGGTACGAGATTCCCAATGATATTGAACAGTAATTCATGTCTTTAAAATGACCAATATGTTTTCCTGCTGGCAAAGTGCCCTGGTGTGACATCTCATCAGCAGACAGGCTGCTTACAGAGGGTCATTCAAACCATGGGGCTGGCCAAGGACACTGTGGAGCTCCTGCTAATGCTGAGTGTTGGATATTATAATCTCCTGTCTTTATGGCATGAATCTCTGTATGTGGCTGAAGGCTGCCCTAAAGTGGCTGCTGATGGGTTGGTAATCCACTGATTGGCACTTCAGAATTTGTAGCAGCTCTTTCAGTTGGTTCCTCACACAGGAATTTAAAGCAGCCTTTTCCTGGCCTGCTGGTGTTTGTGTACTACACAACCAGTCCTCTGCTGCTGGAGTGGCTGCAGTTTGGGATAAATAAATGATTTGTTGTTAAATAAAAGGAATTCAGAAAATTCTTTGGCTACAGGTGAATTGCTAATCTGGGGATTAATTAGGGATAGATGTGGAAACCTAAGGAGAATTTTTGTATTACTACATGAAGCCTTTGCTGTTTCACTTCTTTCAGGTGACAGAAATTCAGGACTTGGATATAACGTCTCCTGGATAGAGAGATCTCCAGCTAATGCCATAAAGGCTTACATAGCTAAGAACTACTCTGAGAACATTATGATTTAGGAGCCCTTGGGACCCAATTCTAAGAGCTAGGTTGGATCTAAAGAGAAAAGTAATCAAAGACACAGAATAAATGGAGCATGAGATATAAAGCAGCATAGCTTTAGTAAAGGTGGGTTGTGCTGGACTAACTTGATGATCTATGACATGGGCAACAGTTTTCAGGGTATGGAAACTGCAGCAGTGGAAGCAGAGTGATTTGTGATAGTCCCAGAAAAATGCTGTGTGCTTTGCCACAGAATGGGACTTTCTGCCTTCTACTTGTGGCCTCACCAGCTGAGTGTGACAGAGGAAGACAGAGGAGTGTTTGCAGTTCTGTGGATAAGTGTGGCTGGCTCTTGACACGTGGCCTTCAGGTCCATTTGTCAGACAGGAACAAGTACAAGTACATCCTTGTACTTCCCCTCTGGAGCACTGAGAAATCATCACTGTGACCAAAGTGTGAGTTCCTGTGTTAAAGGTGGATTAATTAAAGCTGGAATGGGAATGGAGGCTTTCCTACTTGATCTATTCCATTAGCTGTAAGACAGCAAGTCTTGCAGATTTAAAGGCTGTGTAAGTGTAATAGTAACTGATGGGCACCATCATCACCAAGTGATTGTACATTTGCAGTGCCAAAGCTGCAGTGCTGCTTTCTGAGCCACTCTGTCTTTGGGTGAGAAAGCCTGGACACGATGTCCACACAGTTATGCTTCCCTTCTCCTTGCTGCAATATTTCTCATAATGAAGTGCCACATGCCTGAAGGAAAAACTCTGTTGCTTTTCCATATCAAAACTTTTTTCTGACTTTTTTTTAATCCAGGAGAACAAACTTCAATTATCCCTTTGGTGCTGAGAAAGACAAATCTCTGTTCTGGTTGTTGATCTTTGGCTTCTTTTCTCATTAATCTGGTTTACTAGTGGTAAATTTAGCAGTTAGTTCTCATAAAAAAAAACTGGCTGTGCTATCTTCTTTCACAATGATTTTGTTCTCCAACCAAGTATGTCAACCAACGCTGTTTTTCTGCTATTAGACTTATTTTGCTCTCCTAATAAATCCCAAGAGTGCATTCAGTCAACTTGCTGTCATAACCTCTTGAACAATCATGCTACAGATATGTGAGAACAATGTAGAGAAAGATGACACTTATTTAGCAGCTTCTGCTTATAAAAATAGCAAGAAACATCCTGACTGTTGGAAGATTTTAATTGTTGTTTCACTCAACTTGTTGTCATTTTCAACTGTTTTTGTTCTGGAATTATCTGTTTTATGCCTCTGTCCTAGGAAAACAGCCTGTGTTTGGTCTGGTGAATGCATGTGAGAGCTGACCAGCCTCTCTAAAACCACGGGACTGGCCTTAAAAGTAATTCTGTTTTGCCTTTGGTTTATGCTTGCTTTGTTTTCTCTAGCCTTCACGGCTGCTAAGGAATTTCAAATTCTCATTTAACTTGGATTTAAAAGAAGTAACAAGTATTCTGTAGCTTTCAATTGTATCAGCATTATGGGCAAAATTTTCATTGTAGTTGACTTAGATGGTCATCATTAAGTAGAGTTGAAAATTAGTTAAGCACATCACACTGTCCTGTTTTCTCAGGCTTGACATCAATGACATTCAGTTCATATTTTTGCTATAGAGAGAAAGTAATAAGGGAAGTGGTTCTCATATCTAGAAAATATATTGAAAGTTACATCTTTAAGTTATAATGAAAACCAGGATACTGCATTAACTGTCATAGAAACAGTCTGGGATAATTCTGGGGACTGAACAGAAATTCAGGAATAAGTAATGAAAACCTTGTTAGAAATAGCACAAGTGGAAGAGGTGATGGGATCTTATAGAACAGAGGTTTGACAGAAGTAATCTGTGCTCTGGACCTTTAAAAAATGTACTCAAGCACAGGACTTCATAAAAGGTCTGGTAACATTCCTGTGGCACTTAATAAATATAAGAATATTTAGAGTCCTTTACAAGCTGTTCAAGACTCAGAAACGACAAAGTTTTGCTCCTATGTGCAATTCTTCTGTAAGATCTCTCTCCTTAAATCTCTAGATCATGGCTGTTAGTTTTTGTGACACAGCACATGTCTGGAGTGAGTGTGAAAATGTGCAAATTCAGTCTTACTGCTTCTCCATAAAATATTGAAGGCTTTGGTCCCTCTAATGTTTGTCATGAAGCATCAGTGGCACACTGAACTGTGGAGCAGAGGGCACACACCTGCTTTTGGAATGACCCTCAGGAGGATGTTGGGTTTTCAGAGTAGCAATAGTTTCAAACAATGATTACAGACCACCAAACTTGTCTGTTTGTGGTGATTGTCACAGGCTGTTTGGTGCTGTGATGCCATTGCTATTCATAATAGCAGTAGCTGAAGTATCTGCAGCTGGATGTGATGGTGCAAATGGCTGGGCATATCTCCTCCTCAGGGCTGAGGCAGCTTTTTGTGCTCTTTAGCTGCATTTTTATCTTCTACAAACTGTCTGACAGAATAATATAGCCATGCCAAGCTAAGCAACAGATTGTAACTCGTGGAAGTACTGGAATACTCCATGGGTCATGGCAGGGATGTTCTTTCAGACAGAAGGCTGTTTCTGCAGTGGTTACTGTCTTGTATTTACTGAAAATTTTCAATGTATTTCGCTAGTACTAGTGAAATTTGCAGGTCAGATAAAAATGTGTATCCACAAAGCTCTGCCAAGTGACCAGCTATGCTTTTTGCTGCACTCCACTGATCTCTGAAAGCCAAAGGGTAGGCAGATGTTTCCTGGCTTATTTCATATACTTTTGAAATTCAGGAGGAGGCTGTGGGATTTGTCTGAGTCACATGGATGAAATAAAGTCCTGAAGGTACTGAAGTCCTAGGAAGTCTCAGTCTTAAATCTGTAGATAGCTTAAACTACATTTTGAGGGGTCTGAATTAAACATCCAGTTCTTCCTAAGCTGCACCTGTGTAAAAGAAGTTTAGACTAACAGAGCTCATACTTTGGACCTCCTCCCATTTATTTTGTGCACAAGATCTCCTGTAGCACATACTGTGCACCTGCCTGAAGGTGTCCATGCACCTTTCATGAACCTGTTGCCTGTGTTGAAAGGCAGAGAGAAAAAGCTGCTAGAAAGAGGCCAGGCCTACAGCATTCACCAGATTAAGTATTTTATTTAACCACAAACATGATCTCTTTCATTGTGGATAGGGGATTTTTCCATAACATCTGCCATTTAGGTTTCATCTGAAAACAGAAATGATTCATTATACTCTAATTGCATCTCACTGATTTTGTTTGACACCAGTGAAAATGCCCAGTGGCTTTCCCTAGACCTTTAGAGCAGATCATTGCCATGTGACTCTGGGGGACAGCAATTAAAGGTGCTGCTTTCCTGCATGTGGGAACTGGACACAATCCCAGTTTTAAAAACCAAAGTCTTCACAGTGATGCTCTCCTAACTCTGCTAGTTAGGAAGTCCATGCAGGTTGAGAATATCTTGCACCTCTGTTGTCTTTTTTTAATAGATTAGATTTCTTTAATGGTTAAGTTTGTTTGGGCTTTTTTTTTTTAAGAAAATACATAGGAGGATAAAAGGAGAGAGCTCTCAGAAATGAGACATAAATCCTGAGAAGGCACCTTTCTGCATATAGACTTTAGATACTGTGCTGCCTGCCAGAAGTTTCTTTCCTATATGGGGCTGTTGCTCCTGACAGCCTTTACCAATAAAAGCTGAACGTTATCCTTTCAGCCTTCAGTAGAAAATTAGTTAATAATTTTTGGAGTATGCTAAGGATTGCAGTTGTGTAACAAAGAAACCTCATGGGGTGGTTTTGCTTTCCTGGTGCTCGAATCTGTTAATAATCTGCAAGTTCATAGTGATACTCTAATCTGGATTTGGAACCAAATTCGGGTCTATTTTTCCTCTTTCCTTTGTTTTCTACACTAAACACATAATTAGTTTGAAATTAATTTTGGCTGTCTTGTGTAAGCCTTTCTGAAGAAATATTACACTGGATTTAACCACTGTCTTGTGTTCTTTGCCACTACTCTGCTTTTGATTGAAGATCTGTTCCCTGTGTCACTGCAGTCTTCTCTCTCCATTCTTACCAGTTCATCTCTTGTTTGGATTTGGCTCCATCATTACTCTTTGAATTGTAATTTTCTCTGGCAAGTCCTGCCATTTCTCCATTCTCTCCTCCCTCTTTAATCTTGCCATGCTTTCTTTTTCATGGCAGGATTTAAACAGAAAAGATTATTTTAGAAGGCACAAAATGCCTGAGGTTGGGGCAAATTTTAATGTGATTCCTGCACTTCTTCCAAGGAGGCCTTCCTTGTGTTATAATAGTCACTGTGATAATGAACTGTGTGCTTTCCAGTCATGCTGTCCAACTGAGGCTGTGTCCCAAATCCCAGCACTCTCCAGAAGGCTGCTTTTAGTTTCATAGGCCAAAAAAAGAGACAAATCAAAATTGATGTGCCTGACTTTCCTGCCTAGAGTTTGGTATTCCATATTCTGACTGTGAAACTCATGCAGACTTAATGGAAAAAAAAATTACTCAGTAGGCATGGCAAGTGCAGCACTGAGCTGAGAAATGGGAACAGGGCTGGAACAGGAGCACACCACAAGAACTTTGTGTCTGTAGGTGCTTCAGGGACAGGTATGAGGGGCTCAGCTTGGCTTGTTCACAGGCTCACAGGTCAGGGGGAAGGCAGTCAGAAGCTGGGGGGTGCTGCCCTGCTGCCCAATGAATGCCAGGGCTGCACTGTGAATTTGGAATAGCTGTCATTGGGTGTTGAGCCAGGTGGTCCCAGGATCTTCCCTGCAATGCAAGGCTAGAGTTTCCATTTACTTCTCTTTTCTCTACCCCTCTGTAACCCAGGTGTTTCGAGGTGCACACCTCCAAGTTCCATAATTTGTTTGCTTTCTGGCTTGGGATTCAGAGTCTCCTTTTGGGTATGAGCGCTTCAGGTCTTCCACAGATGTGATCTTGGCCAAGGGAGGGAGAACCAGCACCTCCTGCAGTTGGACCAGGTTGCTGTTCCTGCTTCTCTGAATGTCCAGCTGTGCCAGATGTGCCTTGCTGAGAGCCAGCAGGACAACTGAAGGTGCCTGACACATTTCTGTGCCAAGAATAAAAACACCTGCTCTGTTCAAGCAGCATGTGGGAATGGACAGACAAGAGGCAGCTTGAGTGTGTCCTTGCTACTTGTTGGAGCTGACAGTTGTTTTTTTCAGCGTGATCACAGAGAAACTCTTCTGTCATGTAAATTCAGGAACCAATTGCAGTTGAAGCTTTAAATATGAGCCAGTGCACTCCTGCTTTATGCAGGTGGGCTCCAGGGAAGGGGCTGCTTTCAGTTCTCACCACTCACTGCAAGGCCCATCTCTGACGTCCAGATGTTGAAGCATCTCCTCTGTAGGTGAACAAAAAATTCAAGGAAACTGCCCTGAAACATTGCAATAAATGCCTTTCTATCTTCCTTTTCAGGTGTGGATTTACAACGAGGATCATGAGCTGATTTTAAATAACCTGCTTTGCTTGGATGTTTCGGAAACTCGCTCGTCCGATCCCCCTCGTCTCATGAAATGCCACGGCTCCGGTGGCTCACAGCAGTGGACATTTGGGGTAAGTGGAGAGGCTGGCATTTGGCACATCACTTGTAATCAATGTCTCAGTCAGAGAGAGTAGCAGGACATCAGGGTTGAGTTTAATTGTGACTAAACCTCAGATGTACCAAGGCAGCTGCAGTGTACCAGGCCCAGCCCATGGTTCAAGCAGCCTGTACAGAAGTTGCACAGGCTTTGATGGCTGCACTTCAGACTTAATTAGACATTTGCTGAGTTCTGGGGCATGCAAGCCCTTTGCAACATAGAAAGGTTTCTGCAGCTCCACTGAGCCTTTCATCTGCCAGTCACAGTCACCTACAGCACTGTGGCTCATCTGGGATATGCCAGAGAGAACAAAATCCATCCCAGAGCTTTGTTGTGTTGTGTTTGCAGGCCTGGGAGACAGGAGGAGTCCATGTGGTGATTCCTGCTTACTGCTTGAAGAAGCACTGGGCAGAGCAGTTGCTTCTGCCCTGTAATTGATCTCATTAGTTTAATTGTTAAAGCCTGGAGTGGCCAATTCCACAAAACTGAGCCAGTGCTGCTCACACATGGAATTTGTCTCCTGGGTATTCACTCAGAGGCTGGCCCTCACATGCCCTCAGTCTAGCAGAGAGTCTGTAGCACCAACATGGTTGAACAAAGGGAGGGAGAGCCCTGCCAGCACTGCCAGTGGTGCTTCCAGCACAGCTCTGCACAGCCTGTCTCAGGCTTTCCCCATGCTGGTGGTCAGCAGCTCGAGTTCCCAAGGGGAGTCCCACAAGTCCTGTTGCAGCCCAGGATGGTGTGGAGATGCAGAGGCAGATACTGTGTGAGCCCAGGGTTGTATGTGTCTGACACTTGCACCAGCACTGCCACAGCTGCCAGGGGCAGTGGGAGTAGTGAGCTGAACAATTCTGCTGGGCAGAGTTATTGAAGGTTCTGCAGTTTGTTTTAGAGATTTTACAGGAGTGAGGGAATGGCCACTGACATTGGGTGCATGTGGCTGTTGGTGATTTCTGTGGCAGGGATGGAGAATCTGCACTTCATGTGTGACACGTGGGCTTTGAGCTGGCCACGGCCACTGTGGGTGTGGGAGGTGGATCTGTAACAGGGTCACACTGGTGCTCATCAGTGATCCACAAGAAAAGAAGATGAGTACTAGGATTGAGTAGGAATGGAATAGAAATGGAAGCAGGAAAATGTCAGCACACCATGGCAGTTTGTTTGTATGGCACCTGCTGGCCCCCACCTCTCAGAAAGGCTGAACTAGGGCTGAGGAAAGCTCAGAGGGGCATGGAAAGGCAAATGGAAGGTGTGGGGAACCTTTCCCATAAGGAATATGAGAGCTGGCTGGGACCCTTTAGATACCAAGCCTTTTGGAACAAGGGGAAATCCACTGAGTGAGTCATTGATACAGAGAAATACTAACTCTGCACTGCCAGTTGTGTTACAAGACTTGGACTGGGGGAGTATTTTGGAGGAGTGTTGTGTTTTCTTACCATGTCCTCCTGCTTCACTGGATGTCTGGTTGTGGCCGTAAGCAGTGGCAGAGCCTGGCATGGCTGTTCTTGTATATCTGCTCCCTCTGTGCAGGAAAGCAGGAGGTGGCTGCCCATGGGAGCTGCTGGGGCTGTGCAGAGAGCCCTTTCCAGACAGCTGCAACAGGCTGTTGGTAGAGGAGATGGCACAGTCCTCTAAAGGTAATAAAAGAATAGGATCTGTTTCCTTGTCACTCCTGGCTGGGGTTTGGCCTTGCCCTGGTGTGGGCACCCACCATGCACGAGGCCTGTCACAACAGGGAGCTCCCCAGCGTGGGGCTGCTGAGGGCAGTGGCACTGCTAATGCATGGTCAGATGCAGAACAGGGACTTCTGTTCAGCCTGGAGAAGGGTGGGCTCCAGGGAGACTTTAAAGCATCCCTGCAGTGCCTAAGGGGGCTACAGGAGAGCTGGAAAGGGACCTTTTGCAACAGCATAGAGTGATAAGACAAGGGGGAGTGGCTTTAAACTGACAGAGGGCAAGTTTAGGTTAGATATTTGGAAGAAATTCTTTGCTGTGAGTGTGGTGTGATGCTGGAACAGGTTGCTCAGAGAAGCTATGGATGCCCCATCCCTAGAAATGTTCATGGCAAAGTTGTACGGACTTGGAGCAACCTGGTGTAGTGGAAGGTGTCCCTGCCCGTGGCAGGAGTGTTTGACCTAAATGATCTTTAAGGTCCGTCCCAACCCAAAGCATTCCAGGATTCTGTGACATGTCTGTGCCCACTACAGCCTTGTGAGTTCTCTCTTTGCTGAGTGCTGGGGAATGGGTGTGATCATCCCTCCACCTCATTAGAAGACTGTGATATAAACAAAATCCCAACTGGGGGCCTGTGAGGACGTGAGAGCCTTTGTTTCAAAGTCTGGATGTGGTTATGGGGTGTGCTGTACTCCACTGCTGCTGTGGGTCTGGTGTGTCAGGGAGGCTGCTGAAAGGCTCATCTGTCAGGAAGTCAGGAAGGAGCACCCAGAAGTCTTGGGCATCACTTCCAGCTCCAGCTTGACAATGGAGAAGAGAAGTTTTAGTAAATAAATCCCATCTGTCTTTTTGTCTGCTCTAGAAAAACAACCGCCTGTACCAGGTCTCCGTGGGGCAGTGCCTGAAGGTGGTGGATCCACTGAGCCACAAGGGCTACGTGACCGTGGCCATCTGCGACGGGTCCCTCCCTCAGCAGTGGCACTTCGAGAGCTGAGACAGCGAGGAGGTGGCTGAGGAGAGTTCAGCTGAGCCCTGGTTCCCCTTCAGCCACGATCTGAAGCCATTCTGGAGGGGTTTGTGCAGAGCCCTTGGCTGCCATAGCTGGCCCAACCATGGAAGGACCTGCTGGAAATGCCCGGGCCTGAGGAGCTGAGCGTGGGAAGGCCCAGGTGGTCACTGGTCCCTGGGCACACACTGAGAGCAGCAGCCCCACTGCACGAAGAACTGAAATTTATCATTGGTTCCTTGGATGGCCCTGGATTATTGGACTGGTTTTAAGTAAGAGAAATCATTAGAGCAATGTAATTTAAATGGCGAGATTTCAACTTTGTGGATCTTCTAAATGACAGTGACAGAAAGGAGTCCTTGACTATTTAATGTGCAGTATCTCAGTAATTTACATTTCTAGTATGGGATTACTGGCCAAAATTATTTTACTTTTTCTGGAAAATATTTTTATTCCCTTTTGTCTTCTTATAATTGTAATTTGAAATATTTAAATTTAGTTCTTTTAATTTTAGGACATTTCATGTAGTTTAAATTCTTTGCTGGCATTCGTCACCTCATATTTAAAACAAAGTAACTATTGCAAAGTCTATTTTGATGACTCATGACCGTAGCTGCATTTAAAATAAAGTACCATTTTTTTATTAATTTGTATGGCCTTACTCTTTGTAGCTGTTGGACAAGAAAGCACCAACTTAGGCACTGATGTTGAGACAATTTGGGTCTTCCCTTGTTTTCACTCCCTTTCTCCCTTCCTCGCATCTTGGAAGGCTTGACAGATAATTTCTGGATTTTTTCCTCCACTTCTCTGCTTTCATTTATTTTACTATTTCTTTGACTTCCTGCCTCAGCTTCTTCAGTGTGTGGAAGCTCCAGCAGAAGAGACAAGCTGCTCTTACCCAGAGCATTTTTTCTTAGCGCCGTTGTTGGCCTCGTTTCCCACTCCACAGCGACCTTCCCTGGGAACGCACAGTTCGGATCTCGGCAGTGCCAGGACAGCCTTGCCCTTCCAGCAGAAACATTCTCCAACTGCACAAATGCTCCAGCATCCACTTACTGACCTTTAGGGCAGTGTGAAGCAAATAATAATGCTGGAGTAATTACAGACCCATATCTTTCTGCAGAGAGGAGATTTGCTTGCACCAGACTCTTTGGTCCTTCAGCCACCTGCCAGGGCCAGCACCTGGGAGGAGAAAAGCAGGAGGATGCAAAGGAGCAGGTAAGAGTGGCCTGGCCACAAGGCAACTGCTTTGCCTCCTCCACTAGTCCTGGAGGGAGTGAGCCCCTAGCAGGCAGAGCCAGGTTCCAGGGTTTAAACAGCAGAACCAATTGCCTGAAGTGGAAGTTCTTCCAGATAAAGCATTACAATGGCAGTAATTAAGTTAGACACTAGCCAAGCTCCTTCCTACCAAGAAAAGCCTCTAAAACCAACCCCAGCCCCCTTGGTCAGCTGAGCCTTTGCTGTGCATTGCTCAGGGGCAACTGGAGTCTTGCCATCAGTTCCCAGGTACCTCCTGCAGTCAGGCAGGGCTTGCAGGGTGGGGCTGGAACATGGTGTCAGCTCAGGTGAACCCTTTCACTGGTTGCTCTGTGTGAAATTCCAGTCACTGCTGGGGTGAAAGGATGGGTTGCAGCTCCCTTTATGCCCGTCTGGTTCACCCTGACTGCAGCAGGTGCTGGCACAGCTGCTCCCAGCTGTGTGGGGCTTTTCTGTGACATTGGTGGTGGCAGCCACATTGTGCAGAAGCCTTGCTTGGCCTTTTCTTCTATTGCCTTTATGTTGTCTTTTTTTAAAAAAACGGTAAAAACATATCAGAAAACCCAAACAGGGAGAGCAGCATCTTGCTTTCTTTACGGTCTGAGTCAGTTGCCACAGAGAATTTTTGACCTTTTGCTCTCACTGGGGAGAGTCGGAGGCTGCTGTCATCAGGAGCGGCGCCGGTTTCCAGGAACAGATGGAGGTGATGGTTTTGGATGGTGTCAGTTGTTCCTGCAGGGAATTCTGGCCACAGACAGATCTGGTGCAGCCACACAGCCCAGGCCATCACCTGAGTGAGGGTGAGAGATCCCTGCTGAACACCCAGCCCAGGGCCAGGGGCCTGTTCCCAGCTGGGCTACCTGGTGTAAGCAGGAATTCAGAGTTCTGCCCTATATTTGAGTGACCACTCCCAGCTGACCCAGGAGGCTTTGGTGAACAGGAAGGACAGAAGGAAAAGCCTCATCCCAGGGTAGGCACTGTCACAGCCCCCAGCTTGCTGCTGTCATACTGAGAATTTATTATTTGTACAGAAGGAACCTCTGCCTGGAGCTGAATTGAAGGCCCTGTGTCAAGTACTTCCTTCTCGCTGGCTCCTGGGATGGGTGGTGGCTGTGGCTGCCAGAGGAGCAGACAGATCCTGCAGCAGCCAAAGTGCTCAACACAACTAACGCCAGGGAACAGCTCTGGCCTGGCTGCTTCCCACTGCTCCATGGTAAGTCTTGGAGACTTTTTTTTAGTCTGGACCTGTGTTGAGAGCTTGCTGGGAATGTCTCTGGTGTCCCAGCACTGTCACAGCAGCAACAGGGAGGTGTAACCCCACTCTGTCCTTTGCTCACTCCCCCTCCTGCAGGATGGAGGGACTCAATCAATGTTCAGAGTTCAAACTGATGGGCTGAGATGAGGATGTGGCACCCTCTGTGAAATTTAGGATGCACTGGAGAAGGGGGAAGGTAAAACATTTCTCGATGGTGGAAGCAGAGACAGATCCTGGAAGAAGCAGAAACCAGACACCTCAAATGACAACAGGAGGATGCACTTTATAGATGTAAAATATTTTTATTCGTAAATGCTGATCTTCTAAATCTGTTTCCACAAATTCCAAAACCCATAACACTCTGTATACTTCAAAAAATTCTTTTTTTTGTGTTGTTTTTGTATTTTTTTTGCCAACATTAGATACTATTATACAGAACAGAAAAAACTGTAGGACAAATACTGGTAGGATGTTGGAATATTGTACAAGAGAAGAAAAATATTCAAGAAACAATTTAATACAGCTATTTATCAAGAGAAAAATATATACAATTGATTTATTCTGTAAGATAAAAATACATCATGCCATATACATTACAAGTTCAGAACTGTATTACTGAATATACCAACAGTTTACAGTCCACTTTAATTGTGCACACAAAAAAAAAACTTCATTTTTTTTTTATATTTAGCCTGTGAAGTGTCAGTACCAGAATTTTAAGTACAAAATAAAAAGCTAACCTGGTTCAAAATGCTGATTAAATTTCTACAAGCAAACACAAAACAGTGTTTATTTTTTTAAAGAAATGTAAACAAAAACAATCCATACAAACACATCTTTAAATTACATTTTCCAAAATCCTATTGCCAGAGTCCTGCAGCTGCAAGCACATTACACCTAATTTTTTTCCTTGTTTTCCTTTAAAGAAGGCTATCGCATCAGACTGAAGCTCCAACTCATTCTATGCTGTTTATGTGATTTCATGTAGGCTGAACAGTCACCTAATCCTTGACTACTTTTGCTGAAGAATAAAAAACCATGTCCAGCCTCTATTTTGGGTGGTTTTAGCAGTTATTCACAGTTATCACAAATTGTAAGCACAAAAAAACCTGACTTAAGAAATAGGGATGCAACAATATAATACAAATAAAATTAATCTAAATTACCCAAACATCTACAAAAGTCAGAGTTGTAATATACATGCCTTTACCAGGCTTAAGGTTTACTTAAAAAAAATCTTGTAAGACCACAGTTGAGACTGCTTTAAACATACAAAACCCCCCTCTCTTTAAATTGAGATTTTGGTTATTCCGAACTGGGAATCGCATGTCCGTGAGTACATGAGATCATATTGTAACATCCCTATCAACGTTTGAGAATAAGCACCCGAACTGCTGCAGAGTCTGGTAGCATTTGGTCAATAACTATTTTTATACTGTATTTTTTTTTCTCAAAATATTTACACTTTTATACAAAGTAACAGAGTTTGTTAGTTCTGCAGGTAACAGCAGCAGCTTGGCTTTCTTCTAACTTTCTTTTTAAAAATAGCTTCATTCACTTATTCAATAATAAATACAAAAAGGTTCTCTTATTTTACAGAAATCAAAAACTACAATAAACTGACTCATGGAATCAAGTATTTAAATGTATTTTAGTGCAAGTTATTTTTTCCCTTAGCTCTATCCCTAAGGAAGTCGTTTCAGTACATTCCTTGTTCAGTGGTGTCTACTTTTATTTAAAATTTTTTCTTTAATTAGAGGGCCTGCCCCTTTATCAAATAAGGCTGTGGCCAGCACTTTGGACTTCTCCCTTTCGCTGGTGATTTCAGTCTTACATTCATAGTGGCCACCTGCCCTCCTGCAGGTCAGCCAGCGGTTCTTTGCCCAAGTTAAACAGTTTCTCCTTAGTGAGCTCAAAAACAAAAGTGCTGGACCATTCTGTTAACTCAGTTTCACCTCCACGTGTCTGAAAAGTCAGCTTCAGATTTTGCCGGCTTGCTTCTGGTGCTTCTTGGTTGGTGGGTTATTTTTCCTTTTTTTTTCTTTTTTTTTTTTTTCTTTTTAAATACTTGTGTAGAAATGTGTGTTTCCAGAAGTGATATTTTTTTTTTCCCCCTTCAAAAAGGCAACAATTTTCCATCGACAAAATCAAAATGTGAATCACTTCTTCCTAGGGACAAGCAACCCTCAAAGACAGCAAGGAATGCATTCTAGTTCATCCACTTTCGGCAGTTTACAGCTCCACAGTGACATGGAATCTTGTGCTGGTCATCTTCAAAATCGAACTTATAGTCATAGCAAAGCTGGAAGGAGAGGCAGGAGAATGGTTATGGAAGAGCTGGGATTTGCCACAGCTTTCCCTGTAGCTACAGCTTAAACAGCAAAACAGCAGAGGCTGCACTGTAAGGGACAGGCACAGTTTTACAGGAAAGGGGAAGAGAAATGTCACCTCCCCCCCGTGCAACAGATTGTGCCACTGGCTGGGAATCTCAGAATGGATGAAGTGGCAAGAGGGGTGTAAAGCAGAACCTGCCCTACCTCCTCCCCCTTCTGGATTCTTCTGCTGGAGCTGATGATAATTTTGTGTCCTCTCTCAAAAGTGACCACCTCAGCCACGCAGTTGGGTGCACACGAATGGTTGATGTACCTGCAAAAGAAGAGTGGGACAGATGAAACCTCTTAGGAAAACCCATTCCTTGAGGCAGATCAGACTCAAACCTCAGGATGGCCTTAGCTCCACGGGCTCACTGCCTTTCCACATACAATTACATTACTCTGTACTTGTTTCTTTACCTAGAAAATGTCAAAAAACCAAGTGTCAAAAAAATCAAGGATCAAAACCAATTCCTTTCTTCACAGCTGCCATGAAACGCAACTGAAAGATGAGCAAAGCTGATGGTAGAGACAGTGGGACAGTTTGAAGACTGAATGTACTGGCTCAGACAACAAACACCACAAACTCAGAGCCTCCAACAGCCCCAGGCCAACAGGGGGGATGCCCCAGGAGGAGGTCAGGGATCCCTCCAGGGCCACCCACCTTGCAGGGCCTCCCGTCAGGGTGGCGTCGATGACGTGGTCGTTGTCAATGCGGAACATGTACACGCCACGGTTCTGAAAGACACAAGTGGCACAAGGACTCTGGTAAGGTTTGACTGCATTGCCAGTGATGAACCAGCAGTATGGGCCAGCTCCAAGTGCCCTCCTGCGCTCCAGACCAGGCATTGCCCACTGGCTCATGAGGGAAAGCACTGTCACATAATGCCTGTGTCCCCATGGGTTTGTGAGGGATGATGGGTCACGAACACAAACCTCTGGCCAATTCAGTTTTCCCCAAGAGCTTCCTACTGCCTTTCATTCGGGACATTTGACTGCTTCCCAGACAGGTATTAACTGTTATAATGCCATCTAGTTACACAAAGGAAGTGGCTTTAAATTTAAGAAGTCCTCATTAAAAACTGAGGTCCTGACATGTCTGCCAGAGCTGTGTCCTCTGGAACAGAGGATGTGTCCTCCCTACCTGGCCAGGGTGCTGTGAGATTTATTAAACACTGAAATACTCTGATAACAACCACTGTAGACTTCTCTGGTTTTATTTTAAGCCTGTTTGCATTTATGGCACAGCAGAAAACAAATGAGGGGACCTGAATTCATCAGGCAGAATAGCATTTGTTTTGTTCTATGAATGTCTGAATGGGGAAGGGGAAAGAGAATGAACAAACACCCTTACCTGAGACTCATAGAGCTTCTCCTTCCTGTTTGCTACCTCATTCCGGATAATTGTCCCAATATATTCAATGACCATTGTGTGCTTTTCAATGTCTCGAGCAGCATATAAGCCCAGGCCCTATGGGAAGTACACTGAGAGTTAATAACTTTACACTCACAGTGTTCCTCACTGTGCCCCAAACCAGCAGTGAAAAGGGGAGAGAGAGAAGCAGCACTGATAAATAATTGATGCAGTAACAGCCCAATGCAGAATCCAGCCTCACACAGATCCCAGAAAACTTGGCTGTTGTCTCGGTGAGAAAGCTGCTCTTACCCCTCTGGCACTGATTGTGTAAAGGTTATAAATTCACTGAGAAATAAAAGAGGGGCCTGCAAGACCAGAGATACCTGAGAGGAACCAGGCATGGCGAAGTCCAGCCTGAAATAAACAACAACCGTGCCCACACACGGCCAGGTTAGTGACAAAGCTTTTCAGAACAGACTGTGGAGTAAAGCAGCAACATCACATAAAGCAATGGGTTTTATACTCTTAGGAAGGCAGATAAGTACTGAGCTCTTCCTGCTGGTCTTGTACCACTTCATCAGCTTGGCCTGAGTATCTCATGCTTCTCCTGTGTATTTCTATTTTTATGAAGTTTTACTATGGTTTTGAGGAATAGGCTAAAAAAACCAAACAAGAGACCACCCCAAAAATTTAAAAAATATCCTTTTTCTAGATGACCATAACAAATGAATTTTAAAAGATATTTACAGTAATTAGAAAGACATCTTACTTAAGGTAAATCTGTGCAATTGATGTGCCACGTAAAAATTGCCAATTTTGGAACAAGACTAGAAGGAATTTTGCAATTGATTTAGTTTCAAATTTTCATCTGGATTCAGATAAATATTTATATACATGGTATGACATCTACAAAATGTAGCTGTAAAACAGATATTAAAGAAAGCATATGTAATTTTTTAAATATCCATTTCCTGGTGTTGGAACTGACCTGAATGCGAGAGCGAGCCAGGTACACGTTGGATTTCCACTCGGTTTTCATCTTGCGGTACTGAGAGGACTTGGAATGGACGAACTGTTTGCTGTAAGGCGCGTTCAGCTCCCCCGTGACTGTGCTCTGAAAGGACTTTGATGTGCTGGTGCTATTCAAGGTGTGAGGCCTGTAGGAATTGGGCATGTAGCAGGAAAGAATACAAGAAAAACTGAAGATTTCTCTGAAAACAGCCAGGAAACCCAATAAAAATCCTCTCAGACATACAGACACTTAAAGCCAGCTAGCGGAGACACAAAGCAGTTCCTCTGACCCAGGCATGCACATTCACAGCCAAGGACGACAGGGTTTGTAAGCAGCAGACGAAAGCACAAATAACCCTAAAGCAGCCTATAAACCCTGGGCTGTACTATGTGAAATTAAAACAAAATACCTTAACACAAACCTCTTGACATGGGTACTCATTTTAGGCTCGGCACGGGCACAGCCCGTGGGGTTGATGGCAAGAGGAAGTTCCATTAAGGGGTTTCGGCCATAGCGGAAAGTGTAGTTCTCACAGGCCTCAACCCCTGGCAGCTGCAAAAAAACAAAAGAGAGAAAGAAAAACCCCACAAATAATTAATTACATGTTTAATTCTGTGTGTAACAAAGTGATTACTTTTCCACACTTCTTTCTGTTCCCCTTCTTATGTGTCTATCCAGCAAGTGGGATGATTCAACAAGAGCTGGGGTGGTGAACTCACCGATTCTGCAATCCTGGCCACTGCAGAGACTGTCAAACCAAAGAGGTCTTCACCCTTCAGATAGCCAGGGAACAGCTGGAGCATTTCAGATTCTTTTCTAACAGAAGCAACGGGCTCCAGGATTTTATCCCACACACCTACACAACCATTGGGAGAGAATTACAGTGATCAAAACAATAAAAACTACTGCACTTGGTTTTAAAACAAATGCCTGAGGATATGGGAACCAGAACCCAGCACTGAGAAAGCTTTTATCTTTTGATTGCCTATACAAACAGGCCAGGATCTAAAAAGTGAAGTGGAGAATGATTCGTTGAGTTGCTAATTTTTGGGATTTAACAAATCCCAAACGAACACACCATTGATTCTGCACCCTCAGTTCTCAGAAATGAAGCTTTCAGTGTTCTCAGCATGGAAACTTTCAGTCCTCTGACAAGAACATGGACAAGTTTCTCTTGAGAAATCCTGTAAAAGTACAACTTTCTGAAAATACACAATATATTCTATTTCCATTGATTGTTTGTAGTCAGTGCTCATTCTGTGAGGGTACCAGCACCCACAGCACCAAGGCCCTGAGACCCAGAGGGTTATGGGCCTCCAGCACATCCACGAGCCAATTTCCAAGACCTGCCTGTATGTTTATGGACACCCTGAGATTCATCATCCTGACAGACACATTACCCACCCTGAGAACAACGTGGTCACTCAGCTGTTTTTAGAGCTCCCTAACTTGAGCCCAACTGATTTGAAGGTAACTGAGCAGTGGCTCTGTGTTTAAACGAAGTCACTTTTCATTATATGAAACCTGCGTTGACTTTCCTACTGCTTTAGTTCATTTTCAACACTCAATCTTGGGTCTCCTCTGTGGACTTGGAACACTTCTTCTGATCTGCAGCTTATACAATTTCTTCAGAGGTGTCCACAGTCTTCACAGCAGGGTATTAAAAATGGGCCCTGGAAGCTCACTATAAACTTTATGTTAGAACAGTGCCTGCAACAGTTGCTTCGAACAGGTACCGTACCACAGGAATCAGCAGTACCACAAGGAACAGCAAAACCACAAATTCATGATCTTAGCTCACAAAATTTACCTTTAGGTGTTGTGTCAGTCAGAACCAGATCGTCATGGCCCTGCTCCACCACCTTGATGACGAAGAGCGGGAGCCCGTCCTTCTCCTCGATGGAGCAGAGGTAGCGGCAGCGCCTGTTGGCGTACCTCATGCTCCAGTACAGCCGGCTGGCCTCGTAGCCCACAGGGAAGAGGGCTTTGGAGGAGTGGAAGGCCTGCATCTGCTGTGGCAGCAGCTGGCCCACGGCGTGGAAGATGAGGCTTCCCACACGGAAGGTGTGGTCGCGCTCCCCGCGCTGGACGATGCTGGCGATCTGCCGCACCTCGTCGCGCTGCACGTACACCCTCCGGAACACCGCGAAGTAACTCAGCTCCTGCTCGTGAGTTCCCTTTGGTTTGTGCATGGGGCAAAGCATGGTCTTGTCTTTAAAAAACATGCATTGTGCTTTAATGGCACAGGTAAAGTGATAAATATTGGTGCACCTTAACCTGTGGCAACCGCTGGTGGCACCCATTTTGTGACAGAACATGCATTTCATCTGCAGGCCTCTCCGCAGTGCTAGTTCCACGTTTATTAAGGCACCAGCTTGTGTCTCGTAGACTTCTGTAGACCAAAGAGCACAGTTCAAATGGACCCAAAGGTCTAAATCCAGGTTGAGAAGCCTTGCTGGTCCATCAGTTAATCCGTCACCCTCCTCATGACAGAAGCAGCATTTCCTATAGTCTTTAGGCACAGGGTCTGGTTTAAGGGTTGTGCCCATTTTTTTAAGAAATTCATCTATTTCTTCTTCACAAGGAGGTTTGAATGATCCTTTAGGAATCACAATCTGAATGCTCCACTTTTTCCATTTCATCCCTTTCCATTTCTTACTGGGAGGCCGGCAGTCCTCCAGACTGCTGTGTATTGCTTTTAACCTGGGTTTGAGTTTCACCGTTACCTTCAGCTCATCCGGTTTCGCCTCCACCTTGGCTGCCTCAAACGCGGGGGGGAACATGATGGGGGGTGATGAGGGTGGAGAAACCTTTTCCTGCAGCTGAGGCAGACAGTGGACATCCAAAGTGGATATGTTGTTGCTGTACTGATGGAATGCTTTGGGTGGCCTCTCCTTCATCGGCGACTGTGGCAGAGTTGGGACTGATTCCTGATACACAACAGAAAACTCTTTAAGAAAAAGATCCCCAACTTGTTTATCATTAAATATAACCCAAACACATGGGCAGCTCATTATGGGAGAGGCTTCTCCAAATGCCTCAAATCAAGATGCAGCAAGAGAGGAAGATGGAAATTATCCTGACCCATGTTACCACAGTCTGGGCCAGGAAACTCTCCCAGCCTACCTAGAACATGGTGCCCCTTTAAAACACGAGAGAAAGCACAAATAATCCTTTGTCCAGGTTCTGAATGCAAAACTCCTCAATTGCCCTCAGTGAGCTGACTGCCAGCTTCAGTTCTGATTCTTAGAAAGTTTTGTTACAACACAAAGTAGCCGTAAAATATGGGTCACAGAACTAATTTAAAGTGTAAGAATCTGGTATTTGGTAGAAGTGGAAAATTTAGAACTAATGCCACGTATTTTTCTTCCTGGAAACAAGTGAGGATGAATTTCTGCAGGGCTTTGGATTAGGTACAATTTGAGGACTTAAACTATTCAGTCACAGTAAACAAGAATTATACCTGCAGAGATTTGTGAAAAAACCCCAAAAACCTAAGAGAGAAAACGAGAACAACAAAGGAAGTTTAGATTAAGAAGTGCTTAACGTCGTTTGTGTGATTAATCTTGAAAGAGTAAATTAAAGGATCAAGAGGCTGAACATGACATTTAATTAAGTTAATTAGGTACATGATGATGCACTTGTAGAGGAATTTTACCCTGTTTATACACAACTGAAAATGAGCAACATGGGACACTAAAAGGATATGGATGTACACACAGTTATCTTCTCTGAGGTTGTATTTTTTTTATTCAATTCCTCCTGAGAAAGTAGGATGCACTTGAAGGAAGGCTTCAAAATATTCAATCTATACATGACTACGAGAACACATTAATAAGGTAAAGCTTGAAGGACACAGCCCATTATGTCCAATAGTTTAGGGGAAAAAAGGTACATTTGATCTAGAAACAGCGGAAGACAAGTTAGTTAGAAGAAGTGCTCAAAAAAAGATAACTGTGAGAAACTCAGCAGGATCATTCAGTCTTCAATGAAGACTGTTTCACTTTTAATGACTAAATAATTAGATAAATTTAAGTTTACCTTTCTCTGACACTGTATGACCCTTGAGACACCAAGAAATGATGCCCCGTTTCTCTCAGGTGTTGGACACCCCTCGCAGTGTCTGCAGGTAGAGAACTACAGCAGAATAGTCGGGATCACCTGAGAAAATTCCCTGGCCTAATTCCACCTTCTGTTGAATGAACTTCTTCAGATGTACTTCTCCAGTAATAAGAAACTCCTTTTCCTGGGCACTGTAAGCTCACAGGCTCCTTACTGGTGTTTTGGTAAGCAATGCTTTAAAATGGCAGCTTCATTCAAATAAAGTCAGGGAACAGGATTCTATTTTCCCAGTTACACTGAACAAATGAAACTTTTTTTACAAACCTGCTGCTCGATTATTATTTTTGCAGCTGTAATTTTAACTGTATAAGCCAAATCCAAGTGCAGGATATACCTCTTAAAAACTTGTCTGTGGTTGTTTACAATGCCCAGAGAACTCGAGTGACTGATTTTTTGAGACTGCATCTTTAAAGCCCGGGAGGGCAGCCAAAGGTGGTGGCTTTTCTGCCATGCATCTGTCAGACACAAAGTTCTGCAAATATGCTTTTTAATTCACGCTGCTGGTTCAGAATCTGAATGTCTGAATATAGAGCAATTAATTTATAAACCTCTCAAATGAAGTGCAAGCTTCCCCCTCGGCCTCTTTCTATTCTCCAACAAATAGCTGCAATAATTTCAGCTCACTCGGGTCTGCCAGTGTTTGATACTTACTTTGTTCTCTGAGTGTTTTGCTTGCACAGCTGCTGAATAAAGAACAAAGCAGTTGTTGCTACAGAATACAATGTCCTTCATTTTATCTGAGGCTTCTTGGGAATCCTGGGAATCAAACACAGAAGAGTGTAAGAAGTGCATTTTAATACCATTCTTCACATAGTAAGTGTAATGAAATGAGTCTTCCAATCTGGCTGGAAACTCTTTTATTTGTAGAACATTTGTGAAATAATGAGGGATGCTGTGATATAAATACTTGATTATTTGACAGATCTAACGTTACCACCACCTACACCCTTGTTCTTCAGCATTTCCTGCCTTTCACAGAAGTTTAACAATCAAAATAAAGCATTCTACACCATGCACCCATCTGCTCCATAGGCACTCTTGCAAAGCAACATTCATTTGTCTTTTATCTTTAGATGGTAAAAGAATGTCTAATTTCAGCCTAATCAAAGCCAGATCACACTGTTTTATCTACTGAACCATCTGCAAAACCTTACTGAGAATTCAGTGCATTCCCACCTGCATGAACCCTTTACTCTATGCAAGTTCTGGCTATGTCTTTGTGGTGGAGTCACCTCCTGGTCACTGAAGAGCAATGGCATTCTTTGAAGGAATTACAGTTCCCAGTGTAAGGACAAGAGATTGCAACTGTAATCTGATTCCTGCCCAAAAGGAGTGCAAGTATTCTTGCTCTTACAGTAATTCCTGACACAGCAATGTGGCTGCCTCACAAATGAGCTTATTTTGAATTGAGGTCCCTGAAGAGGTCAGGGAAGGAGCTTGGTAGCAGAGCTTTGAGAACTCCCATAGGTGGGACCTGTTTTATGGAATGTACTGGAATTCATTTTGTGTCAGTAACAACAACTTTGCCATTTTTTAGCTGTAGTACAGATGTGCCTGAATGTCCCACCCTGAATTAGAACACACAAGGAAGGGGGACAACACAGGAAGCTGAAGTGCTCTTGGGCTGGCAGGACAAGCAGGACTTTGTGCCACCCCTTGCTTTAAGGAGCCCCAGCTGAGCCCTGGGCACCTCAGCACTGACCTGTTTGAGGAAGGGCAGGTCTTTGAAGGATTTCCTCACACCACTGCCCAGAACCACGACCTTGCAGTGGGAGCACCAGCGAGGCCTCAGTGCTGAGCCTTCTGCCATGCTCTGGCTGTGATCCTTGTAGCCAGCCAGACCTAGGGAACAATTATCTGTCAGAGGCTGTATCAGACCAAACCAAATTTATCAGAGATCACAGTATTCTTCACTGGTCTAGAGGACTAGCACCCTCCTGGATAAGGCATGGAAAGTGGGCTTTAAACTTTCACCTGATAGATAAATTGTATAAATCAGACCTAAAACAACTGTTGCAAACCAGGCAAAACCCTATTCTTGTGTAAAAAAACCACGAAATAACAAAGGAAAACAGGCTTAAACAACCATGTCAAGCTTTCCAGCATGGGAACAATCTTCCTGAATGATGTATTTAAAACCAGACTGGACATAAAAAAACCTAATAAATATTAGAAATTATGGAAGAAACACCTCACTGACAGTGATGTAAACAGACAATGGAAATCAGAGATGGATGAGAACTACTCGTGGTTAAATCCAGGAGCATCCACATGATCATGTAAGAATTGAGAAGTTTTATTTGGAACAAGAATCCATTCTTGCATTCTAGAGCATAGATTTATGAGGCTGAAATGCATCAATACTGACTCAGTTAAAGCCTGGTACTGAACACCTGGAAGTTAAAGCCCACTCACCATTGCTGTTGGCAGGGAATGGCACATTGGGCTGCTTCAGTCCATAGGGCCCCACGATCCTGGCAGGTCCCATGGATCCTGCCTGGGGACCCTGCAGGAGCAAGTGCTGCCTGTACTCCATAGATGGGTTCCCTCTGTGAGTGCTGGTGGCTGCCATGGAGGATGGGACATCTGGAGCATTACTGACCTCGTAACTGTTGGGAATTCTGACATGGAGCAGGTTGGAGAATGCTGCTACAACGCTACTGATGTTCTAAAAACAGTAATAAAAACAAACCTTTGTTTACATCTGACAAACAGTTCAGACAGCAGAGATACAAACTATTAGAAGATTGCAACAGCAGCATTATTGCACTGTAACCCCCTCAGAGTCACTATACATAAACCAAATTAACTGCTGTTGTACTCTATGTATGTAATACAGGCTTATTCTTTTTACCTCAGCAGCTGTGGGATGTAATGTAATTGCTACAGAGATAAGGCCAGATTTAGGGCCATTCTGGGATGGTCCAAGCTGAGAGGAGAAGAAGCCAGAACCAGGTAACGCTCCTGAACCGGGTTCTGATTTTATGTAATTCCTTTTGGCTTCTGAACCTGAAAATAAAACCAAATTCAGCACGTTAATCCTACACTTACAGGAATAGAGAGAAAAACAATCCTAGCTGTAAGTGTTCACTGTGCTGCAGCCTCACCTTTCCCAGTGCTGCTGGGCAGGATGGGAATGATGGGAGATGGGACAGGTTCTGGGTTCTCCTCCTTTACAACTGACAGGTCTGGGTAGCGGCTGATCTCCATTCCCACGACGCTTTCAGGAGAGGAAGAAGGAACAAAGCTGTCAGGAGTGTCCCTGTCCTCACAGTGATCTTGAACCCTGGAATAAAACCCAAAAGAGCTGTTTTGGAAATGGACTGAACTTTTGGTAACCGAAGTTATAAACCACAACAGGAAACTAAAATGAACTTGCTTGTTGCTACTGGTCAGGGAACACAAGTAGGTGCTGGGCCATCACCTCTGGGTATCGCATATTCCATTGCACACATATTCCATTTCTTGGGAAAGATTCATGAGGAAAAAAAGACACCAACAAAGCCAAGCCCTCTGTTCCCCATGGCTCTATCTACCAGAGTAAAAAATGAGCATTTCATATTTGAATTGTTTTAATACTTAAAGTGTCTGGCCTTTGTCTACATACAGGCTCCAGTGTTTCACAGACACCCATATTTTGGGCAGGCAAGTGAAAGGGAGGCAAAAGGGAAGATCTCTGCAGGGAGACTCATGTTCCAGCCAGTGTTTCTCACCTGGGAAACTGAGTGGAGCTGTGCAGTTTCAGGCTGGCTCTTGCACAGTCTTGCTGCTGCTACAGCAGTCACCTGTCACTACAGCACCACACTTGCTCCAGGAAAAGCACCTATTTGTATCATTTTCTTCCACTTTTAAGAGATCAAAGTAAGGAATTCCTAACAATTTAACAGAATCTAGAGTCTAGCAATAGCTGGAATCACCTACTTCACTATGCTGCTCTCTACATGTGCAATGTTAAGAGTTAAAATGATCCCATTCCATTCTCTGCCATTCTGTGCCTGTGCACAAAGGATTTTGTTTCTCTACACCTTCACAGTCCCATCCAATGAAAGATCACAGAATCTGCCCCAAATACCTTTTTGAAAATGTCAAGTAAAACCTACCTTAACTCCTCCTGGTTGTTGTGGGGTGGTGTTGGAAGTGAAGCAGGAACATCCACAGTTTTGGGGCCCTGAGCCATTGCTCTGGCTAATAAATCATCTTGTGGTCTGAAAGGCAACTGGAACTGCTTTGGCCCCAGAGCTTTGGTAACTGAAACCAGAAAGGCAGAGCACAATGAGACATCTGGACAGCTCTTTCAGTGA
Source organism: Dicaeum eximium (assembly GCA_013396995.1). Classification (NCBI taxonomy): domain Eukaryota; kingdom Metazoa; phylum Chordata; class Aves; order Passeriformes; family Dicaeidae; genus Dicaeum; species Dicaeum eximium. The sequence goes on from VWZP01001896.1 coordinate 2,636,721, forward strand.
TAGACAGGCTGCCTGCTGGGTGTGGGTGGGGCCTGATGCTGACAACACTCTCAGACACTTAGGACTTCAAAAAATTGTGACCATTCAGGACTAACTTCCATTTTTACAAAAATCTGCAAATTTTGAGCAAACAGGGCTTGAAAGGCTTTTGAGTAGTCTTCTGCCACTATGAGAGGATGTTTGTTTACTTAAAAAAACCCCAAAACTATAAAAATCAATGATTTTGTAACAACAAAGGAAAAGGGGTGTGGAAAAAAAGGATTTTAATCAGTGAATAGTCTTTACAAAGAACCACTGTAAATAACAGAAAGCAATTTTAACTGTCCAAATTGTAAGCATCAGGAAATACACACTGACTGCACATATTCTGCACAGGCTCCTTTGAGCTCGCTCAACCAAGGAGCTCATGCCAGTTGTTTGTACTGGACCCAAAAAACTCATCTTAAGGTTTTCCTTCTCATTTATTGAGAGTGTCTCTAGCTCTCAACATGTTTTTGAATGGGAACAAGGCAAAGGCACCAACACCTGACACTATACCGGTGTAAAATATTGCTGGCTAGTAATGATTACAACCTTGAAAAGTCTGGGCATTTTGTTTTTATAAAGGAGAAATGCAACTGAGAAGCATCCTAGGAGGTAACCTGGAGGAGACTCCAGCCTCCTCATGATGGGGGGCAGAGGGGCAGGTGTGGATCTCTTCTCTCTGGTCACCAGTGAAGGGACCCAAGGGAGTGGCCTAAAGCTGTGTCAGGGAAAGTTTAGGTTGCATATCAGAAAATGGTTCTTCACCCAGAGGGTGGCTGGGCACTGAACAGGCTCCCCAGGGCAGTGGTCACAGCACCAAACCTGACAGCCCCAAGAGCAGCTGGACAACAGCCTCAGGCACAAGGTGGGATTGCTGGGGGTGTCCTGTGCAGGGCTGGCAGCTGGACTCGGTGATCCCTGTGCAACCCTTCCAACTCAGCATGTTTTGTGCTCCTGAGATGTGTTTTGCCATTTCCTACAAGCAGGACTGACAGAACCAGCACACAGGACCTTACCATCGTGGCCTCCCAGCACTGCAGCCTTGCCAGCGAGCTCCTCCGTGGTGGCAAAGCCATTGACCAACTTCTGGCAGGCCACGGGCGGCGGCGTGGGAGGGAGAGAGGCCGGGGGGGTCGGGGGATTGCTCAGATTGTTCTGCTGCATGACAGGAATTAAAGAACCATCAGTCAGGATGGAACACAGGGAGAGAACTTGCCTTGTTGCAGTACCAGACAATGTAACCTGCTCAGAGTTTTACACCCAGTTGTAGAACTGCTATGCAGCCATAGTTGATACCCAAGCATGTGACAGAAAGGTATCTTCTGTACAAGACACAATGATTGGCTTTTCTTATATCAGTGATACCACAGAAGTAGTTCACATAAGTAAACACTGCCAAATACATTACCAAGGAAGATGCAGCTAAACTGTTTACAGAAATGCCCGAAGAACATTTTAAGAAACAGTTTTGAACAAGTTGCTCCAGTTTCAGCAAAGGTCCCAGCTCCCTGCAGACAGAGCTGCTCCACAGTGACTCTCCAGCACCATGAACAGGGCAGCTTCCCCAGCTGCCCCTCAAGGGGAATCTGCCTCACATTCAGCAGGGCATGAGCTGCCACTGAAGCAGCTACACCATGGAGCAGCAGACACTCTGCAAGCTCCTACTCGGGGCTACTTCTCACCAGTTTATTCAACTGCCCATATTTTAAATGAAAATTAAGCGAGAACTTCAGTATCTGTTGTTCCTGCAATCATGCCCACAAAGCTAATCCTCAATACTTACTTTTGACCACAACAACTATTTCTGCAGGTTCCATTCTCAGCTTACACACTGTGTAAGGCTGGAGAAACACCACTAGATTTTAATAGGTTTTTGTATTAGGGTATCCAAGCAGCAAATTTGATTCTGTCTGTTCAGTATCCCACTGCCCTCCCAGTATTGCCACACCGATCTCAGAGACTAAGTTTTAATTGCTGTGGGTTATTAACTCATCAACAAACAGTCTATTTTGTTCAGAGTCACCAGGGTCTTAGGGCTTGGTGGGCAAATGAGAAAAAGTCTATTTCTTATCTAATTTGCATTAAGAAATGCTTTAATGCTTTCAATGACTTTGCGAAATACTGAGAATTCAGTCTCTTCTGCTCCACAAAACTGGAATTTCATTAATTAGCATCACAGAACAATTTCCATTATTTAGCATCCATTTGTTAAGAGCATTTGTAATTTTTAATTAGTTTACAACAACACAGTTTCCAGAACCAATATCCACTTTCAGAGGGTAGAACAATGGTGACTGTTTCACACTATCTAGTCTAGCAATAGAAGGTTATTTTTCTTCTAGTTGCATAAAAGCAAGAATTCTGACTAGTAGTAATAATACCATGGACTTCTCTTCCCACAGACAGCACAAAACAGAAATCCAGATTAAAACCATACCTTGTAAATGAGCTGGGAGTAGTAATCTGAAGCCCCATCAAGAGTAGCACTACCAAAACTTCCCACAAGTCGATTTCCACCATTTAGCTGGCCACTGCCATAGGGGAGAAAGTGTGCAAAGCTCACTCCAATTATTGGTTCCACCAAAGGCAGAAGAGAAAGTTGCTGTATTAAAAGAAAAAAAAAAAGTCAGAAATTAAGTATAATACAGAACACTGCAATTCTCCAGTCAGTAGAGTGGTTTCTAATTTAAAAGAAGAATTGGAATTTATCCACTGTCAGGAAATTTTTCAGCTCCAGCTCTGTGCCATCCAGAGGCTGTCAGAGCTGACAGGAACTGTGTGGCTTTGGGACTACCTGCCATGTCAGCTCACCTTCCAAAATTAAACCAACACCAAACTTTAAATTCCCTGATTTTGTGGACGTTCACATTTTCCCCACCCTGAAAAAATTCAACTTAAGCATCAGCTTCACTGCCACTAGGAGAAATCCACTGTTCCACATTGCCTCTGGACTGCCTTTCCCAGCCCTTGCACACTCACCTGTTTCAGCTGGATGAAGGTATCTGCATTAGGATAAACAGCCTGCTTTTCTTCTTCCTCTTTTTTCCTTTTCTTGGAGCGAGGAGCTGCTTTCTCTCCTGTCCTCTGAGCCCGCTTGTTTCTCTGCTTCTTGGTTTCAGGTCCTGCATCTGCTCTCTGGAGCTGGCTGTTGCTGCACCCAAATGCACCTTGCAGCTGGGCTCCTGCAGTTTGCTGGTGTAAGAGCAGCAGAATTTTTGACATGTTAATACACAGTTCACTCCGATTTACTGCATGACTCTGAAAGCACAGGCACAGAGTAATAAATCTCATTGATAACAAAGTGTATTTTACTGGCAGGTGGAACTGCTAAACTGTCCCTAGAGATGGAGTTATGACCTCCCATTAACACCACTGACATCTGAAAATATCATTAAAACTCACAGGCCAGTAACATTCTCTTTGGGAGTATCCCCTAAAATAAAGTTACATGTGCATGAAACCTTGGAGATGTTCACAAGGGCCTAATGAAAGACAGACTTGGTGGCAGAAGAAAGGCGTGGAAGTTCATATAATACGAAAGTATTTTGAGGTTAGAAACAAAGAAAGTGTTGTGAAACCTTTCTGGATTGTACCACTTGCTTAAATACTTCCAGTACAAATCTGCAAAGCCTTTCTTCCCATGGAAGCACAGCCAGGTAAAAGGGATCAGGATGGGACTCTTAATGCTACAGGGGCAAGCCAAAATAAAGTCCATTTTTTAAAAAATTCGTTATTATTTTAAACAGCTTTACATGACTCCTACCACCAGTATTCTAATATTCCTATCACATGTTTTAACTGTGGGTCTTTTAACAATTTTCTGCTGCTCACTTCTATGAGTATTTTTTCCTTTTAAATACATTTAAATTTTGTTTTAAGAATTAACTTAGAGTTTAGGCAGTCAAAACCCAGAAGAAGATATTAAGATTAGAGTAAAATGACCAACAAGTGTAAGTGTAAAGTGTATCCTACCTCCACAGACAGCTCTTTTCTTTAGGTCTGTTTTTAAAGACCTTATAAATTAATAAATCATACAGACAACTGAGGTGGAGTCACAGGAGAAAGGAGCACCCAGACATACCACGTCTGTACAGACCAGTGAGTAATTAAGAATCATACTGTAAAACCCTGCCTTAATATTAGGAAGTGGTATTCTTTAAAGAAAATTTTCTGTAGAAAAATACTTCTTTTGGCTTTTGAGTGACTTCTGAATATGCTGACCTAAGAAGCCATATTAAAATTTACTCTTTGTTCAACACAGGTGATCTACTTGTGGAGAAAAGGCAGGAAAGAGGCTGAAGTTCCTTAAAGCTGTTTCCCCCACCCTTGTAGGTTATGTCCCCACACATGCCCACAGTAAGGCACAGACTAGGCTGGACTGCTGCTGACCACAGGGTAACAAAACCAGTCCCAGGCTCACCATTCCTTCAGCCAGACTCTGCTTCTTTGCTAACTTTTTATCCCCAGAAGCCTCTTCTTCTGCTCGGCCACTGTTCTCCGGTTTCTGATTTAGAAGAGATGAGGACTTCTTGTTTTTTAGCAGGTGTTTCAGCAGTTCATTCCCTGACTCCCCTTTGGCTGCTGGAGCACCGGGTGGCTGTGCTGGACTCGGAGCTGAAGAGGTTGGCTGTGAGATGACCTTATCCTCCTCCACCTTAATACTGCTTGGATTTTCTGCTTTAGGCTCAGCTTGACCTGAGCATTGATCAGTGTCTGCCTTTTCCAGTTTAACTTCTTGGAGGCTGGTGGGTGTGTCCATTTTAGCCTTTTCAGCCTCTGCATTCCCCTCGGGTAGTTTCTGGGACACGCTGCCGCTGCTGGGGAGTTTCCCCTCCAGCTCCGGGGAGCTGCGGCTCTCTCCTGCGCTGGATGTCGAGGGGCCCGTTAGCTCCAGGGACTCCTGCTCATCCTGGTGCCGTGGTTCATTGGGGGTGTTCACTGTGGGAGTGGAGGTAGCATCAGAAATGGTGGGGGTTGATGGTGCAGTGATATCTGAGTGTGGAGTTGACGGGGCTTTTATGGACTCGGCATCGTCGTCCTTTTTCTTTTTCCGTGTCCTTTTCTTTTTGCCTTTCTCTTCTGGGATTATGTCGGAATACAGCTGGATGAGAGACTGACCTGATACAGGGATGTTTGCAGCCTGGGGCACACTGGTGTCTGACCCACACGGGGCACCACCCCCCAGCACTGGAGATGAAGGTACAGCAGAAGGGAATGGAGGCCTGACCTGGTTCTGTGTAAAGGCAGCCCCAGGGAGATTCCCATGAGTTTGTTTTACATTATGGAAATTGGGGGCTCCACCTGGACCAGCAGATGCATCAGGTCCAAAAGCTGCAGGTCCCACTGGCCTTCGCTCTGTGCTTTGCATAAAACTGGTGGCAGGAGGGGAGGTCACAGCACCCTGCTGCAGGATCTGCCCCATCTGCTGCTGCTGCTGCTGTGGGGGTGGCGGCAGGGGCCGAGGGGTTTGCATGAAATCACAAGGCAGCTCAGAATTGAAGAAGGGTATCTGAGATAAGGATGTTTTGTTATTCAGTTCAGGCCCCATCATACTGTGCTGCTCCAGCTCCATCCTCTGCTGCAGAGCTCTCTGTCGATCCACCTCCTGCATCAGCTGGATGCGCTGCCGCTCCTGCTGCTCCCGCAAGCGCTCCTTCCGCTCCCGCTCCTGGAAACTTTCACTGAAAGGGTTGTTGTCCTCAAACTCCACCCTTGGGGGTGGCCCTGACTGTGCAGCTGCGTTTGGGCCAGGCACAGGAGCTGGTGCACCAGGAGTAATTGGCAGTGGTGTCATTGGAGGCTGCATCCTTGCTGGATTCATGGAAATGTGACTCGCGGGGGTGTTTCCAGGTTGCCATCCCGATAAATTTGGCATCCTGGTGGGGTTGGATTGCCCAGGGATCACCACTGTGTGCTGCTGATGCTGGAGCTGCTGTGCCACCATGGGGAAGCTCTGCTGATTCATTGCTGGTGCTGTTCCTCCTGGAACCATGGGAGGCTGGGGCTGGACCCCCGGCATTATGGAATGTGGGGCCATCCCACACTGCTGCTGCTGCTTGATCCGGTACTCCTCAATCAGCTCTGCGTGCTCCTTCTGCTGCTTCCGGATCTAAACATTGAAACAGTCATTATTCACCTCTGCCACAAACTGGCTGTGTAAGCAGCATAAACCACGTCACTCACCACTGTAATTCCAGGAGACAACGAACCTCAGGCCAAACCAGAATTTCTGCAGTGTTTTTAATGCTAAACAGCCATTATTTCGTTAGAAATGCTCCCCAGCCCAAGACTTCAGACAAAACAGCAGCGTCTGAAAGTTCTAATTACACACCAAGACTGCACTGTGCTAGAGAATATATAAACCTAAACCAGCAGTGAACCTTGTCCTACAGGTCTTATCAACCATGCACAGGATACAAACAGCTGGGAACAGACAGGAAAAGGGAAACACTGAGATGGATGATGTTCACACATCAGCAACATTTTAAAAAGATGTAACTGGAAAGGAAAAGTTTGCAGTGATGGATATTACCATTTGTTCACAGGCAGACCCTCAAACATCTCGTTGCAGATGAGAATTGCAACTGCTGCTTGAATATTTAAGCTTTTAAGACCAATATAAACTCAACATGGACACTGCAAGTTATACCTTGTAGCTTAGACAAACAGGAGAAGTTGAGGGAAGGACACAACACTGTCAACTGGACAAGCAGGAGCCTTTCAGAAACACTGCAGAGACCCAACTAAACTAAAAATAAAACTATTTAAAATCCACTGGTTGATGACACATGCATTATGGAAAATCTCCTCTCACTTCTGTTCATTTGACTGTGACTTCCACAGATTATGTAGGGATAGAAAAACTCTGGAATGTATTTCGAATTGTGTGATAGCCCTCTCCTTCATCTGAAGCAAGGACTAAGACAGAAAGCTCAGGGTAACAGTGATGCCACAGGACACACTCCAGGCTGCAGGACAGCTGCACCCAAAAGGTTATTTACACAATAATTCCAGGTCCAAGATGATTTATGAGCTCTGCCTTGGCACTGACACTGCTGGATAAACAGTGCTACTGCACAGAGCCACTGACTGAATCCATCTGCACTGCACAGACCCAGTGCTCCAGGGCTTCTCTGTGGCCCTACAGCCCTAAAGCTGTGCTGGCTCTGTGGGGCTGTACCATGGGGCACCCAAAGCACCACGACCTCCAGGGCCTGCAGGGGTGGATCAGCCGTGACTGTCCCTGGAATGAGCTGAGGTGTCCAAGGCCCAGGGCTGAGCACACCCAGAGGCCCTGAGCTGAGCTGGAGATTTGAGCAGTGCAGGGAGAGCAGGGCAGAGCCTGTGGGCACAGGCACGGTGCCACAGGGGCCATCTGGCAGTGTCTGGGTGGCTCCATGCCTGGCCAATAACTCTGTCTCACATCAGCTCCGAGTTCTCCGTGCCTGTGTCCAGGAGCTCTTTTCTCTCTCCATACATAGAGAGACTTTTCAAAAACTAACAGGAGCTTGATTGCAGAAAAATGACTTGATCTGATTTGAAAGAGTGGCAAATTACTTCCAATAGAAGGTGGTTAAAACTATACTTTACACCTCATTTAAGCTCCTGCAGGTACAGAACAAAATGCTGCTTAGGATGTGGATGAACCAACCACTGGTGTAAATCAGTGGCTAAAGGGCAGTGAATGGCTTCTGCCAGCGGTAGATTAAACTTAAATTTTAAAATTACAAATAGGAGAACCTTAATTATGGGGCAGTATATGGATCTGCCAGCAATGTCATGGTTAGCAGCTGTTACTTCAGTCTAACTCCACCTTAAGATTAGACTGTCATATGTATGATAAAGATCGGTTAAAGGTAATTTTGTTTTTGCATTTTTTCTACTTGTGATTCATTGTGGAAGGGGAAAAACAATAATGTAGAAATAATTTACCCACTCCATCCCTCTTCCACACAGTGGAAAGATGAGCCAACTAATATCCCATCCAGCACATACTTTGTCTGGAAGCAACACAAGAGAACTCGAGGGTCAGGCATCGCTCAGGACTTCATTCCAAGCTGTCTGCTGCCAAGTTTTTTCCTTCATACTAGTAAAGGCTAATTCTAAAGCATTTTCATTTTCAGCAGGACTAGCTGATCCTGACAATCATGCCAGGTAATTCATAAAAAATGTCTTGAGGAACACAGCACTAACTACTGATGGGCAAAGCATATTAGCAAAACTAACACAGGTTTCATCTCACTATTATCACAGTTACAATATGTGAAATTCCAACTGAATGTAAGGAAAGGAAAACAAAGCCCAGTGAAAGTGGTTACATGTAGAAACAGGGACCCAGAGAAGCTGGGAAATCTCTACCTCTGGAGACTTACAGAACTTGACTGACAAGGTGCTGAGTAACCTGATTTAATCGTGAAACAACTTCTGCTTTGATCATGACTAAAAGATCCCCAGACATCCCTTTGACATGTGTTATTCCAAGACACAATACTGAAGATCAGCATCTAGGAATGAGACAGACCATAAAACTAGTCTAACACTAAAGTTATAATGAAAGGATTTTCAAACTGCAAAAAAAGAAGAAGACTGGATTAGGTGGTTCATTCAAGCCTGAAACAAAGCCCTGCATGCTAAAACTTTTCTCTGAACGTTTCATTTTTGCTTTGCATAGTGCCAGGAACCTTGCTGCAAGTCATTTTGCCAAGGAATTCCCCTCTTCTTAAAGTACTAACCCAGCTTTTTGTCATAATGTTTGCCACAAAATATTCCTTTGCAGCTCCAGTGTCACCTACACTCCAGAGCAATGCTGTTACACACACAAAACAGAACAGGGAGCAGCTCCTTTAGGTAGAGCTCCACTGTGTCTTTCAGAAGATTTAAAGAAGAAAGACTTATTACCACTGTGCCAGCTCAGTGCCAAGGTGAACAGTCTGGATTCCAGATGATTACCTGATCTAGCTGTTTCTGGACCATACTTTGCTGCTCAGTAACATGTTTCAGCTGTTCTGCATCTTCCTCTGGGAACTCCCGGCCGGCTTTCTTGGCTGTGCGCTGTTTGGCCGAGAGAGCCTTCTTGGATTTTCTGTGAGCTCCAATCTGCTCCTCCAGGTACTTCTGTTGCATTTGAAGAAGTTGTTGTGTATCCTGCAGCCATTCCTCATATTGCTTTCTCTGTGAATCATCTAGAGAGAAGGGAAATGAAGTGTGGTATGATCTCATCCTGGGGATGAGCTCTCATCCTACTTTTTAAAGCTCAAGTTTAACCACCAGGTTCCCCCCTTATTTTAAGAACGTAGTGGTCAAATTCAGCCAAATTTGACAGAGAATTTGGTATTTCAAGAAGTAGTATGTTGTTGGAGTGACTTGAGCAAATGAGACAGACATCCAAATTACTGCATTTGTGAGAGAAACCAGTTTTAACACAGTCCATTTCAGGAAGTATCAGCCAGCTGTTGAGGCAGCAAACATGCACTTGCCAGTGAGCAAATGTGGCCTTGAGAACTGCTACAAAACTGTCCTGCCACAGAAGAGGGGACACGGAAGATCTCTGGAAGTACTCAAGTACAAAAAGATTAGGGAGCAAGGACATAAACTTACAGGAAACACGGCCTGATTAATTCTGGTGTTTACAGAAAATTGTTGTACATGCAGAATTTATTTTTATTACAACTTCTAAGGAAAATATTAAAATTATGAACACTATCAAATATTCATGAAGTGAAAGAAAGATACTGTCTTTGTAAAAACCACTTTGTCAGTGTCAGCCCTCAGCACGGGGCCTTCAGCACCAGTGCCATTTCGTGCCCCCAAAATAAATGCCTTCATTTAAGCTGTAAATGAGACATTGCTCTTCTTTCAAATGAGAAATGCTTGTCTGCCACAGGCAGTCCATTGCTCTCTGATGTTTTTCTGGAGGCAAAACAACCATGTCTGATAACACTTAACCTGCACTAAGCACAGAGAGCAAGACAGAACACTGGTGATGGTGTCATTAGTCTCCTGGTCACATTTTCAGTGAGCTGGGATGCCACGAACAAGCACAGCTCTTCCTTGTGAAGCTCCTTGTTTACAGAGATGCCACACAGCAGCATGATTTCAATATAACCACGTCCTCCTTGTGCTCCAGACCCTGCCACCTTCTACTCCATGAGTCACTGAGTCAGTGACAGGTTTGACTGAATAGCTCAACTAAACCTACTCAAGGTGAGCTAGAGCCTCAAGGTGCTTTCAGGGAAAAAATCTGCAGAACTGATCCCAAAAACTTACGGGGCAATTCAGCGGAAACACTGAGAGTAACATGAGAAACATGAAAGTATTGAAATTTTAATGAGTTCCAGGTAAGAGTAATTACTACTGAACTGAAAAACAGATTTACTCAAGTGCTCAGAACCCACCACCACCCAACCAGAGCAGGGCCATGCTGAGTACCATGTGGAATCTCACAAATAATACAGATAATATTGCCAAAGCTCCTTACTGCATACTCAGTGCTGCTACTCCAGCTTCTGGAAAATGTGAAGGAGTTTACTTCTGTTTCTTATTCACAAATATCAAGTGAAGTATTTGTACTGAATAGAAACACTTTTTTACACATGGTCTTCTTCTCCCAACATATGCTCAGTTTTAATTTCTGCTAATAAATCTTTCTCATCACAGAGACTAGGATTCACAATTGATCTAGGGCAGCCAGAAATATGGAATGCAAAAAGCTAGTGCAGTATATTTCTGCTTTCAACAACTGTGCTTCACAGCCAGGCTTGCCTAACCAGTGCCTGTAAAGCTTTTTCTGGTATTTGTTCAAATGACAATGATGGTGCACAAAACTTTCTGCTTCTGAAATAAAAAATTCCATCAACACACACAGTTGTTCTCACTGAGATCAGAATATTGCAACATAATCCAAGACCAGGTTTCTGATACAACAGTCTGCCAGTTAATAGATTACTGCTCTCACACAAATTCAAATAATGTTAATCTTCTGCTTCCCTCTTTCCTTATGGTATTTTGTTCATGATAGCTTCCAGAAAAAAAAATGTTAACAGCATTTACTATAAACCCCTTCATTACCTGGCATTGTAATGATGAAATGACTCAATTTTAAAAGGATGATTTTTTGAGAGACAGGTCCATTTATGGATAGTTCATTTTAAAGAAAACAGAACTGTAAAATGAAAAAAATACCCCATAGAATAAACGATTACATCTTTACTTACTGACAAAACCAGGACCAAAACTGGGTGGATTAGGTCTAGAAATCTGAGGTGTCAAACTTCCATCCTAGAAATTTCATTAAAACAGACAAGGTTATTAAATCATTATTCAATTAAAATACCCAAAATCTAGTTATCATTATTGCACAGTTTTGTTTCAAGCCTGTGTCAAGTTACCTGTGTAACTGCCTGTTGCATATGATTTTGCCCTTCACTGGTCTGAGCCCCTGGCACTGGCTGACCCATAAAGGGAAACCTATTGATAAACAGAAAGAGAAACTGTAACCTTGCAAACCGGCATTTTAGGAGAGAGACAACCTCATTATGGTTCAACTTAAACAAAGCACCCAAATATTTCACAGACATGCACTTGAACTTCTGTACCAAACCTTTTCAACATCTGGAGAATACAGACAGCATTTTGCCCTTGGTTGAAACTACTGCATTTTAAATTTTTCAGAGGGATGATGTAAGTATGACCTACTGTGCTAGAACAGTGAAAACACACACATGCAAGTCTGTATTTTTATTTTAATATTTTATCATTTAAAGAAAAGCAGCTGAATGTATTTAGGTTTCATGGTCACTATCACAGTCAACTGGAGTTGGGTAAATGTACACCCTGGATAAGCCATTTATTATCATGGGACACTGGACAGAGAAAACCCAGTTTGAAGGGCCACAGAAAAAAGAACTGGCACAGATCCTCCCTGGCCCATGGACTCCCCACTTGCCCTAAGGACAGTCAATGGTGCAGCCTGCACAGTTCATGGCTCGTTTTGTCCTCAGAAGGGATTTAAGGAGAGGATAGCACTTCCACTATTTGGGCTAAAAATCTTGCTTATACCCAGCATTATATGATTTGCTGCAACATGAGGTTCCACTGTTACATGGCCACCCCCAGTATTCTAGCACAACTCGTGGGAGATCTGTCATTACCTAATTAGCAAGTGGGAAAACAAGAAAAGCATCAACAGTGAAGCCATGCTAGCCATGTTGACCCATGACATTACAACTGGAACTCAAGTCTGATGCATTTAAATACCTTTTATAGTTCCTACTGCCACACTGGCTTTATTTCTAGGAGATAATCCTCGTTAGCATCAAATGCGAACTACATGACAGAAAGAAATTTTTTTGTTTCCTGCACAGTTTCCCTGATCTCTGTCATTTCCTTTTACATTCTGTAGTCCTAAAGAATGATATCAAGTGTTGCCTACCTGTTCATGACCATTGGTGGCATCCCCATGTTACTCTGTGCCATGACTTTGTTGATCCCCTTAAGAGCCACCATTTTTGCTTTCATTATGGGATCCGTAATCGCATCAAAATCTGTAAGACAAAAACAGCAGCAGTGAATCAACAGCTGAACATTACAAGTTATTAAATGGAAATTACTAGTTTACATTTAGTCCACGTATAAATCTTCAGTAAAATATTAATTCCATTCCTATTTCATATTAATTGTCCTCCCCACTTCGGTATTCAAGGTTAATAAGCAGTTTCATGTATCCTGTAAGAGAAGTTAGTCCAGAACAGCTGTCTTTGTTTTCAGCCACAACACACAAACAAAAGCAGGTCAGACAGGAGAGTCTGAGAAGGGCTCTAGACTACATTTGGCCTATGACCCAACAGATTAATAAATTCTATTTATAGGTTTCAGACTCAGGAAGAGGAGTTGTTTCTGTGATCTCAACTGGCACACCATCTCTAATGCACTACTAGATGGCCTTGATGGTCACTGTAGTTACAAACTTAAGCAATTCTCAAAATTTAGTGTTTCCTTATCAGTTAAATGATGGCTATGGTCTTGATTTGAATGCTCAAACTGCTAGGTTATATTAAACAAGCAATCACAGTTTTTCCTTAATTTTTTTAGTACAAGCAGAATTATATGTGATATTTCTGGGCCTTGCCTAGACTGTGAGTTAGTAACAGCTTTTGACAGTCCCTTTCCTTGTGACACAACAAATACTCCGAAAGAAGTCATAAAACAATCATAAACATAAAATTGATAGATAAAATATCAAAAGATCAGCTACTGCACTTGATCACTTAATTTTGTTTACAAAGGATGCATTTACTCCTTATCTCATGAGAACCTGAAGTATAGAGTATGTGACACAGCTGATGTTACAAACATTATCTATCAGTAAAGCAGAGTTACCCTGATCCTGATAATGACAACAGCAACCTTGCCAGAGTTCAGAATTCCACCTACACGCTCAATTTCCATACTCCCTTTGTACCTAATAGGCAGGTTGATTTTTATTATGCCACCTTCAAGCTCTACATATTTACCTGCTTCTCGCAGCGCTGTGGATTATTTAACTATTTGTTGCTGCATTTTTAAAACACCAACCAGAACACAAACAAACAAGGACACCCACATACCAATATTGGGGAAAAATGGCTCCGAACGCTGGCGAATCATGGCTTGCATCTGTCTCTGCTGCTGCTGCTCCTGCCTCTCCTGATCCAAGAGGTCCTGCAGAAGAAGTGGCTGCTCCTCTAGCAGAAGTGGCCTCTCTCGGTTTTGTTGCTGAGCTAATGGCTGAGGGAGCATCATCTGCTGGGGACCAGGACGGTTTGGTACAGCCACAGCCTGATTAGATGTCTGTCCTGACCCAAAGTTATGATTCGATGACTGACCCTGAATAAATGCTGGATTTGGTGACCCTTGAGAAAAATTATGGTTCATTCGTGAAACCATGGGCAGATTTGAATTTAAAGTGTTTTCCAAGATCTGTCCAGCAGGTGTCATGAGTGTTTGTGGAATACCTGATCCATGGTTCATTGGTGTGGGTGGCAGAGATTGAGATGGAGATCCCAGAGTTCTTGCTTCAGCATTGTCTGAGCTTTCACTAGACAGCAAACTTGAGAGGACTGGGGTGGACCCAGAAATACTGCAGGAACTTACTGCTCCTTGAACAGGCAGTGGAGCAGATCCCTGAGCATCTGGACTAGGCACAGTTGTATCTTGACTAGGAACAGAAGGAGTTTTGTCAGGGAATTCTGGGTTAGCAGGTTGCGTAGGAGCCTTTTCTCCATCCTTCAACTCCACTTCAGCAGCCTGTGGAGTACTTGTGGACTCAGTATTTCCATCACCTTTTTCATTTTCATTCTTCTTTTCCTCTTGAGTGTCTGGGGAAAGTACTTTTGTTTTAATTTCATTTTCTGTAGCTGATTTCTTTGGTGGAGACTGGGTCTCAGCGGGGGCAACAGTTGTATCACCTTGTTCTTTCTGTTTGGGTTCTTCTGCCTTGCCCTGGATATCTAGTTTGTCATCAATGGGGACACTAAGGTCTAGTTCTTCATTAAACATTCCTTTCTTATCCCCCACATCAAGGTCTGGGTCTGTGTATGCAATTAAATCAAATTCCCCAGATCTCAGAAGATCATCAAGGTGAGGATCATTGGTTTCCAAATTGTCTAGAGTGTCCAGTTCATCACCTTTCCCATCCTCTGTGTCCAGGTTCAGATTTTCCAAATCTTCATCATCTAAATCCTTTACTTCAACCCCATCAAGGTCTTTCACATCCAAATCCTTTACAGCAGGATCATCAGGATCAAGCTTTTCTTCTAGACCATCACTTGGCTGGTTGGGAATCTGCAAGTTTGCAGATTCATCACTTGGTGCAGATGTAGACAAAGATGGTCCTGGGAATGCATCAGCAACTGGCTGCCCCAGAGAACGCATCACAAGTGCAGGTGGGTTCTCAGGATTGATTTGATCCTGCTGGGACTGGGGCATGTGCTCCAAACTCGCAGACATCTGCAGCTGGTTTGGTATTCCTTGAGAGTTGTGTCTCAGCGGTTCTGCCTGCCTTGGGCCTGGGAAATCCTGCCTGGGCAGGAACCCGGGGTGCCGCTGGTGCTGAGCTGCTGCATCCAGCACAGAGGCAGCAGCAGGATTGAAGGGCAGCCTTGGCCTCCCATCAGGAGCTCTGTGCCGCAGCTCGATGAACGCCTGACCCAGGATGTTGTGCTGCTGCACCGGAATTCCCTGCGGGGGAAAATGCTGCGGGATCCCGGATGCGTTATTGATCTGCGGGCTGTTCACGGGCCGGGGCATGTCCATGGACAGGGATCTCCTCAGCTGGGGGGGAACCCCAGGGCGCTGCATCGGCTGCTGGGCACCGAGGAAACGCTCCTGGCCTGAGGGTGGACCATGGCCACCTCCTGGAAAGCCGTATCTGAAATAAAGCACGAAAGGCCAAATCATCTTTTTTCTCAGTCTTGCATGACTAAATAACTGTTCACCAAAATGCTTTATGTGATGCATTCATCAAGATATTTAAATAAATGTTTTGACTAATTATACTTACATTTAAATGAGCTTTGTGACTACAATAAAATAATTGCCTTAATTATGTTTAATAAACAACCCGTTTTCTATTTCATTAATAATAATAATGGATAGAACACTCTGACAGTCAGAACTAACCTAGTAATTAAAATACATGTTAATGCAATTCAGAGTACAAAAAAACCATGTGTGTGGATTTAGAAATTACTGAAATAAATCCAGATACTGAAAAAATTTATTTCTGAGATGGCAATATATGTCAATACTGGTATTCATTTTACATTGTAGCATTCACTGTAAAAATGCCACAGAAAGAACCTGACGTCTGTTTACATACTCATTAGAAATTATGTATTTATTATTAAGACATCAAAAATAAAGTCTGATGCTTTACTTTTTTTTTACAAATGCCCCAAAAGCCATGGACAACAAGATGTTTAAGGTCACATAAGTTTGACTAGTTTCTCCATTTATTTTTCAGAATTGGTCCCAACAAAACAGTGTAAAATACTTAGTGTAAAACACACGTTCTAATGTTACAGGAAAACCCACTGCACGTACAGAGTTCAGGAGGGTTATCAGCTCCTGTAGATGATTTTTCATCCTGTCTAAGAAGCCCCCTTTCTCTAACTACCCCTGTAATACCCTCAGTTTAAGAGATTCAAGAGCGTACCTCAGACCATGAGGTCTCATCCCCATGGTGTTCATATCTCCTGGAAACTGGGGCCTGTTGAACTGCCCATCCCCAGGGAACGGCCCACGCTGGTCCTTCGGGTACATGGGGAACCTCGGCCCACCTGGAGGGACCACAGAGGACCTAATATTCCCGGGATAGGGAGGAGGAGGGCGGTTAAAGATTTGATTTAAGTTGTCTTGCTGCCAATGCTGAAGAGGGGCTGCATGGGGAGGAGCTGCTGCCTCCTGCAAGGCCTTTTCCTGACGAACTGCATTCTTCTTCTGCTGCTGCTGCTGCAGAATGATCTCACGGAGCTTCTGGCGCTGTTTGTAAGAAAATAAATCATTACACTTGACACTGCAACTGACATCTTTTGAAGTGTTACACTCTGCTAGGTTAAGCCTTTTGGAGGAAAGAAAATCTTCACTTGTTACAGGAAAATATTATAAACAACCACAATCACCTCAGAAATTAGGAGAGTCAAATGGTGCAGGGTGCTGGTAACCCAACTTAATATCCAGACCTCTTGGTAAAGTGTATGGTGTGACCCCACTCTACCAGTTAACATGAAACTCTCTTTCTGTTTTTCTACTCCAGTAATGCAGGCCTTTTCATCACAGGAAAAGTGCATTCTGAGAGACAAAGGTCCACAGAGGTCCACAGAAGAAAATTCAGCAAAAGGTTTTTACACCACAGCTGCAGAATTTACTCTTAACTCTGTATGGTAAGTACCACTGGTTTTCCACTAAATTCATTTCCCATCCCTCCTTCCTAACAAAAGATTGATCAGCTTTCCACAAGCTGAATGTAATTCTATCTCTCAGCAAGAGCTGTTTGCCAAACATTCATGGACAGAAACCTGGAGTGACTGTGCCTCAAGAAGAACAGTGATCAAGGGAAGGATTCACCTCAACGTGCTGGCCAACTGCAAAGTCAGACACGTGGTCTGAGATCTTTGCCTGTACTCCCTTCTCCAGCCAGTGAACAAGTCACTGACAATCAGTTCCACACCTCATTTGTTACAGAATAGAACAAACTGACCTTTTAAAATGTTTTTTTTTTTTCCTCAGACTATAGCTAAAAGCACTATTACAGACCAAACATCTATGTCTTCAGTGGCTTTAAATATAGCCTTTTCTTCTTGTTTTGGATCTTGTCCCAGCTCCTTTAATTATTGATGTTTCTATATTCTTTATATTGTAGTTCTATCCAGAGGGACCAAAGTAACATATTAAGTAAACTAAGATAATTTTTATCTTACACATAGTTATGTTTAATGGCAGGAAACTTCAAATATTAACAAGAATGGGAGAAATTCTTCTACTTCCAGAATTTTAGTATCAACAGAATTCTCACCTGTCTTAACTTCTCAGTATCTGCTTGAGACATATTCATGGTATTCTGTGTATCTGTTACTCCTGTGGTAGGTGCTGGGCCAGGAACTTGTGAAACTTTGGGGAACTGTTGTCCTTGAGAAGTCATCGGAGAATTTACGGATGCGCTGAAGGTGCCCTCAGACCCAGGCCGTGGCTGTTCGGCAGCATCATGGGCCAGCTGACCAGTTCCAAAAGATTCTGGCTGAGGTCTTGGAGTCATTGGTGGTTGATCATATGGGTCATGTGCTGGAGTAGCTGCACCGTGGCTAAATGAATCTGTTATTGCAGGTCCTGCAGACCTGGGAGTTTGAGAACATGGGTCTGATGGCCTGACAAAAGTGCCCTGCAGCCTGCTCTGTGGTGTCTGCAGGAAAGGATCTCTACTTGTTATTAGTCCTGGCCTTGTCATGGCAGGTCTGTTAAAACTCTCCTGAATCCCTGGCCTTGGGGTTGCTGGCTGCTGAGAGTAAGGATCACTGAGAACTGGCCGTGGTGTTCCAGGAGGTTGGGCATAGGGATCAGAATGTCTCTGGTTTGCTGGGGACTGAGCAAACAAATCCGCTGGTTGAGCAGGTCTTGGTGTCGGTGGCTGCTGCATATACGGATCCACTGCGGTGGGACGAGGAGTTCCTGGGGGTTGGGCGTAAGGATCAGCAACTGGCCGAGGAGTACCTGGAGGCTGGGAGTAAGGGTCCTGAGAAGCTGGCCTTGAAATGGGCCCAGACTGAGGGAAAGAATCACCCTGCTGTCGCACGATCCGCGGCGGGTGGGCAAAAGGCTCCTTTATGGCAGGGTGGGGAGTGAGGGGAGGCTGGCTGTAGGGATCATTGGCCTGGTTATGGGAAAAGTTATCCACCGGCCTCGGTGTCAGAGGGGGCCTTTCATAGGGATCAACAGCAACGCGCCGGGGCGTGCCTGGCATGGAGGAGTAAGGATCTTGTGGGGACTGAGGAGGGCGCAGAGGAGTTTTGAAAGGTCCAGGGCTCCCATCCACAGGAGCTGGGGTCGGAGTCAACGGAGGCCGTGCATAGGCATCAGCAGAGGTTACTCTCTGTCTCTGAAACGTGTCAGTCCTAGGAGCCGGCTTAGTAAATGGATCACTGCTTCCAGCAGCTAAAGGAACCTTCCCTGACTGCTCCATAACCATGGGCGACCGTGGGACTCCCAGTGGTTTGGAGAACTGCTCTGATGGCATGACAGGCCTGGGTGTGTCTGGTGGCTTTGCATAGGGATCGCTGCTACCTGGAGATGAAGAACATGAGTCCCTGACTGGCGAGGGCCTGCTTCCCGAGGGCTCCCGAGGTATGGAGGGTTGTGCTGCACAGGAATCTAACGGGGCAATGCTGCTCCTCCTGACAAAGTTCTGGTTGATGGGTGCTGGTCTGGGTGTTCCCACCATTTTAGCATATGGATCCATGGGAGAAGGAGGCCTTGTGTTTGTGGAACCTGGAGAAAACATCTGTTGTGATGATGTCTGAGGAGTCTGGGACTGAGACAGTGAATCGTGTACTGGGATTCGGGTGGGAGTGGGAGGTGGGGCTTGTGGCTTCAGGAACACATCATCTGAGGACGCTGATGTGGGCGTAGCAGGGAGCTGCTGCTTTGTGAACAGATCCTTATGGAATGTCTGTTGTGCAGGAGACATATTTCCATTGCCAGTCTGCGGCGTTAAGGGGCTCTGGATCCCACTGCTGGGTGTGTCTGAGCCAGACTGGTTCAGGAGCTGCTGTGAACCAAACTGCTGCTGCTGCTGTTGCTGCTGCTCATTTTTCACCTGTTCAAGCTTCTGTGTAGCTTCTATTTTGGCCTGCTGCTTACTTTTTTGCCGCATTTGCTGTTTTAAAATTATGAGGAAAAATGTTACACTTCTAAGTTTAGGGTATACAAAGTCTTTCTAATGACCGAATCTATCATTAAAACTTTAGGACACATCCAATATCAGTTACAAATAATTGCAAATTTTAAATGCAATGGAAGTAGAGACTCCACCTATTTTTGATGTTCAATTACCTTGACATGCTTGCCTGGGAATAAGCATTTTCTAGGCTGCCTAAAGAGCATCCCTGCTTTCCAAACTTATACTCTGGAGACAAAGGTCAGTGACACGCAGCACTGGTATGGGCTTGGAGAGACATCCAGCCCCATGTGAGGCAGCAGTCTGCAGGACAAAGTTACTGCAATAGAGGGTATGTAATAAAAACCTACTGCACTGGCTAGCCATGCAGAGAAAGCAAAGTTTTTTTACAAACAGCTTATCTCCTGATAACATCTATTTTCTTCCCAAGCAGAATGGCCGACTGTATACTCCTCTAAAAAGAAAGATTCAAATTGATTTTATTACAACAGATTCCAGCAACTCAATAAAAAGCAGGGAGAAAATAACAAAATACCCTAAATGCTACACACCTGTCTGAATTTCCATTCCTGCTCGTGTTCTGATTCCCTCTGTTTTAATGGATCTTTAAAGAGGTCGGAGTCGATGCGTGAGCTGGGATCAATGCTATCCTGTTGCTGCTGCCTTTTCATGGAGTCATTTGACATCTGTACTTTATTGATGCGCAAAGCAGTTCTATTATCTCTGGCTTTTTGCTGGAAAAAGAGAAAAGATGCAGTTAAGACTTATTTTCTTCTACTAAGTGTGCATACTGCATCTGATATTCCTACAAAATCTATCACCAAATTATTTGTACAGCCTGTTTTAATCACACACATCCTCGTGGAAATGACATTATGCACTTCAGAAAGAATTCCAAACAGAAAATACTTCACACCTCTACAGAAATTCTGTGTTTACAGTACATGGAGGGAACTAAGAGGTTACTAGCAATTAGTATATTAGTAAAGCTACGAGCAAAGCTTTTCTATACAGGAGGGTGTCTGTTCCAGGCACTGTGCTGTGCCAAGGAATCGTTAATGGCACCAGTTCACCTTTCAAATCACATATTGGTGTGGTCTACAACGCGAAGGCTGAGCACAGTAGATGATGTCTGGATCAATAAAGGCCACTAATGTGGAGAACTTCAATGACAAGAAAAATACAGTCTAGTCCATTAAATGACCTCTAAAGATCTGAGTCTGTTAGCAGTTAACAGTATAAACATAGGATATGGGCTTATGGATCAGGAAAAACTGTATGGAGACACAGCAATTCTTCTTCAATGAGGCATTTTACAGCCATAGTGACACTTTGAAGTATCTAATGGAAGTTTCAAAGAGCCTGTTTTACCACCAATCTAGGATGTGATTTCTTTTCTGAACCAAACCCTCACATCTCTTTTTCACAAATTTATCTGCAGCTGTCAAGTAGGGGGTGCCTAGAGGAAAAGGCTTTAATACTTTCCCCCCAGCAATAAAATAGTGACATGGATGAGAGCATCAATGTCACAGCAGCAGAAAAATCACTGTCATTTTTCCCTGTAAGTGATGGGATTGTGCATGCTAAGTAAAGTAAAAAGACTACAGTGAAAATTTACTAATACTCCTCTGAATTTCATTTCAGCCTTTACTCAACCCCTCAGAGTGCAAGTCCCTCAGGAGAGGCACCACAGCAGCTTCTTGTGTGCACCATGCCAGGAACAACAGCAGGAGCTGCATGGCAGGAGCACAAGGACTGCTCTGAGAGGATATAACCACACTTGCTGTGTAAACACTGGTGTGCAGCAGCACGCACTTTCCCCCTGTACATAAAGGAAGTAATTTTTGCTGCTGACTTCTGGATACCCATCACAAGGATAGGACTGCATTTTTTAAGAACAATGAAAAATAAAGCAATCAGTAATAGAAATAATTGTGAAGTGGTAAATGCCACGCATGTAAGTGGGTGTTATCTTATAAATACCATAAAGGAAGGATCATCAAGATTAACTACAGCATGGGCAAGATGACACAGAGGTCCAAAGGTGCTGAAACTGCAACATTGAGGAAAAAGCAGAATAATGATGATGCCTCAGTGATACAAAGGAGAAACGAGAGAATTACTCTTTCAAGTGGAAAGGGTTTCAGAAAGATCAAGAACTCCACTTCTCACAATGAGTTTGGGATATGATTCATCATTTTAAGCCAGAGATCACAGCAATTTTGAATTTGGACAGCAGAAGATGATCTAGTACTGCTAAACTCTGAGTCATCAAGATGCAAAAGAATGAAGTTTGTTTACTGATGGGACTATATGAAAAAAGAGCAGGTAGAGGAAGGCTATGAAACTGAAAACGGCAAAATCCACAGAAACCTGAAAGTGGGAATGATCATCCAATTGCTGTTGTGAAGAAACAAAGACGAGAACCTGGAGAGAATGGAAGTTAAAGGAAAGTGCATTTGCCAACACATGCTGGGACAGTCCAAAATAATCAGTAACACAAATTCTGAGATTTGGATGCACACAGGCTTCAGCAGAGGCTTCAAAGCAGCTTAAGGGTCACCCTCTTTGAATGGCAAAAGTTCTGCAGGATGAAATCCATGACCATGTAACTCCAGACAGCTGCTACATGTACCTGTGTGTTCACTTAACTCAGATGTGAACAAGATGAATGATTTTGGAGAGAAAAATGGAGTCCTTCAAGCTCCCCACAAAATGGTATCAGAAAAATGGATATCAGAAGATATCAGAAGAGTTTCCAAACAAAACAATGCAAGAGAGTAAGAAGAGAAAGGGAACAGTAAAGCAAGAACACAAGGAGCAGAAGTAAATGTGGAAAGCAGAGGTGTGAGCACTGACACCTCTGGAATTGTTAGTTCAATAGCTGACAGACTTCAGCAACTCTAATGGGGAAAAAAAGAACAGCCCAGTGAGAGGGGATGATGAAAGGGAGAAGAATCTCATGATCAGTTGTTATCATCTTCTGAAGAAACTGGTGAGATTCTGTGTAGAAAGAGAGCAAAGATGACTTGAGGCATGAATCAAATGCAGCTGAGAGGCAGTGGGAGCCACAGATGTTCTCATCTCAGCTGATGTTTTCAGATTGCACAGTACTAACAGAGTTTATTCCAAGACTGAAAAACAAAGAATACAGGTAGAAGTATTCAGACTTAGAAGTTAAATTAAAAAGGTTTTCTTGAGTAAGGGAACTTTCACTAAATCTAGAACCCGAGTTATTAAAAACAGAACACCACAACCTTATAAATGAAATATATGTTTGCTGGAAGCATGCAAATGCAGGTGGGCATTGTTCTTACCACATAGGGAGCCCTCTCTTGAGAGCTTGCTTTTCTCCACAGCTTAGCAATTTGCTTCACTCTTGTAGCCCAGTCTGCAACCAAAATATGTGTCAATACACAAAGCTATGATAAGTCTATTTGAGATATTTTCAAATCAAGATGCACCACATGCTGCAGAATATTCAATTTGATTCAGTAAATCACTCACCTGGGAATTCTTCCTTCAGGTTAGGGAAGTTGATATTTGTATAGAGAACAGGTGCTACAGTTGCCATTTCACCCAAAGCTTCCTCCTTCTCCCACTTCAGGGTGCTTCTTTGAGCATTGGACATGGTATCCCCTTCACCCTCCAGGGGTGGAGCAGCTGGTGCCCATGAGCTGTTGGGATCATTCACCATTGGATTGAACGCTGGATTTTTATCCCTGACAGACCAGAAAAGGGGTTTGTTTTACAGATTGTATAAAAACAACAAAACAAACCAACTCTCAGTTAGCAAAGCACTCATTCTGTTTGCTATTTCAGGAGTGAACACACTGCAAGAATACACAAGGTTCTGTGGTGGCTGTCAAGAACTAATAATATCACATTATTAGTAACCAACACCACCCTCCAGGCGTTTTGGTTACTCTTTTTTTTTTTTTAGTGCTAAGTACACTAAATATCTTTTATTCCCATCTGTGCTTACCTGGCATCAGGGTATGGCTGCTGTGTAATGGGAGAGAAGGTGCCCAGCCCACCTCCAGCAGCCAGAGTCGTGTGAGGGAGATGAGGGTTGGGGCCAATCAGACCATTCATGAGGGACACTCTTGGAAATGCATTCTCTCCTGGAAAGAACAACTATAAGTCACTCATTTAAGTTTTTAAGGATGACTGCTTCTAAGGCAGAGGTGGAACCTTTCACTGAGAAAACTATGTCTCCTCTACTAAAAAACTAATAGCTTTAAAATTTTACAGTGCTGACCTTACATTTGTGAGTAAGATTTTAAATCAGTTTAAAATCCTTCCCTATAAGCTTAAAGGATTCTTTTCTACTCTGTCACATCCCTGTACATTTTTTCTTGTCTAAAATACAACTTTTTTCAAAAATGGATTCCCAAAACTTTTGCAGTAGCCCATGCTATGGTACTGCACTTTATATTGGGATAATAAACTTAAAAGCTAATGGTCTTCATGTTTGTTAGACCCAGATCCAAGCAGCAAGCCATGGAGAGGGTGGTTCCAGTCCTTGCAGGATGATCACTAGCCACCTGAATTAAACATCTCCTCTTCTGAGACTCCTGAGCATTGTACCAAAGTAAACCTCATTATCTACTAACTCCCTAATTTGTAACCAATTAAACAGATAACTCTACTCAAATGAGCATTAACATTTTCTAATTAAATGTCCAGTCTAGCAGTACGAAGGCAGAAAATGTTATTTATTTGATTACAGTATTACAAATGTGGCACAGGCAGAGTCATTCCAGCAGATGGTATTTGCAGATGTTACTACACAGAATTAACTGGCCTTTGGATCCCATCACTTAAGTGAGATTATAACTGTTGCCCCAGTATTTCCTTAAAAGCACAGAAGTAGCTCAGGAATCAGATGGATCTGCAGGATGACACTGTATCATTCTCCCATTTTAGGAGAGTGTTTCTGATCTAAAGGTTATGTAAGCTATGCAGCAACTACAGTTGTAACACAACATTTAAGAGAATGTTACTGTGCTGGTAAACACAGTAACTAACTGTGAATCCCTGGCAAACAAACAGGATGGAGTCAGACCTGTGGTTTGAGAAGAGAGCAATAATTTTATCTGAAATTGCTGAAACTTGATGCAAGCTGCCCCATTACCAAAACATTTATCTCACAGAAATGTATGGATCATTCCACTGGAGCAGAACCAAACTGTAAATCTAAAACTTTGTTATCATGGCAGTTCCCACAGGGAGGAGCTGAACAATCTTACAGCGCTCAAATGCTGCAGCTATCCCCAAGTACCCCAGTAACTGGGAAACAGACAATGGTATCTACATTTTCTTTTGCTTTAAATTAACTCATTATTTACTTGAAACACTCTCCTTTCTAAAAGGTTTTGAAGTATTTTGTTTTTATGAAAACTGATCCAACTAGGAAACAAATCACTTTTCTTCTTATGATTAATTCACTGGTCAAATCAATTTGCATAGTCCTTCTTGTAGTACCAGTGTAAAAGAGTGGACACTCTTTACATGAGCTCACAGAAAACCCACTAGAGGTGATGAATGATGAGAAAAGGAGTACATCCAATTATATTCATACATACTGCTTAAAAAACCAGCTCTACTGATAACAATAATAAAATCAATCTGTCTCTTGCCTTCAATACAAGAGCAAGATGCTGCTTCTAACTCATGATAATTTGAGTAGTAACGAAGAAAAATAAAGTGTTATTTCCAAGACAAATTTTATATTTGTTTAGCCTCCTTTCTGTTAGGCCTAGCTAATACATTAAAATGCATCAGTGAATCAGTGTTACACAGACTCTTGCCTTATCCTTGAGGAGGTACTCAAAAGTAATTAAAGAGTGAAGTCAAAAGAGAACGCATCCTTTATCACACACTAATTTCCAAACCATCTAAATGTCAGCTAAAATAAAAGCACCAATATGTCAGAAAAAATCTCAAATAACTGTCCTTTCCTATTAGCAACATTTACATGGATATTAATCACATACTCCCTTCAGAACAGATTCAGAGTAACATTTCACAAATTAACAATGGCAGATTCCAGAGTTTTGCACAGCACAAAGTGTGCCCTATTTCCCCATCAGCATTTAAAAGGTGCACAACTCTCCTGGCCAGGCTGCTGCCCACAGAAGCACCAGAGGAACTTACCTTGGCTGTGCAAAGACATGAGCTGGGGTGGGGGAGGAGGCTGTGGCAGAGGAGCTGGCTGGGTGGCTGCTGGACTCAACACAGCTGTGAACAAATCTTCAACATCCTTCCCTCCCAGCTCTGCAAAAAACACTCTGCATGAGTTGCTGGCACTGCTTGTGAACTGTGTTCCATAAAAGACAAGGAGGATCAGAACACGTACCTGGGATTTTGTACAGTTTGCCAAGAATAGCACCTGGACAAAGTAAAGGCAACACAGGTAAGTAATCATCAGAGGAAGCAACAAAAGTAATTGTGCAACCAACTCCAAATAGGTCTGTTACAATTCAGAGATGCATCATTTGGGGGAAAGAAAAAAAGAAAATATTATTTCTACATAAGTTCTGTAGAAGATTAGGATTAAGGACAAAAAAATTACCATCTGTGACCATTTTGTCCAGTTCTGGACTGAGGATTCCATCTAACTGCTCTTCACTCAGTGGCCGTGAGCTCTGGCTGACATTGGGCTGAGGCAGAGAAGAAGGATCATCAGAGATGGGGCCAATATCCAAGCCAGCTGGAGGAAGAAAGAATATTAAATTAGACAGGAATGGCAAAATTTATTGGTATTGAATTCAAGAGCATAAACCCTGTTTCCTTCCCCTAGAATTCAGCTGTCAATTAAACCAGGACTTTCCAATATATGAAAGGTAAGGCAAACCAAAACATTGATTAGAAAAGGTAAAAAACCTTCTCACTCTTTACCTCCAGTTTATTGTATTGTTTGAGGAATGTAAATTGAATATAATGCAACTGGGAGAATGGGAAGTAAGACTACAGAGTTTAGGTTCAGCATGGTTTTGAATATATAGGTTTCAGTATTTAGTTCCACTTTTTTCACATTTTGAAAAGAATCACACCAGTAGTAAACATGGTTCATCCTCATGTACCTTAAGGTTCACTTCATATGTTCTTCACTTCAAATATTACACAAAATATTTATTGAAATGCTGTTGAGGTATAGCCAATACAAATCAAGTTACAGAAGTTTCTCTTTCAAAAACAAATCCTGACTATTATGGGTTACATCGAAGTTATTTGTTGGCACTAAGACAACATAACTCACTACATAAATTTTCTAACATCCCTTACAAGTCAATAAATCTCTCAAATGAGAAAAATCTGTGAAAAAAGAACTATGTCCTTCAGCATTTAAAATGCATTTCTGTAATAATTACCAAATAACTCCAAATTTAAACTAATGAAACATGCCATTCTACTTATTGTCAATCTGTCTTTTATATAAAGTGATGAACCATTATCCAGTGAAAACAAAAGGATACTGACTGCTTCAATCATGCTTTAATATACTCACATTGATAAAAATGCTCTTCATTTACAGAATACACCACTATGATAAAAACTACACACTACTACAGGAAGTAATATTTACAGTGGCAGCAAGAAAATGCATGGGTTTGTATCATGAAACACAAAAAACTAAGGAAGCTGTAAGCAAAACTTGATGCAGGACTCTTAAAGGTAGAGTGCAGAGTTTAGAGGTCGTGTTATACTCACACACCACAGAGTGGAAAATGAAACATGAATTAGTGACACAGTAAAGGAGAAGCAATTTCTACACATGCAGTTCTTTCAGCTAAAACCACTAGGAAAAGAGGGCTACTGCTAACCATGGATCATCCATTGTTTAGATTCTTACCAAATGGGGAGGGTGAGTTCTCAACCTGGAAAGTGCATAAATCAAGACCTACAGGACCCAAACCAGATAAAATGGATGATTACAACACGAAAACAAAAAAAAAAGTAAAGAAAAAGCTGCATGCTGAAAAAAGCTCCGCAGGTATGAGAGACAACGGCAGCTACATTTTATCCTCTCTTAAGCAGCAAAGCAAAGAGCCAAGTAAAAACAAAATGCTGACAAGTTTGGGCATTCTTTTGGTAGGATAAACCAGAATCGTTCCAAATCAAGGTATTAAGATATGAAAATTGTATCTGAAATGACCTACAGCATAACCTACAGATACAGTACAACAAATACATCTATAATAAAGAGGAAAAAAAAAAGGAAACAATTACTAGAGAGCCTATGGATATCCATACCTGAATGATCTCCAGACTTTACCAAATCATCAGAAAGTATTCCAAGAATATCATCGTCAGTATTTAAGACCTCAGAAAGATCAGCTAAAGGATCGTCGGTGCTGCCTGTGGAAGATGCAACGAACAAAATCAACATTTCTACATCTCTGGTGATGTTCTTGAGCTGCAAACACAGATGTACCAGGCTCTAAAGGTCTCCTATGCTGCCTTAAACTGCAGGTGTCCCTGGGGTCAGAGACTGACCCACCCACACGTGCTTACATTGTTTAGTCTTTTCAGAAGTGATAATGTGATCACATCATGTGAAACAAAGACTGCATGATTTCAGGGGAAAAAGAATCCCAACATTTACTGTGAACTTGCAACATCTGAGAAACAAATGACTGTGAATATATAAGTCAACAAATAGGTCTTATATAGGACAGCTCACAGTAAATCTACAAGGAGTATTTTTTTTTAAGGTACTCAGTTACTTTTTTTATCACCACTCTCTTTCTTAATACAGAAGCAACTGGTTACTGCACCCTGGTAGGGAAGTGAAATCTAAGAGCAAGAAGCAAGAGTAAATAAACAGAAATGGAAGATAATACTTTTAAGATCAGAAGAAAACCTGACAGAGTGACAGTGGCCAGAGGTAGAAATATCATGTTTGTTTGATATCTAGGAAAAAGTAGCCTGGTCTAGCAATAAATTCTTTAATATTATATAACAAATTCTGGATACTAATATCTTCTTGACCTCCAATTCACTGGAGAGGAATTACTCCAAATAGCCCATCTGGTTTTATTAACTAGTTGCTTCGGACTATTACAGATGTGCAACATTCACAAAACATCTTTGACAAACATATAGAAGGTGAGAAAAATATTTTTCAGTAAAACTGCAGACTGTCATGACTACATGGGCAATCACTGCCAGACCAATAAAACATGATGAGATGGCAAATATAAATTAAGCAGAAAAAAAGTGATTAACACAAATCATAAAATACACAGTGTGGAAAAAATATATATGGCCAGGTTGAAGAGGGACCAGAAAGCCAAAGAACACACACATCTCACACAAATACAGATGTATTTCCCATTGTTACAATCCAACTGCCTCAGGAAAGTATACAGCTTTATTCAGAGCCTGGTGCCAAGGATTTACTTCTATCATGAGGGTACTTTCCAAGCTGCTAAGTTTAACAATGAATTACAAGTGCCTTTTGCTGATTTTCAGAGACAACACTTTTCCCTTCCTCCATTACCAAGTCAAAACAAAAATTGTTTTTCTTCACTTTACTATTTTTATTCTTCACTTTTACCCTTTGTAATGCAGACAAGATGAAACCACCCTAATTAAATCAGGTTTTATATATGCCACTCAACAAGGTGGATTAATAAGCCAGTGCAGACCAGTCCATTTAAAGGTACAAACAAAATACAGCTCCTACTCATATCAGTAAAACTATCTCAAAGTGCCTCAAAACCACACCACTTTGCAGGCATAATTATTTGAGTAGCTGGTAAAAATACTGTTAGATGTAAGTCTCTCAACAGAATCTAGTTGTTGGGGGTTGGTGGGTTGCTTTTTGGGGTTTCTTAAAGTTTGTTTCAGTTTTTCAGATACTTGTTTTCCTTCTGGCAATTTGGTCTAATTATGCAAATAACTATAACACCAGGCACCACAAGGTGATGTAATGACCTCAGCTGGCTGATGGATTGATTTTAGCCCTTCTTTAACTTTCCTCAACTTAGCTTGAAGGCAGCTAAGTATCAGACAGAAAAAAAGCCCATGAAGGAAGCATTGAGATGGTATTGGCAGCCTTAAATTCTTCCCTAATATTTTATGTTATGGGGGTTTTCTCCACAGCCTTTGTACTAGGGAACAACCCCTAACAATTAAACTTCTAATATGAATATAAATATATAGTGCAAGTAGCTGGGAAGAGCTCAGGTGAAAAGATCTAATGTTTAAAGAGACAAAGTTTACCACGTGTAGCTACAAGTTGGCCATTAATAAATTCAGGCTTCAAACTTGAGGGTCTCTAACTGTGAAGGAAATTAGATTCCACAATGGCCTTCAGATGAGATAAGTTGGAAAAACTACCCTGCTTTTCAAAATGGAGTTTGTTAAGTCTATAAAAAGACTTGATTGTTGGTGACAGCAGAGGGGTAGAGTCTATAATCCATAAAACTCACACAAGACATCTAATCTAAAGCATGTTTTTAATTTTTTTTTGTTTTTTTTCCCTTGTTTTAATTCCATGTGTGTTAAATATTATCTTGGAAACAACGACATTACTTGAGTCAGCTGCTTCAGATCACAATCAATAGCTGGTTGACATCTGCTGCCAAACAAATAGCTCAATACTGCTCATTAATTTGACTCTTTTCAGAATGGAGATGAAAGCCAAGGCAAAGCAAAAAGGAAAATAATTTGCTTGTAATGCTGGATCTCTAAGAGATCTAATACAGTTCTAATGTTATCTTGTGATTCTGGTCCCTCAAATGCAGTTATTTGTTTATGAAGTTCTAAAATCATAAAAACGCCTCTCCCAAGGCTGCAGCCATCCCAAGACGTTTAATCACACACTAACATTTCTAGTTATAAAATGTCCCAGCAGCACCTGAATCAGCTGCAGAGACTCAGACAACTCCTCTCCTTTTGTCTAGGAACAATTTCTTTAGAATTCTCTGGAGACTTCACTTGAACAGGTGACTTCTTCAGCACTTCCAGAAAAAAAATACACTGAATTTAAGCTATTTCAAACTAAAGGAAAGGTCACGTTGCCAGAGCCTTCACAGAACACACCTCACCAAGTGGCTTCTTTTTCATCAGGGACACAGAGGTCAGGAAACTCAAAGGGAGAGGCAGACAGTCCTCAGAATGCAACAGATCTAAATCAACACCTTCAACTTCACCCATGAACACAGAGTGAGACCTGTGAGCAAACCTTTGCACTCTGTTCCAGCCCTTGGAGTGATTTTAAGGGTTGGTGCCATGCAAAACACAGTGCACAGAGTACCATGTGTTATAAAAACATAGGAAAGGTGAGTTTTCTAACAGAAAATAAAACCAGCAACCTCTCTGCCAAACAAAAAGCAGGGCTGGGAGCCTAAAGCTCACTCCAGTCACAGTTTCTAGAAATTAACAGTAAATAAAGGACTCCCAAACGCCTCTTCTGCCCAGCTCTGCCAATCCCTATCACCACTGCAATCCTGGCTAGTGAAAGGTTCAGCTACCCTTAACCAAGGTGTGAGAACAAATAAATCCCAGAACATGTCCCTGAAATGTACTGTCAGTTCCGGAGCAGCCTGAACACATCGCTGCCCTGCCAGCAGTGCTGGGTACCTGCTGGAAAGCAGAGCAGGGTCATTTCTTTAGATGCTTAAGAGCTCTCTGGAAGATGAACAAACATGTCTAACCCTTAATCCTGGGATTACACAAGTGGAGCTTCCAAGAGAAGAACGTTTTCCTTGTGGAAAAGACCTGTGCAATTAAGGAAGGACTCTCAGAGGAGTCAGCAATCCATGTGGGAAGTGGCACTGTAGGAAAACAGCACAGGTGGTGACAACACAGTCCTGCAGCCCCCCAGTGCAGGGAACAAAGAGTTCATGTTGTTCCTGCTCCACAGCCAGGTCTGGATGGAAATGATGAAAACACCACAGTGCTCTGGGACTCTCATCTGCAGCTCCAACCAGAAGGGAGCTCAGCAATTAGCCAGTGAATCAGGGGCTCTCACACAGGGGGTTCTACCATGGAAATAACTGTGTCCCACAAAGTCACAGGAAAAGAGTTCAGAACTGCACTGAACTGACCAATACTGGCAGATAACTTCACCCACTGGTGTCCCAACGACACCAAACAGCTCCATGTGGACACAATTTTGTCTGGAAATCTGAACAGTTCCAAGAGAATTGAGAAGGACAATTGAGTTGAGCACATTCCTATGGCCAGAAAGCATTGTCCTTTGAGTGTCCCACATGACAAACAGGAAAGACAGTAGGTTATCCACTAAAGCCATTGCTAGTGATTTATTTATTAATAGCCACCTTTTTATTATTTATTTCTGAATAAGAAGAAGATTAAACTATAAAGTTTTACAACTCTGTTTTTTTATTAAGAACTTCCAGACTTTGGAAAAATAGACCATAAAATTAACATCAACTTCAGGAATTTCTAAAACCCTGTACTACCATAACACATGAACACAGTAGTGACTTCAAGCTTGCAGTTGGATAGGCCAGCAAAGACATCTGAAATTGAATTTCTCTGGCTTCAAAAGAAAGCCAGGGTGGAAAAAAGTCATAGTGAGCTTATCTTCTTGTAGTGCTAGAACTAAGGAAATACAAACCATGCAACACTTCATTTCCAGCAGTTTCACTGTCAGGGGAAGTTATGTTTTGCATTCTCTATTACTCACAACTTCAACTGTAGAAGAAGCAATGTTTAATTATAATACAGGCTTTTGCTTTTTGTTAAGCAGATTTTCACTGAGTACAATCACAAATAGGTGACCTTTCTTCAAATGACTCTCTGGACAGTGGAAACTGTGACAGTGTGTGCAAAGAGTTATAGATGGAAAAACTTTGGGGACCAGCTGAAACAAAAGCCATAAATTAATAAATATACAGAACAGTTCTTAAAAATAAAGACACCTCCAGCTAACAGCATATACTACAAGACAGAGAGAAAATAATTTGAACAAGACAGTAAGGTTTTAATTGCTCTTTTGTGTGAGGTTGCTCTTTCAGCAGCACTTTACAACCCTCCGGCTATTTGCAAAACTCTCAGCAGAACCTTCAGTAAGGTTTTGCAACAGCAGAAGTAAAATATTGCCTGGGGGCTACAAACTGTACCTGGAAAGGGCACTCATGTTCAGAAAGGACATGGTGAAAGAAAAATTCCAAGGAGACTGGCAACCTAAAATAATCTAAAACAGTAAAGAATAGCTGGATGATATTCATCCAACTAGTATTCACTAAACTACTAAAAATTTCATTTAATGAGAGTATCTGTGTTTTCTTCTATAATGAACTGCATGATTTTTCTTACACAGAGCTCATTTTCATGGATTTTATAGCCCTGGATATTATAGTCAAGATGTTGCAGATTTGCATTAAGTGCCAATTGTTGTGTCATCCACTGCTCTTTCTGAAACAGCTGGAGCCCTTGAGAAGAATATCACTAAATATCACTGTTAGTTAACCTCCCAAGGACAGTTCATATATAGAATGCTGAAAAATGCATCAGATGAACTGTGGGAGGAAAGTGGAAAAGAGAGTGGAAAAGCCCCAGTCACCCCAAAAAAATCAAACTACTGAATTATCACTAAGTTTAGGTTTGTATACCTTGAGGTCCCAGTTTTGTCTGAGCTGGAGTGGAGGTGGAGCTAAGAAGGGGGTCAGATGAAGGATCCAGGAAACTGGTGGCCAAGTTTGTTTTACATGAAAGTGGAAGTGACTCTTCAGGTAAACTATCCAGGCTCATCTTGTTCTGTCTACTGGTATCCAGTAAGTCTTTTCCAAAAAAAGCTTCCTGCAAAGAAGACAAAATGATTTAACATTTGTCTACCTCATTGGAAGAACACCGCATTGACTGAAAAATTTGAGTAAATGACATAGTTAAAATTAAAAGCCAAGGATTAATAAGAATATAAAAACAGTCTCAGTCTCACAAACATTCCAATATGGCAATATCCCTTCCAGGCTATGAGTGGCTACAGTGGCTACAACTTACCTGAGGAAGCTGCATTACCAAAGTTTTAGGATTAAATTAATGTCTTAAGATTATATGGAAAAACTTTAGTCTTCTTACATATATGTGGCACAGACAGTGTAGCAATACAGTGTTATTATCTATCACAATTTGTTCATTAGTTAAAGTACTTCTCCTTGCACAAAATGGACAGCTGAACAAGGGGCACATTACTGGGCAACTTGATGTACAACTCTGGTTCTGTTTTGAGAATCACCATACACTGCATTTCACAAAATCATCCTCATGTCTAACTGCAATAACAAAACACCCAAAGATGTTTCACTTACATTATAAAAGTGGCTTTTAAAATATTATGTAACAGCTACCACTCACCTAAGCCTGAATATTCAGTAATTTGTCAACCTTTAGTCATTATGTAACAATCTTTCTGTTCCCATGTTGTCTTTAAAATCTTGATTTAGAATACAGTTCTAAAAATAAGTCTAAATATAGATTTTTCAGTAGCAATTATTGTAATACTAAGAAAGAATCTAAGAAAGATTCTGTGTTTTACAGAAGTAAAACATGCAGTAAAATATTTATCCTTATTAGACCAAAGGAAATTTTGCTTAAGTATTTTCTTTCCATGTCACTTCCCCATTTATGAAATACTATTTTTTAAAGAGAAAATGTTCTGCCTCTCTGTTAATTCTTTGCTTTCAATCCCAATACAGTTCATGCCATGAAGTTTGGTGAACATCTGCAAGACAAAGAAAATTGCAACTTTGGAAAGTTCCCGTCATCATGAAGAAGGTGGCTGAGAAGAAGAACAAGCTAAATAAGTGAGATACATACATATATATATATATAGATATATATATATATATATATATATATATATATAAACCAGCCACTTTATAACCTGATTAATGGAAGGAAAACTGCTCAATCACCATTAGTATCACCTGGTTACTATCCACAACTGCTGCCTCTTACCTGCTAGGGACACCATGAAATCAAGGGGAGGGGAGAGCAGACATTACTGTGGTAGGGAGATGCAGGGCATATAAATCCATAAACAGTAGGAAACAAGTTTCCCCTATCAAATCATGTTCTATAATCCTCAAAAAGCAAAATGAGAAGCTGAGGAAGTGGCCAGGCTAGGACATCCTACAGGGCTGAATGTGGAAACATAATTTGTCAGTTCAGAGAGCAAAAGAATGATTTTTCCACCCCATCTCATCTCTCAGAACAAGGAGAGCTCCAAATACATTGAGAAGGATTCTCCAGAATCCTGGAGATTTAACATAATATACAGTTTCCTGTACAAGCTCATGAAATTCTTTACAGAAAACCCGTTTCATTTAAATCATCATTTTGGAGTCAGAAAATAAACATTATTGGTTTAAACGAACTATGAAACAACACATGAAGATCAGGCTTTTAAATGGATTTACAATACGAGGAGCAGACCACCAGCTTTACCTGCAAGTAGGCAGGAAAGGTTTCTTCGAGTTTATTTTTCTTTTTCCTGTAACGCTTTTTTATTTTCTCAGTGCTTTCAGAAGCTGGGGTAGACTCCTCAACTGGAGTGTCTGGCAGCTGCTCTGTCCAACCTACAAAGGAACATCCAGGCACAAATAAAACACTCAGCTTTTTAGGTACAGCTACAGTTTTACATTATTTTAATTATTTTACAGCTCTAAAGGTACAGTGGCAGCACATCTGGCTACCTCTGGGTGCATGAGTTACTGCACATCACTCCAGATGCATTCATAGGTGGCTTTTATCCAGCTCTGGACTGCCCTGACCACCCAGGCTCTGGCAGCAGGAAATGGCAGATGTGACACCAGCCACAGCACTGTTGTACCTCCCAGGCCCACACAGATCTTTAACTTCTGTATCCCCAGGCAACCTAAGAATTTGCTAATTTGACAGAAATTATAGGTGCTGTTCAACCAGATATTTGAAAAGACAATTCCACTGAAGAAGTATCTCCAGTGTCATCAATGCTGAGTTACACATTAACCACCTTTCATTTCATACACTATTTTTTCTCAAATTAGAAGTAAAAAACTTATTTTTCTTAAATCTGAGAAAGAACTATCATACAAATAATGAACAGCCTAGGGAAAAAAATCTATAAAGAAGCCTTCAAGAAAAATTACACATTTATTCAGCTGTCATATTTCAAAGTGGCACTGCTTTTTCTAATAAACACAAAAGCACACAGTGCTCATCAATCATTCAGTATTTTACTACAACAGAGCAAGAAAAACACTGCAGGTAATGCAGAACTTTTCAAGTTCTGTTACTTCTGTCTTGCCAAAGCAAATTACATGAAGTTAAGGACTCTGGCAAGTTATTTAAGAAACTATATATTATCATGGTAATAAAATCAGCTGTGCTTTGTACTGCAGTGATCTCCTGTAGCATATCCAGAGGACCATGAGTGGAATGAGGTTCACCAACACTGTGGAAGGGAGATTTTACAGAGAAAAGGAGTGGATGTGACAAGGGTGCAAAAAATCCTGGTAAAGCTGATGAGTACTGGCCACTGAGAGGCATGCTCTTGGCAAGCTGTGATTTGTATTTTTCTCAACCAGCAATTGTGCTTGAGCAGACAAAAAGAAGCTCCAACTTTCAACTGAAGAATACTTGTTTAAGAATACTCCTTTTTAACAATATGCATTGTAGTGCTACCCAGAATGAGGAATTTGCTTTTTAGACAATTAAAAAAAAAGTTGTACTTAGAGGAGCAGACCCCTATGCAAATGAAAAGATCTAAAACAAGATTTTCAGCATAACCTGAAATAAGGCAGTATGCTACACTGAAATATTATTTACAAAGCAGAAACACAGCTGTAACACTACTATTGAAGAGAAAGCAAACACTCTACCAAGATGAGGAACTTAATCAGAATATCTGGCTGCACTGATAAAAGAAATGTTTATTGGCTTTATGAAGTAGTTCATAAATGCAAGCAAATGCAAGCACAGACAACACTTTAATGTTAGATTTTAATAATACTGCCTCGATGCTGTAGCAAATAGATCTACAGCAAGAGACTGATCTGGCTCTACAAAAGGTAAAAAAAACAACATCTAAACAAAAAGGAGAGAGTGACAGGAGAAATCACAGGCCAGGGTCTTTAACTGGGGTGGTATCAGCCATCCTTTAGAAGCAGGTGCCTCCTTCTACTGACTTTCCAGGGAACAGGCTCTGAACTGAACATATCCCACATCTCCCCTGAATGATACCTCAACATTCTCTAGATTAGTGTGAGCAACTCCACATGGATGGAATAATTTAGTCTAATCACACACAGCAAGAAAGAGAAAAAGGCCCATGAATAAAATCTGACTTCTTGTTAGGTGCCCAATCTACCAAGAACTGCAGTGTCAGAGGCATGAAAATGGCTCTGCCACGTGAAAAGACACCCAACAAAGTGAAGGATTCTTCAGCCCTGAAAAAGGCAATACTGATGGGGAAATATGATACACATCTAGAAAATATTTCTTTATTACAAATTAATATGAAAGATCTTTAAAAAATAATATTTCATAACATTAAACACGAGGACAGATGATGAAACTCTCAGATATCTGATATCTGGTTTAAAATAAAAAGGAATTATTTCTTCATGCAACAATAACATATCACTAAACTCTCTAATAAAGGATTTTCCAGAGCATAAACAGATATATAAATATTGATTAGAAACACTCATGGAATATGGAACACTGCTGAGTATCAAAACTGATGTTCCAGAAGACACCACTGGACCAGGGCTACATCTCGAAAAATGTGTATCAGAAAGAGGATTGCTCTAGATCTTAGTAATAAAAATAATAATTCTCATTATTTATCTCCTACAACAGCCTCAATTTATTGTTTCAGTTTCTTTGTACATCATGGGTTCTGTTGAAATTCTAGCTATGCAGGAATGGTTATTTTCAGTTGAATTAATAAAGCCATCATGTCAAACATACATGTTGGTGAGCTGTATTGCCTTTACTGCATTAAGCATGAACAAACATTTAACACCAAATTCCTGCACTTACCTTCATCTCTGCCAGGCAACTGTTCAGAAACAGATCCAGAAGAGTCTTTTCTGGAGAGAGATCTTTTTGTCTTCCCCTGCCCCGTACGACTTCTCTGACGTACCATAAATCCACCAATACCTGAACAAGGAAGCAAAAATTAAATGTATTGAATAAAAACTGTGTTTCATAGTGCAAATGAGAGCCAAGATTACTCTGCAGGTCAAGGAGACTGTTGCATCTACATGTCTAAGAATGGATCTGAGATACTTGAGGAGTTTTCATTTGGAATGTTACAAAACATTTCTGAGTTTTCATGTCTCAGTGGGTATACATGTAATGAAAAATGCTCAGAATTTCAGGACTATAGAACATCCACAAGAAGTTCAAATCACCAAACCTAGCAAGGTTTTAGATGTTGGGCTTTCCCCTCCCTTGAGGCAAACTGATGAGTTGTTGGAATTAGCTGTCAATCTACCAAATGAAACCTATTAGAGAACCTCAAAGGACCACAAAAAATCCTCTGCAAATAGCTCGAGAGCCCACCACTCCATCATTTGGATGCTACTAGAGAAGGACATACCCCAAATAGAAAGATACTTAATCAACATCATAGTGGCCTGAAAGACTTGAATCCTTCACTACAGACTGACTGCAGAGTTCCTGACCCTTTGCAGTTGGTGTGTATGTAACTAAATGCATCAGATACAGATCTGTTTCATTTTCCAGGGGAATTGCTGGATGCAGAAAACTATTGGATAAATACTGGATGTGCTCTATGTGGATACAGCTCAACTATTTGTGCACCCAAGACATACAGTTAATTAATTCAGTCAGGATAATTACGAGTCAACTGCACAAAGAAATTAAACTTAATGAATTAATCCAATAACTGAATACATCAAAATCCACCTGTCAGAAGTAATCTGCAAATACCTGGTAAACTACTCTTTTAAAATATTTCAGAAAACGTAAAATTACTGCAAAAAGTTCTCTGAAGTTCAGCTATTTCCATATATATATATATATAGATATACAGAGTCTATATACATGTGTATATATATATACACACATACAGACATACATGAGAACTCTCCTTCACCCCTTATAGAAATTCAGCCCAATTTCCTATCAAGTTAAAAATCAGTAAGGCACAGATCTGAACTACTACAGGTAATTTCCAAGCACACTAAGAACAAGTGCACTGCTGACTAGCAACCTTTGGAAATGTGTTTTGGCAAGAAATAAAAAGGAAACTGTTACCAGAATAGGGGAAAACACCTACAGTCAACAATTAGCAGTAGAATACTTCAGTATTTCATCGTGTTTTCTAATTTTTTTTGTAATTATCCAGAAAAACAAGAACAATGGGCACAAAATGATCTAAGCTACTTTATCCTACCAGGTCTGTATGGTTTTCGCTTCCTTTTTTTAATCCCATCAGCTCCTTCAGCCACTTTGGCATCATCATCCACAGCTTCCCGTTCTGGGCTGGAATCTGATTTTCCATCACAGTCCATAAGGTCACCTTCTGCAGAAAAGAGGCAACAGTAACTTTAACTGGAAAAGCAAAATAAATTTTTTTTTTTTCAAAATTTCCACTTCTGACTGTTTTATGAGAAACTGGCTGAGAATGACAGATTTTTCAAAAAGGTGACAGATAATCATAATCCCTGAACATTTTTGGGAAACCCATCCTAACACATGTCCTATGAGATGATGTTTAGACAAAATCAACAAATAAATGCTATAATCAGTACATGTAAATCAGAGAAAGTTTTTGGCACCTCCTTCGGAAGCTTGTGCTAAGTGTCTGAGCAATCTCTAACTATTCCATCAAGGAACATGGATCTAATTTACCAAGATACACTTCCTTTTCTTCACTGTCCTCCTCAGTTTTCTTTGACAGGGTTTTTTTTTTTTTTTTAATTGAGAAGACACTTAAAAACTGCAGCCTGCACTTGGAAGGTAAAGTGTAAAGATTTTTAGTGTAGTGGGTTCATGACTTGAAGATGTGAGACTGACTGAAAGCAGACTGATCTATGAAGAGGAATTTGATTTATATAATACAAAATTCAGCCCAAAGGAATTATTCAGCCTTGAAGATGAAGACTATAATTCAAAGTTAGGGTTTATATTCTGTGGGAAAGCAGGGTAGAAACAGATGTAAAGTATGCTGACATTAAAAAGCCTTTGGTGTTGAAAGGAGAGGGAACTAATTCTTCTTGATATCCCTAAAAAGACCTTCCATTTTCATTTTATCATAAACCTTCTGAAATGTTAAATATACTCTCACCCCTGAAAAGATACTGGAATTGTCATGTTCTGCTTTGGATATAGGTGTATAATTCTAGATGGAGTAAAACCCCATTCGTGCTGTAACAGAGCTGGACTCTTTCACACCACTTTTGGTGTAGTAGAACTGCAACCCTCACTCCTCCACAGGCCAGATCATGGCCCAGACTACACCACTGATAAAGACCTCACTGAGTTCTACCAACAAAGCCAGTGGATGCCAAAGGCCACCAAGCTGAAGCTCCCAAAGCAAGCTCAACTTCCAAGTGGACTCTAACATGTAGAAGACCCAATGAAAGCTGAACCTGATGCAAGCCTACAGACAAGATGGTAACGAAATTCATGAGCTCACTTTTCTCAGATAAAGCCTCTTTTTTCCACCTGGAACATCAAGAGTGAAAATAAGGATTTTTTTCCTTTTTCCTTGTGATTACTGCACTGTGTTACTCCAATCAAAGCCATGGCACAGCTTTACTGATCCTGATGCTCATACAAAAATTCCAGATGTTTGGAGACAGATACTGATCCCCTCTGCAGAGTAGAGCCCTACACACCTAGAGCTCCAAGGAAATCCAGCCCATCTCCCACGTACTCACTGTGCTGTTACCATCACACACACATGAATGTGCTTTATCTCTCAAAAAGGCAACAAAAGGTGATCAGAACTAAAACTGAAGTTGTGGACGCTCTGGCTCTCTCTTTCATACCCTGCTATCACATCTATATATCCTATTATCTACCTGAAAAGACCTATCACCTATAGAAGCCAAGAAGCAGATAAAGAAGTCAGAAAAAGTCATATAGAAAACAGGCACACATTGTTAAAAGTGAAGATTATTAACCACTGAAGGAGAACAAGGGAAGTAACTTGCTGCCTCCAAATACAAAAGCATTTTTTTGCTTTCAAGAACCCAGCTGATGGAGAGTATGAAAATATGCGATGAAATTTCAGAGTCCATGTAATGCTAGGATAATGTACCAAATCTTGTGAATACTGAAATACATGAAAGAAAAACAAACTGTTTATAAGGTTATGAAGAAATAAAAGGAAGCTATTTTTAGAAAAGGATAGTTCTAGTCAACCACAGAGGGTAAGAATGAGCTCATCAAACAACAGGAACAATACTTCTACCAACAAGTTAACGCTGAAACTTCACTGATGGCTGAACCACCCAGCTTCTTATGATATTTAATCTGATTAACAAGGCAGTGCTGCACTAACAGAACTGTGGGGAGGTGGGGTGCCTGTGTGCCTCAATTCCCCTCCAAAGAGACACCTACATGACCAATGCAAGGACTTTCTCACCTGCCACTGAAGGAGCCTTGCCCCAAGCCATGGATCAACATCTACTGTGTCCCTACCCTTCTCAGCAAGCACAGCCAGAGCACAGCAAGGACAATGGTGCTGCACCATACCAGTGTTAGCCCAGATCACTGACTCTCAGGTCAGCTCACCTTACTTCTTTCAGAAAAAGAGAAATACTCTCAGCAAAGAACTACTCCACTTTCCCACTTGATTTTAACACCAGCTTCTCAGTGATACAGGTGTTGCTTTGCTGAGCCAACACTTTCAAACAGTTTGCACTGAATTTGAGTACACTTGTACTCTGTGAGTGTGCAACGTTTCCCACAGGTAACCCAAAGATTAAACAAAAAAACATCTCCTATTTCCAGTGCTGGCACCTCTAGAAAGCTGAGTTTCCTATAGGATGGATGACCCATAAACAGAACAACAAGGAAAATTCCTGAAATGGACAACAATGAGCCATGACTATTGTTCAAGAAATTTCCATGAAACATTCTGTACAGAACACAGGAGTATCAGTGTAATAAAAACTCCCAGGGATATTTGCAATACACACAGGTACTGCAACACTCCAAGCTACAAGACATGCCAAAAGTAGACTGCTACCTCTACTGTCATCCATCTCCCCATCTCTTGAGTGTTCTGACTGGGCATCTGGGGGTGTCTGAAGCACAGCCACACTGTTCTGATTTATAATCTTCAGTTTAAGCTTTGGTTTCGTCCGTTTTCTTCTCGGCACTGTAACAGTGAGGCTCTGTAACTGAGACATGCCGGATTCTGTCAAGCAGACTCCATCCTGGGTGTATGTCTTCGGTGGGTCTATAAAAGTTGAATGAATCATAACAGCAATATAAACCTCTTTTAATTTACAAGTCTTCGATTTTTTAGGAATAGCACTTACAAGAGTTAATAATCCACATGTATGGAGCTGACCCGTGAGTGAAGAAATTGGTATAAATAAACCAGAGATAACCGACACTGTCTTACACATTACAATTACAGCTTTATGATTTAGAGTCTGATGTCAAATCCAGCAATAATCCATTACATTGCTATGAAACAACTTATATCAAGGAGTCATTTGAAAGAACAATTTGATTATGGAAATCGGTGCCTTGCAGCGTATTTCTGTATTACTGGCACCCACAGAAAACTGCAAAAGTCATACTTTGGGTCCCTGCTGCTTATCAGCCAAGGCCCCCATCCAGCTCTCAGCACTTTACCTTCATCTTATTAATAACTTTAAACCTCCAAGAACTCCTGGCAACTCATAGAAGTTATCAGCCCTATTTTATAGGCAGACAAAAACCCCAAGCTGTTTCAAGTGAGCTGCTCAAGATCAAATAGGAAATTGTGGGTAGAACCCAAGTCTCCCAAGACCTGCAAGACTGCTTCCTCCTCAAGCTGTTAAATGACAATTGAGTCCACTGATAAACTCTAATTTTCCTTAATTCACCATGCAGAAAGGCCCTGTCACCTGTGCTGAGGGCCTGCAAGTGGAAGCTTGGAACTTTCAGGGACCTGCCAAATAATGAAGAGGCTGCAGTGATGCTCCAGCTCTCTGGAGCCAACTAAATCATGATTTGATAACACAGCTTCTGAAAACACACAAATATAATAACATTTGTTCCACTTAACCAAAAACATTTCCTCATGTAACATCTGACAATACAGCTGGTTCTGAACAAATTCTTCCCAATTGACTGCCTTCTTACACCAAACTTGAAAGGTGTGTGTTTCAATAACATCTCACACTCTTTTTCAGATTGAATATTTGAGGGGAGAACCTTCTCTCAGGTGTCAAATAGAAAAAAAACTTTGATGTGATGGAAGTTGTCCTAACATGATGGAAGCTGCTGGGTGCTATCACTGTAAAGACTGACTTGTGAGTAGGCTTGTCAGGATTATAAATTCCTAGCACAAACCAGACAAATACAGAAAAGCTGCCTCCTCCTAACAGCTCAAGCCTGTAAACATTTGTGTACATGCTTGACTCAGCCACACTGTGTTATCACTACTTATATTAAGGCAAGCAACTAAGACTGCAGGATCAAAGCATAATTTAAAGTAATTATTATAGTGCAGGTATGGCAGGCAAGAGAGAAGAAAGAACAGAGAATGAGGAAAAAAAATGGAAAGCATGCTGTGGTAACTGAAGGATAGTTAATGCTGTGTGTTACGAAACCATAGGAAAAGGAATTTTTGTCTCATATAAAAATATACCCTTAAAATATTCTAAATGATCAGATATTAAGCATTTCCATTCTTTACCTAGTTCTTTTGATTTTGAAATAATCTGAGCTCCAACTGATGAATCACAACAGTCCAAAGAAGGCACTGAAAAATATAAGGAAAATAATTTCAACTTTTAAAAATGGTGACTTGATTTAAATTGAAACTATCAATTTTCCTTCAAGCAGTTCCATTAAACTCCCTAATTTATACTGTTGGCAATTATTTACTTGCAACTTTAAAGTGCTTTTCAGCGTCACAGACGTGACATCAAAAGAAGCCTGATACAATCTCAAGTTCTCCAATTTCCTAAAGCCAAGAGTGGCATTGGAATAGCACCGAACTCAATGGGAAATGAATACACTGGGTCTTTTGGGTTGGAAAGCAACCTCTACACTAGTCATGATGTTCAGGTTTTGCTGCCCTAATAATTAAAAATGTGAGGCTTTTGTGAAGTGGTGTTGATCAGTATTTCCCCAAGGAGGGGCCAGCACACTCCAAGAGCTTTGCACACGAGATTGTCACCGTGTCTGTGCTGTCAGGCCACTTGGAGAAGGCTGATGCATGTGAGAACAGGTAACACAGGACCTGTT
The DNA here is from genome assembly GCA_013396995.1 of Dicaeum eximium. Classification (NCBI taxonomy): domain Eukaryota; kingdom Metazoa; phylum Chordata; class Aves; order Passeriformes; family Dicaeidae; genus Dicaeum; species Dicaeum eximium. Next base: position 2,680,585 of record VWZP01001896.1, read on the forward strand.
GAAGTTAGATAGGGCTATTCTTATTCCAGATAAGAGTAGTGATAAATGGAAGAGCAGAAACTCAACTTAAAAACTACACCTTGTGTGCTACAGGGCAGCAGTGGAACAGTGTGACTGAAAAAAATAATAATCAAATTGTCCTGCTAGGACAATTTGATTATTTCAATTTCAAGGCTACTTTTGCAGTGGGCAGATATTCTCTTCCCTCTTGCCTTAACTACATAACTGCAATCATGCTTCAATCACCTATGATGGGTAGACTAAACTTTTAATATTAGTAGTGACTGCACAGACATTACATAGACAGAGCAGTAAAGTGAAAATTAGGAGCTTCTACCTCGCGAACACTGAACTAGAATCAGAAAACCTGTTAGTCAGGCACAGTTAGCACTACCACAGAGACAAGTTTATCCACACTTTTTTCCTTTTTTTTTTTTTTTTTTGCCTAGAAATCTTAACTCATGCTGAATTTAGGACTCAGGATAAGATCTGGAGTGTTTCCTTTGTGCCTGTCACACAAGATGAGGGCCCTGAGGCAGAGACCCCGTGGGGGATCTGTGTGTCACATCAACCACGGCCGGTGTGATGCTGTTCCCACCTCACACACACCATGGGAGCCAAGCAAGACAAGGAAAAGCACAAAAGCTTCCAAGGAACACTTAAAGTGAGTATGAAACATACAGGATGCTTTCTAGCATATAAACAAATTTAAGGGAAGTGCAAGTCTGTCTTCAAAAATTACAGTGCTTTGGATGTTTTATGTAATGTGCAACTAATGCAACAGGGTATAACCTACAGGAAACCAGCATTTCATGCAATTAGTAAAAGAAAGGAGCCTATGAGAACTACTGAAAAACTGAACTCAACAGCGGAGAGATAAGACAGGGAAGAAAATAAACTGAAAATGACATTTTGAACAAGACATGGAGCCAGAAAAGAAACAAAAAATAGGGGACAAGCTGCAGAAAGGAAGATACTCAAAACATTGAATTGAAAAAACAGAAAATAGGCAGATTGTAAGAACTATTCAAAGTGGAATAAGACATCTTCTGTTAATTTAATTTCTTATCATTTACAAGATGATTTTAAGACTGAAGTGGCAATTATTGAATTGGAACCTAAAGTAAACAAGAAAATCAGAAAGACAGTTGTGAACAGAAATTTGAAATCCTTAATTTAAAAGTCAAACAACAGAGAGATCTTCTCATCCAGGTCGGACTGAACAATTTTAGCTCTGGAGACTGAACAGAGATGAAATGCTCAAATAAACAAGCTGACAGTGACAGAGGTGAGGCCTTCAGAGACCCAGTCACAAAAACTGCACGAACAAACAGTGTTTGAAGACAGTATCAAACAGACTTCCAGAAAAGGAGCTAATTAGAGTGCAGATTAAGGATTACAATCAATAAAATCGATAGCAGAAAAGCATAATACTGTTAGAGAAGCCCTATCCAAAGGAAAAAAAAATTAAAATGGAAAAAATAGTGCTTTCTGAGGCATTCAGCTGAAGTTTAACCAAAATTGCTAAACTTATCTGCAAAAGGGTTTAAATGTGCTGAATATTGTACAGCATTTAGTAACCTCAGCTGAAAGCAAGTAATTGCACAGAATACAATGATGAGAAAAGAAAGTAGAGTTCATTTTTAGGCTGTAATAGAAAAGAACAATTCTATGAAAAAATGAAACCAGCACATGGGACACAGTGGAATGGCTGATGTAGAAATACAGCACTAGCAAAGCACTCTTTATTGGGTGCCTGCATAACTGTGCCAATGACACAGGGATATTTTTGGTAAATACAGTAACAAAAGAACATTAGAGCTGACATAGTAAATGTGCCAAATAATAAAAAAATTCAAAAGTTAATTTTTTAACATATAATATTATGCTGGATTTGTATTGTGTAAAGTATGTAGAATTAAGTTTCAGAAGGAAGAAAAATTTAAATCAGTTTAATGAAAATGATACAACAGAGACTGGCAGCCATAATGTGTCTCACTGGCAGTATCAGGTACCCCTGGACAGGGATAAGTGATACCAAATCCTCACTGCCTCCATGAGCATGTTTACTTGAGCCCCAGGAGGAATAACTGCACACAGGCAGCTTCAGAAACTGCAACCAGATCAGTTCTAACTGGTTACAGAAAACCACGCAGAGCTGGAACAAAAACAGCACCAAGAGATGAGGAAGCTGAAGTCTGGATGGAGACAGGATGGGAGTAAGTGAGGAGGGATGAAATTTGCAGATGGGGCATTTGGCATACAAGGGCAAATGACACAAAGGCAGAACTGATGAGTAGATAATCAAGAACTGCTTGAGCAGGAGTGGATGTGGACGAGGGACACACACCCCTCCTGAATGTGCAGGAATTACAGCACAGGGGAAAAGCTGCTGCTACCTGATGCACCTAGTCATGAGAATTTATAAATTTCTCTACAGGACATAGCAATAGGCTGGGGGACATTTGTTGTAACTTGAGACAGTACTAAAAGCAACCTGATAAAACACTGATGAGAGATGGTTATTTCACAATAACCTAGAATGAAGGTTTCTGATACACTATGCTGGAGCAAATCTTACACCATTCTGGCTTTTGATATATATGTATGTTCAAGAAGAAAAACACTAACTTTTATTTCTGTTTCCTGAAGAAGATGACTTTTTAAGAATATCAGGTATGATGAGACAGGGAAGAGCTCTTACAAATTTAAAAAAGTTTCCACTTTCTGAAGAAAGAGAAATGAAAGCTCCTTCTCAATACCTACACACTAGAACCATTTACTCTTCACCAAGGGTACACCTGCAATGTTTTATTTATTAGGTTGAGGGGCTCTTGTTCCTTCTAGAAAGAAAGTGGTTAAAAACCCTGCAGTAATCCTTGCAACACATCTATGATACATCAAATGGAAAGGACAAGAACCATCCCAGTAAAAATCACACAATATGATACATTTTTAGAAGCTTTCCATTGCTAACTAACATTTATTTCCCTAAGTTTATCAAACACTAATTATTCTCACTTTGAAACGAAAGGTTATAGAAAATTTTCAGAGGAGTTTTAGACAAATTCATGAAAGACTGAAACATTTCATATAAAGTACATGCAGGTATTTCTATGAACATGCACCAAAGGACATATTCAGACATGCAACTGTGCAAATGTACATGTGCTAGAGAGGTTTTAATACTGAGTCAAAACAGGAAAGAATAAGCAGAAAAACATGTCTTACAAAAAAAGGTGAAAAAAATCCCCAAAGAAAACTTGGGAACTCCCAAGGGACTGGTTCTTATTCCTTGGAACCCAAACCTAAGCAACATGAATTCACAGAGGTGTGCAGAAAGGACTAACTCAGGGCCCAGCTTCTGCCTGGAAGTGAAACCCCTCTTGTGAAGCTGTTCCATCTCACATATCATGGGCTTTAATTATCTCTACAAGGTAGCTCTGTCAGCTCCAAAGAGAAAGGCAGAAGTATTTCTTACTTGGATCTTTTTGCTTCAAGTACTCAAAGCTAATTATAAAAATAAACAAAAGTCTGTGTTGTATCTCTAAGTTTCTTGCTTTTTCCACTTAGAAAACCTCTTTCCTTTTGAATTACTGAAAGTAGGTCTTTACAATGAAGTGACTTGCAGAAATACAGAAGCATTAGTCTTTCTTCTATTAGTGATAAAAATGGGTTACTTGAAAGTGTTCCAGCAGGGAGTACATAAACCTCCAAGGTCAGGCCAGTAAGTTACAATTACTGCTGTGATGAGGATATGCCAGTGTTAAGGGACATTAGGTGCTCTATTGAACTTTTCTTGGCAGACCTCCCAAGCCTATGCCTCACAACATCTTCCATCTTGATCAGGAAAACCAATCTTACTGACAACTTTTTGGTGGATATGAATTTTTCTTGAAACATTTGCTTAGTTCTTGTACCTTCCTCTTACTGCTCTCTTCACCCCAATGAAGAGGCAATTCAAACACTTTCACGTGCTCATGCTAAAAATGGGAATAGGTGTCAATGTTAAAGGAGCCCACTGAAGCAGTAACTTCCCTGAGCTGACATGCAGGGAAAACAGACCTGGGCTATCACCCTTGCAGCTAGACTAAAATACAAGACTATAAATCATGTCACAGGCCAACCTAACTGCTGACAGGCCACTCACAGGAACATTAACCAGCACCATCCCATGGAACCAGATGCTGTAAATGTGCTTCAAGTGCAGTAACCTCAGCTCCTGAAGTGCCACTGCTACAGAACTGTGATACAGACCAACAAGGCTGTTGGTATCCATGTCCAGAGAAGTGCAAAGTTCATCAGAAGGAATTACACATTTTAATTAATAAGGAAGTGATAACTCCCAAACAGAGAAGTGTGGCCAATTCTTTTTGAGACTGCAGCTAGGGAGGGAAGCATTGCTCTTGAATACTGGGAGATGAGAGGAAAAGGCATTAGGAAAACATGAGGGAGGAGGGGAAAAATGTTTACACAGACTGTTGTTACAGCTACTGCTGCCTCAGACAGCCTCAAAGCATCAAAATACACAAACTTTTTCTGCTTAGAAATAATTTTCAGATTCTTCTGCAGATGTAAGTTTACAGAACTGGGCTTTCTTCCACTTCCACCTGATAAGGTGAGATGCCTTTGACCCCTTCACTACCAAATGCTCTTAGCAGTTCCCTATCTTCAATACCTCTACCTAGAATTCCCATGAGGTTTCCTCTGGCCTGAATCACCTGAGGGCACGAAAGAGCCCAGGACACTTCCACGAGAGCCCTTAAAACAAACACGGGGGGGAAAAAAAAAAAATCTTACTTCTACCATGAGCCAAACCTCCATGAGAGCACAGAACACATTCCCAAACCTATTTACTGCAGTGTGCAATCCTGCCATTGGTTTCGATCGTGTCCTTACCGTTCGCTGGTGGAATGTATGGCCTACAAATGGTACAGTCAAAACCCATATCAGCTATGTTTTCCACTTCCTCCTCTGTGTTTAAGTTCTGACAGATTGCATGCATCCATCTAGAAATTAAGTGGGGGAAAAAAATACAATTTAAAGGAAATAGATGGTGTTTTAGGAGACCCAAGTATCAGTCTATGGTCCAAAGTAAATGGGAAATAGTTGTTCAGTTTGAATTCTTTTAGGGAGAAACCACAGAATCAGGTTTTCCATATACAGCATCCCCTATAGTGGTGTGTGTTACCTCCTGTATATGGAGCAGCAGATCAACTATTTCCCTCCACAGGAAGGAACTCTCTATAAAACAATTTCCCAAGTATGTTTTTGTATGATAATTTTCTCCCTATATTGCAATAATTTTTATTACTTTATACAACGTAATCTAGTTTCAGCCTCACAACAATTAGTCTTGTGAGGTAAATGAGTTTTATTTTTACAGGGCAGGGGGGAAGAAGCACAGAGTCATTAATTAATTTGCCCAGAGTCAGACAGTTAAGTCTGTGGTACAGCCAGGAAAGAACTACTAAAGATTTCTCAGACTCAATAGTCCAGTGTTCTCTACCACATAACCATTTCCTTCATCTCTATGCTTTTACATTAGGGGGAAAAGATTAAAATAAGACTTGAACAGGAAAAACATGTGAAGTATTAGAAATCCTTACCGATCACACTGTCTACACTGAATTATAAGCTCCTCATCCCTGTACGTGCGGTAGCAGATTGGGCAGGTGGACAAACTTGCACAGGGAGCACACTGTGTGTAATTATTTTGCCATTCACATCTTAAACCAGGAGAAGTTGCTCCACAGTGTCTGCACCAAACACACCTACAGAACAGACAAAAATATCTATTACTGTCAGCTCACAGGAAGATAATTTTGTGGCTTTAAATCTCTTCCACTAAGAACGAGGTGAGTAATTAAGTTTTAACTTAGCAACATGTTTAACCACAAGTGTTTAACAACATTTTTTGTACTTTTAAAAGAAAGTTCCTAATTAATAATTCCCTTGAAACTGCAAAAGCAGGCAGATGGGTTCTTGTAATAGCTCAACAGGTCAAAAGAGTTCTGCTTCCAGCTGCCATTCACTTTGAGATCTGGAGACTAAACCATGTGAGAGGTCTGGTCTGTTTGTGTTTCACCCAAGTAAAACAAATGGTTTTCACAGGGTTTCATGTGGACAACACTAGGGTGAAGCACCCATTCATTTTTCCAACTGAACACTGGAATGCTTACAATGACTGTAAACTGGAAATTTTTTTTGCTCTGATTTTCAAAAGAGAAATTTTGTCTATCTCTGCTTATGTGGTTTTTGGCACGAAGAAGCAGTTCTAAGAGGAGGTAAGAGCTTCCCTTTTAGACTGATAACCAAATGAAACAACTCAAACACATTTTGTTGGCTTTGCTTAATACGCCTGACTTAGACACAATTAAAACCTTGTTACAATTCAACTGAGGTTACAAACACCAAGTGACAGAGAGAAGCAGAAGAGGCCAGCAGTCAGCATCTCTGACCCCAGGCCCAAACACACCATTTGCACTTCCAGCCTCCCTTTGGCACGGTCTGCAGGGGTGGATCCAGGCAGTAGGTGTGGTAGCTGATGTCGCAGTCGTCGCACAGCAGGAGTCTCCCTGGATCTGTGGCTTTCCCACAGGCTTCACACACTGTGCACTCCAGGCACCTCCAACCTTTGCTAAGTACCACTTTAGTAATCTGAAAAATGCAAGGTGAGAATTAGTTGAAAATGGCTCAGTGAAGTGTGATGAATGTATAAATTAAGGTCTGGCTTGTGGAGCTCAGGATGCTCTTCTGGGCACACCACCCACATCTCAAGGAGCTCTTGATCAATTAGACTTTCTGAAGCTTCAATGAGCAGGAATGGATTCAACAGGAAGAAACTGTCCTCCTTTCTACTCTTTTTAAAAACAGGTGCAGTGTTTCCCTTTTTAAGTCAGCTGGGACTTCACCTGACTGCCAGGACTTTTCAAATATCATGGAAAGTGGTGTGGCAGCTGCATCAGGACAATTCCCTCAGGAGTCTGGGATGCATCCTGTCAGGTCCCAGAGACTTAGGTACATTCTGCTTCCTCAGGGGGTCACAAACCTGACCCTCTCATGTCATGATGTGATCACAGTGCTGGAGTTTTAGTCATCTGAAGCAAACAGCTAACTTACTGCACTTAATATATAATGCAAGAGTAGTATATAAACAAGAAGTCAAATTATAATTGCATTAAATACACATATGGCATTTTATAAAGTATGTGCAAAATAAAGTTTTTTGGCATGTTTATAAAAAAAATCCCACTTTTACACAGAAATACTTACATCACAACCAATGAAAAGTGTACAGTGTATATACTGCAATAAATAGCTTATTTTGTGCTTGCTAGGTCATTTCACAGCATTCAAATTTAATTTTCACACATTCTCTCCTAGACTAATGAATGTAAAATGTATTAATTAACCACTCCAACTGCTGTCAATTCTGACAGCCAACAGGCAAATTGAATCAACTAAACCTTATGCCCCAAGTAAATGAAGATGCAGTATAATTTTTTCTTTGTTTTTAATTCTGCTTTTATCTACATTTAAAACTTGTATCTCAAACTGTTATTTTAACCAACTGCTGGATAATCAGCGCTATTTATGGTTGCAAAATTACAAAAAGGTTAATTTCTCTTGAGGCTATGCATACCATAAAATGACATTTAATTAAAGTCTTTCATAAGTCACATACAAATAATGGTCACATTAGCTGATGAATATCTAACAAGTTAATGACTCCCCTAATTACCACAAAACCGAAGGCAGCATAGTGCTATTAAAGTACAATATGAAAACAGTGCAATCAAGTTGTTTTTGTGTGTAACAACAGCACTCACCTTAATACTGACACAGTAGGGATGGTAACACTGCCCACACTGGGAACAGGCCAGCAACCGGCCCTCAGCACCTTGGCCAAAACTCCCACAAACCACACACATATCCTGCAATGACACACAAGAACAGACCCTCAGCACCTGCCAGACACTTTCTGAAAACACCTAACTGTAAAGTCCAACTAGCTTGCTGGGTAATTTAACTCCTAACAAGGACATTCCTTCAGTTTTTTCTAATTAAGAGCAAGGAAACAAAATGAAAAATTGAAACTATCATCCTAACCTGATGGAGAGTGAACTTGTCACTGTTAGAGAAGAGGACAACTGTATTATGCATCGAGTTTTCTTCCTCATCTTTATTAGATGAAATATCCATGGTTGTGACCTATGAAAAAAACCACAAAATATAAATAGCAAGTGCATCACGTTTTCTAAGACATGAGACAAAATGAAACATTCTCTAAATAAGAGTTTTGCAAATATCTATTCATACAGTTTAAACTTTCATAAAAAGCTACCTCCATCAGAAATTACTGCATTAATTCACACTTTCTCATCATCAGCTTTACAGACATTCTCTTCCTCTCCTTTTTTCACCTTCACATATTATCCCATTACACTTCCAAATGGAAATGCAAAGACATAGTCTAAGAAAAAAAATCACAAAGCAGAAACTGTCATACTGTGCCCAGTCTGTTCTGTTCCCTGCATGTAAACACTGAAGTTCTTTCTATGAAAAAGTTAATTGCAGTGACAGACTTTTGAGTATTAATTCAAAGAGTAACTGCAGAAATGTAGTTTGTCCCATATTGCCTAAAAGGAGGTTTAGCTAATGTTCCAAGTATGTTAGAGGAATAAACAAGAGCTCTGAAGTTACTTACTGCAAGCAGTTTGTGAGCCTTATCTATCTTTACCATAAGAACTTGCACTGAACTTGATCTCAATGCATGAGCTCTTACTTTAGACAGACATTTTTCTTTTTCATCTAGTGATTTTTATTCTGACCTGTCCTTTATTAATTGATTAATGCTTTATTAATTTAGCATATTCATATACAGCTTCTCAGGAAGAGAAACATGAATGAAAGATTCCAATTGTGTTCTGACTTTCATGTGAATCTTGCAATACAGAGTTTGCTGTCCATGAATTTAAACTAACAGGCCCAACTATTATCTCTGAACCAGGAATATAAGGGCACATAGTTCCACACAAAAGATTAAATGCATGCTAGAGAAATGTAACTTTGTTTTACCAGCTGTTCCAATTATACATATGCAGATTATTTTAAATACAGCATAAGTCCTACATAGATAAGTTTTGTTTAAAGAACAATTTAAATATTTTACAAATCCAAACATAACTCTAGGGAGAAATGTAAATACCATAGTATCAGCTGGAGGAATCCCTCTGATACACAGTTGCTGAAACTCAGCATTTTCTAAGAAACAGCTAAAAAGGGAATAGATTCTTTATGTGTTTTGATTACCAAATATTTGAGAGCTCTGCAGCTGTAACTAACCAGTTAACTCCAAAGCACCCGAAATACCTTGATACCTTCAGGGACAACATTTCCCTTACCTACTTTTCCACAGGTTTCACAAAGTTCTTGTAATTGCACATGCAGAAGAGCAGAATTTGAAGGACTGAATGATGGCAATGTTGGTATTTGCTGAACCCCAGCACCGACCCACCATGGGTTAACCTGTAACCATCTTCTTCCCCATTCCCAAGATATACCAAGGTACTTCCAAATCTGTGTGGCTGTCTACTGAATCCATGCTGAGTAACAATTATTTTGCGCAAATCAACTGAAAATGCTCCCATTTCTGGCAAAGGCTGATCTCTTGGTACTGCTAACTTAATCTACTTTATCACAAAGCAGCCACATCTCTGGGACTCTGGAGCTGCCAATCTACATGATGACTCAAAGGATCAAATTTCTGTAGGAAATTGTGGAGAGTGATGTCCAGTTTGTATTTATAGCAAGTTACCTAAATCACTCCCCTCTGATCAATTACAAAAACTTTTAGAAGTTTGATCTATAAACCCCAGCTTCTCTTGAAGTACAGATTTGTGCTTTGTAACACCAAAATAATGATGTGAACACCTCTAATTCATTAAGGTGCTGTGACTAGCCTAAGTGGAATTCATCCTGTATGTTTAAAATTACAAATCTGTTTATGAATCTTGACCATTCAATGCTTTAAAAGGGTAAAGTGATAGAGATGGTTGTTCCTTTTTGAAATAATAAACGCCAGAGTATTCCAAGATATTATTATGCAGGCAGCACAAAGTGTGACAAACTCAAACAGATTACATACATGTAAGAACACAAAAACACAGCTCTAAAGAGAGTCTCAGGAATTACTTCACAAAGACATAAAAATGAGCAAGTCCCTCTCTGAACACAAGGAAAAGGATGTCTCTCAAAATATGCAGAGCTTGTTGGTAATCAAAGTTTAAAAGGAACATTGACATAGAATAAGCACACAGTGGGGGGAAAAAAACTGTTTTACAATCCAGATTTCCAGGTTTTTCATATCAAAATCCCTCTTCTTATGAGAAGCAGACTAGTACTGTGTAGGATTTTCGAGTTTTAAAAACACTTCAAGTATTAAGTAGCTTAACTATCAACTTCAGTGAGCAATCACTTGCTTACAATCACTTCAGTGCTTCTGAAGAATAGGAAACAGCAAACATAGTAATTTTCTCAAGGGTTTCTGGACAGAAGCTGTGTACAGGATATTAGACATCTGATCACAACAAAGAACTGAGAGTCACTAATCTATTAATTCATTGAAGAGTAAAGGAAGCTTTAGTTATGGTAAATCATGATCTGTAATGGCTCTCTGGAGGAGTCAGCAATTCTGGGGACAGGGAAATCTGACTGATGGAACTTACTTCACCACCAAACTCTTTTGGCAGAGTCCTTCACCAAAGCTACTTTTAAAAAGTTAAACTGAAGAGGAATGGTCCCTATACTGACACAAGGCACAAAATAGAAGAGGGGAATAAATTATCAGTTTTGTATGTGGGAGAATAGCACTAGTCGAAATCTGACAGGGCCTGCCTGCTAGCAGGTGGTGGTGCTCAACACACTCGTGTGCAATCTGAAAAAATAAAGTGAAAAACAAGGTGACAAAGCTTGCCAACAGGATTGGGATATTCAGAGTAATAAAATCCAAAAGACAAGTGCGAAGAACTGCACAAGAATTTCATAAAGCTGAGTGCTGGGCTATAAAATGGCAGATGGAAGTCCACAAAGTAAGGAAATTAGCATGACAAAAAAACTGGTATTGATGATCAGAAATATGGAGTAGCTTCCATGCAAGGAACAACTCAAAATACTGGCATTCTCCATACTTGCAAGTCAAGAGTGGAAGGAAAAGGAGGAGAAATGATGGAGGTCTATAGAAACTGAGTGGCACGGATGGAGGAAGTGAATAGAAACCAGCTTTCCACTGTCTCTTCTCTAAGGGAACTGAGGGGCAGGCAGGTAATCCCGGAGGCAGCCACTTAAAACACAAGCTGAGGAGCTGCAATAATGAAAAAGGTTAACACGGTTTCCTAAAGTTTTTCTAAAGTGCATGGGCAGATTTATGAAAGGCTGCCCAAGACGAAGACACCACCTCCTGTTCAGCAAGTCCCCAAGCCACAAACTGCTGGAATGTCTCCTCCTCTTCTGTTCTGCACTCTTGCACCATCACTGAGTCTAGAAGAACCTCTGCTCTGGTCTCCTATGGCTGCTGTTACATTCTCAGCACAAACCCTGCTCTCTCCTTCTGGGCTGTTCCAGTCAGTGCTGCCTTTAGCCAGCACGTTCTCCACTTCAGGAAATGGAAAGAGTTGTTTAAGGCTCCCAACTGTTGTGTCTTTAAATGGCAAGAGCAGCACAGAATTGCCTCAGGGCCACAGAGCTGCAGTGTTCTAGCTCTTCATCACAAGCAGAAACAGCCAGGCTTCATCAAACACCCCTGGCTCTGTAGAGCTCATTGGTTTTTTATGCTGTATTTTAATACAAGAATTACAGCTGAATAAAACTGTTACTTTAACAGACTGCAATATGACTTGAAAAAAGATATCCTTACCCCTGGAATTACCACAGCCCCAACTCCATTCTTCAGCTTTGATCTTCCTCTACCACCTCTTCCTGACAGACCTGCTCCACGAGGTCTCCGCTTCCCGGGGAATCCCGATCCTCGGCCCTATTCAATGGAAGGTAACAATGTAAATGCAACCTCTCAAGTTCTTTTGTTACATGAGATTCAAACTTGTCCAGTTCATCTAGGGAAAAAGAAAAAACACCCTGTGATTTCAGGTGAGTATGAGCACACCAGGGCATGGTCATTAAATCTCAGCATCAATCTGTGTGAAATACCTTTAATTACTTACATGGCATAATATGATCACCTTTATCATCAGTGAGAAAGCAGCCAAAACCAGGAATGTTTATTTTCTGCTCAGGAGTAACTGGAAATATGGATTTTCCTCACCACTTCCCCCCGCCCCCCCACCTCAGCTGCAAAGTTTCCAAAATGTATCTTTTATTCTATGATTCATTTTTCTTTTCTCTTTGAACAGTCAGCCCAGACAGTCATGGGACTTCTGCACAGGGTCTGGACACTTGATTACTGGTAATCATTATGAATATTCAACTGAAACCTGGAATTTATTAGGACTGAGTCCCGCTCACAAAGCAAAGTGGGAGCTGGCTCCATGAAACTCTCTTAATTCAGCATATACAGAGAGAGTTTTTTACATTAATTCTATCAATTATACTCAGATCAACATTCCCCATAACGTGAAGTTTTTCTTACACAATCTCCACTTGATTTACAGATAGTTTCTTTTCTCCCTTCCTTATTTAAGATGCAGAGGCAGAGTTGCAGTGTTCTGCTTTGGAGTATTCAGTGTGTTCAACTACAACTATCTTTGGGAGAATAAGTAATTATTTTACAAATAATTACCTGTTATTCATACAGTGACGTAAGTTGACATTTCAGGGGTTTTTTTTCTTTTTTTTTTCCTTTTTTCTTTTTTAATTTCAGAATGAACTAAGCACAAGAGGATTCCTAATCCTCCCTAATAATTTCCAGAGAGAAAAAGAATATAATCACAGCCCCAAATTCTGGCTGATATATCAGACATCTTTACATTGTGTCTTAGAGCCTCTAATCTGTAACTGATAATTATGGCACATACTCAAATAACCACCTTTCCTACAACAAAATAAGTACTGAAATTATTTCTTGCATTTCATATTTGTCAATAATCTTGGCTCCTAATACAGCCCAAGTATGGAGTATAGAGTAAGGGGTATCCAAATGTTTGCTGCAAAATACTCTTAACACCAAGGCAAAACATTTGCTCTGTAAAACAATGTTGATGGAAGCAACAAAGCTCTGTGGGGACTGTGTCACCAAGAGACATGAAGGGTCTTAACTGATGGAGACAGGAGTTCCCTGGATGTAAAGAAGCACTGTGGGCTCAATATTCCCTACAGTATTTCTCAAATATTCCAATTCCTGCTTTAAAGAAGATACTGAACTTCATGGTCATAATTAATGGGAGAATTGAAAGATCCAAATGTTAAAATTTTATTAACATCCATCTAATAAAGGAAAAAGAAATTAAATTGACTTACACACCAAGTTAATGTAAGACAATGATATTTGAGGAGTGAAAGGAAGGATGCTGCTGGAGGCTGAGGTGAAACAAAAAATTTCCTTAGGTATCTATGGAGCTAATACATATGCACACATAGGACATACAATCATCAATTTTTTAACATGGAAACTCTTCTGACAAGTTGCTTATTTTCTGTTTCAGAACAGGTGTCAGTATTGTTATTTTCACACAACTAGTAACAGGAATAAGCACATACTTGTATCAATGTTAATGCTGAATATTAAGCTGAAAATTAATGCTTAAAGCAGCAAAAGCTAAGCTGATGTCAAATTAAAAAAAAATTAGCATGAGAGTTAAAGTGAGATGAACTTAAATCATTGGGAAGCTACAGCTATTTGTCAGCTTCATAATTTAGCTTTTTTTTTTGCCTTAACTGAAATAATTCTACTTTAGTTACTTCAGGTGTTTTTAATGGTAAATGTCACTGTGGATCCAACTTTTGGTCCATCTAATCAGGTAAGAAAGTTTTTATTTATTCCCCCATCAGCTAAAAACAATGTCACTTTGAATCCACTCTGCAAGATTTCTCCACAGTAACAAATTCAAGCCATCCTTCAGATCTCTGCTCCTTTCCAAGCCTGGCTTACCTTACTGCCAGTCTTAAGGACATTTTCCTTCTCAGCTAATTTGTTTTGACAGCCACGTAAAGCCAGCCACAAAAAGTGATGTACTCAACACATACAAAATTTGGGTAATACAAATCAAGGCAATGCCATCATACTAAACACTCTGAAGAGCTCCTATCTTTTAACCTGGAACCTCCAGAGCTTCAATAATTTTTAGAGGCCTTGAACAGTAATAGAATGGAAGAGTAATTAAGGTGTGAGAGACAGAATTTCATCACTAATCTCTACAGCAGAAAGATAGCAATGGATACATGAAAATAAATTCAAGTTATTTACCACTTTGATGCTCCAAATGGCACTGCCAGGAAGCTGTCTGGATTTAAAAATGTCCCGACCTTCTGAAATGTCTGGGGACCAGGAAGGTGGGCTGACTGTATTATTGGTACTCCAAGCCCCCTAGGATACGGTAGGTGAGAAAATAGATGTATAAAACTTTGCAACATAAAAAAAAAAAAAAAAAAAAAAAAAAAAAAAGCAAAAAGCAAAAGCAAGCAACAAAAAAATCTGAAAAGCAAAGCACATGCAGGCATAGGCATTTCTACATTAACTCAAGTAGTCAATTAGTTCACTGAGTGAGTAGAAAGTGGGAAATTTTTAGGTTCTCATTGAAACATGCCCTAAAATCAATATTTACTTCCAAGTGATGGTTAAGTACAACAAAATGAGTTTTATAAACAAAGCTTAATACAAATCTAAAGCAAGTAATCATAACAACAACAAATTACATGCATAAATTTTATTGCATCAGTGAAGAAGACAATAGTTGGAGGTGGTAACATCCCCTTTTATCTTCCAAATCACATTTTGAAAGAACTGATGGCCTCGGTTGACTTTTGAAGCTAAACTACCCCCAGTCACAGCAACAACTAGTCTGAGAAGCACAGCAACTAAAGGAATATGAATAAACCACTGGACAGAAGAAAAGGAAAATAGCCATGGTAATCAACAAAGCAGCTCATTCCTGCAAGTCTGCCACAAATAAACCATTATAAAACCCCACCACTGATTTTTTTTCACCCCAGTGTTTTCACATTATGCTGTGGTACCACATTTTAACAGGTTATTATGTACATGTAATAATATACATCCATATAGTGTACCTACAAGCTGTTTTTAACTAATTATTATCCCTATTTATGCAGTTCCATCATGGGGAGATATTGTATGACTGTCACTAGAAATAAAGCAACATGAGAAGAAAATGTTAAGACAGCCAAGGAAAGAAGTGCTGAGGCTCCTCATAGAAAGCAAAACTTGTGGAAGACTTTCTCAAGCACAGAAAAGACTGCAGGAGACAGACATCATAAATACCTTCACTGCCAATTGACACATTAGATGAGTAAAGGACAGTAAGTTTTCCTAATTCTGAATTTGTGAGAGTAGAAAATATTGAATACCAGGATGAGAAGTGGAACTGATGAAAAGTGAAGGTTTGCCTTCCCCAGAATGTCATCCAGCACCATAATCCCAGGGCTGATATGGAATAACCTCATGCATACAAACAATCCCAACTATTCACAACTGCTCACAAGGGCAAGCCCAAACACATTTACTCCTTTGAATACTGGGATGTACAATAATAATAAGCATCAAGGAAAACGACATGGCTCTGCAAAATGTGTTGGGTTTTTTTTTCCTTTTCTGAAATGCAATTTTTCCATCAAGAACGTGTGGAAAATAAGTTTCTTTGGAATCAACAACTCCATCCTAACATTTATTCATCTTGAACTGTGAGGAGGTGTCTTGCTTACAGCTGCACCTACTGAAAACAGGGCTATCCCTCAAGTGATCTGGTACCCAAAAGAGAAAGCTTGTCAGTGACCTAAAAGCCTAATTATGGATAAAAGTCACAAGGTAAAAACACCAACACTGGGTACAACCCACAGTGTGGACACGGTGCTATTCAGCACAAATCTGCTTTCTGGGAGATTTGCTCTGCCTGCACAGGAAAAGGAAGGTGGACAACATAACACTTCAAAAAATAACAACCTGACAATTCTGCCCACACGAGGTGGTAATTGGACACACAACCTACAAACTGTTTAGTGCCCAGAGCACCCACTGTGCTTGGGATGGCCAGCAAAGCTCCCCTCTGCCAAGGAGCTTCCAAAACCCACTCCAGAAGAACAGCTTCTGACAGCAGCTGCTCCAGAGCTGCAGTCAGTGTGCTGGAATGAACACCCTGGATTGGAAGGTTTTACTATCCCAGATTTTTCCTTGACTTCAGACAGGTGACCATCATGCAGACAGCTCAGAAGATCAAGAGGTTCATCACCCTCCAACAGGGGAACAGAGCTGGGCAGAAACCTTCTCACCTTCAGCCCTGGAGAGGGACGAGTCCCTGTTCACACCCAGGGCACAGGGACAGAACATTTGTGACAGAGCAGGGACATCATGTCAGAAATGGGGGGAAAGGAAGGAAATCTGATACCCTGGTAGGCAACTACATCAGCAGGTCTGTGGCACACCAGATTTGCCTTAACTATTCCAGCCATAGTTTTAATATCAAATAACACTCGATTTTAGCAGGTAAAATTCAAACTTTCGTTGAGTTTTAATTAGTTTCCTCATTACTTCTAAAAATCATAATGCATGGTAGGTAACCGTTATTATAAAATGGCAACCCGAAGAAAATCTATTTATCAAAGAAACAATCTTTACATCAATCTATAAAGGAGGCAATATGCTCACAGTGTCAAAATTCAAGATCTTAAACATGCTGAAAATATTTAATCAACAACTAAATTACCTACCCTTAGTTTGGAGGTACAAAATTATCCTTTTAAGAAGACAACTTTTCTAGTGATTAAATATATTCAAAAGATTAAAAAGCTAAAAGAACATTAAATCTGAATATGAAATATTCAGTCTTGCAAAACAAAATGATTTGTATATGATTCATGAACCATATTGTTAAGAATTAAATTGGAAATTTAATCCAAGTTTTATTGTAGATCAGAAAAATTTGAATTCTTGGTCAGATAAACTTAATTAAAAACACACATTTCCACAATGCCACGAATAAATGAATTACATCAAAGAGATGCATTAATTATATTTTTGGCTTTTAATTAATGCCTATTACCACACAACACTGAAGAGAAAGTTCTATTCAGTTCATTTACATCAGAATCCCAGCAATAATTATGTACTGTGACAGAAACAGGAAGTTCTAATTCTCCATCATATTCTTGAGTCCTCAAAATTGAACAACACAGCTGCAAGTAAATTATAACAAAAGGAAACCCAGTGTCAGCAAGGGTCAGGAGATCTCACTAAATTACCACTGACTGTGTTTAGCTGCTTAACGCTTTATGAATCCTACTGCAATTGCAAATGCACAAAGCTGGATTTGCAATTTAATATTTAATGTAATTTTAGGTTTGTGAACAAACTTTAATCACTTGAAAATACAGCTCTCCTCATTAAAAAAAACACCAAAACACCAACCAAGCACCAAGCATAAAAACCATAACAAAAACTGATCCTTGAAAAAGATTCTTTTTTGATCCTTTTTTTCCAACATGTACCTTCACAACAACATACTTAGTGATACCATGTAAGTGAAGACAGCAGAAAATCCATACCATCCAAGACAGCACACAACCAAACCCATCATGGTGCTCTGCCTTTTTTTAATCCCATTTAAAAAAAATCTCTTAAAACACCAACAGATACTCAGTGTGTTGTGGAACAGTGACCACCAACATCTTCATTATGAAAATTAAATACCTCTGAACACATTATTTCTCAAGGAACACACTGTGGAATAAAACTAAAATCATATTTATGGAATTTACAAAACCAGCAGAAGTTTACTGTTTAATATTCAAAATCATTCTACACAATGCTCTCAACTCTTCACCTACCAATGTTTCAGTTCCAAAACTTGTAATGCCTTCCATTTACTGACTTAATCTTATGCTTTCCAGTACACAGTGCCATAGCAAAAATAACTATTTCAAATCTGTTCTATTTGGATACACAGAATAAACACAACACCATTTAACACAGACCTCCACAAAAAATAGTCATCTTCCTTGAGAAGATTAATTTCAAACTGGATCTATCTCAGATTAGTCATTGATAAACTTACATGATAATTTCTACTAAGACTACTCCTTCAGAAAAGAGAAATTTGGAAATTATTAAAGAGAGCTCCCGCCCCTGACATAAATTTGCAATTTACAGGCAGGAGTGGAGCATCTCCATATTCCAGGGAGAATAATCTGGATAGACACAACTCTAAGGACAGCATTGTAAAAACCTGACCATGCTGGCAGCTCAGGGTGAGTATCTTGTGATCTATGAACACTTAAATTTCATATACATGTAAAAATTAACTTGGCTGCACTGTGGAGTAGGGGAACAGGAGCAGCAGACAGTCCATGGAACAAAACCCAGTGAGATGCTGAGCCTGGCAGGCAGAGGATCCTCCCACGGGGCAGAATGCAGTTTTCCTGTAGCTGAGGGTAAGGATAACATGCAGTTCTCCTGTAGCTGAGGGTATGGATAACATGCAGAGTATAGATAACACACTGTCCTAAAAAACACTGTCAGGAGAAGGGCACCTTACTGACAGGAGCTGACACGTTCCCCAAAGTGGAGTAAGCTTGTCCCAGCCAAAGCCAAGTCATACAGCTCCTAACTGTACCTACACTTGGATTTATACACAGCTCCCCTTTTGGTTACAAGCTGGATTTTCTCCTGTTGCTTCTAAGCAAAGTTGGGATGCCTGAAAAAATGCCAGGGGACAGAGGAATGCTGACATCAGTGACACTGACTGCAGCCCTGGAAGGGGTCCATGAAGTCTTTTTAAGCAGAATATTGTCTTCATTTTTGAGATGGGTTTTAGTCCTTTCCAAACAGGACAAGGTGGTGTTGCAGATACAACACTAAAGCAAACTACTAATATCTAACACAGGAAATCACTTCAGATTATGCATAACTTTGTATGCAGTTTTAAACCAGAATAATTATCCTAATATATTTTATTAGCAATTGTATTAACAGACTCTGAAGAGAGAGCTGATAATTTGTCCTACTGTCCAGCACAAGACATTAATTTAATGAGAACAAATCCAAATCAGAAACTATCCTTCTACATGGATTTTCCTGACTCCAGGGAAGCATGTGTCTCATAAAATTGAGGAGAAATATATCCAGGATCCAGAGAAATTTTTTTCTTATTCTTCTTCATAGGAAGTTCCATAAACCCATTGCAATGGATATAGTATTCCATTTTTAGAACAGGAAAAGGACTTTCCAACAAAGTAAACTGCACATTAGAAGCTTTCAAACTTCTAGGAGAGAGTGCAGAATATTACCATTTGTGAAATTATGTTGGCTTGTCTTTGGGGTTCACAGAGTGATCAGACTCCATGAAAGAACTATTTTAAACCTGAGCAGTCCTGGACAAAGAACAAGTTCTGCAATGGAAATTCCTCTGCACAACAGAAGAAAGCAGGGGTGAACCCAATGTTAACTTCACCAGGAACAGGAGCCACCATCTCTTTAATCCATGAAACCCAGCCAATTTGTGTAACTTTCTGCCCTCCTCTCTACAACAGGCAGCCTAGAACTCCTGCAGCTGCCAGGTAACATCTGTATACCAAAACCTCACACCTGACACAAAGCCACACAACAGCAATATCTGCTATTTTATAAACAGAAAGAAGCAGACCCCAAACTCATAAAATTAAACCACTTTTGAGAAGACAATTGCTCTTCAGTGCCACCCAGAGAAGAATCACACATGACCTGGTTTACTCCAAAGAGCTAAAAAGGTGCTTAATGGAAGCACCTTTTCCTCCAGTATTGTTTTCTCCATTTATCACTTGCTTTTAGATCAATGTGATCACCTCCAGGTGAACAAGAACTGAAACACTGTGTTAGGTTAAAATGTTTTAAAATAAGCTGATGTCTCTTCTTGATCTGTGGCATTCCAATGGCATGGAAAATATGATGGAACATCACTAAGGAGCACTTTTCTCAGCTGCCAGCATCTGCCCTGTATGATGCTTTCCAAAAGCCAGAATTGGAGAAAGCATCCATTTGGAAGTATCTATAGTATTGACACGAAGAAACAACAGATATTATTTCTCTGGTTTTATTCCTAGTGAAAAACTGCCTGCTTGCCTTCCAACCTATCCCAGAGAATCCCCATGTAACAGGAAACCCAACTGTCTGGATGCAATCCTGTGCCATGTGCTCTGGGATGACCCTGCCTGAGCAGGGAGGTTGGACCAGATGGCCCATTGTGATCCCTTCCAATCTGACCCATTCTGTGATTTTGCTTCTGCTCCTATCCACAGCTCTCCATTTGGAGAAGTACACATTCTTTAAAAAAATGAATGTTTTCAGCAGAAAGAATAATTTAAAATCCCCACAAAATAAACCTAAACCTATTTCTGTCTGTAATCCAAAGATTTAAATACATGCCTTCCACATCGTGGATTTGTCCAAGTACATCTTGCTCAAAAAAAAAAAAAATCTGCCTGTAACTGGACATTTAAAAATCTCTTTTTTTCATAGTCTACAGAACATCATTCAACAGCTTTCAGTCCTTCATTAAAAGCCCAGAGTAGGAACTCAAGAGTACTGAACAGAAATTTGTTTAAGGCATTAATATATTTCTGCAAATATGATATACACACCTGACTGTACAGTGACCCAGGAAAACCTAACTGCAGCACAACAAACACAGATCTCCTAAACTCAGTAAAAACACCATAAAAACTTTCCAGAACACTCTCTCATACCTTAGGAAGCAAAAATTTTGAGCTCTTAGGTGACATGTAAAAACCAAAAGAATTGTGCAATATATATAAAAAAGCTTTGTTAACACTAAGTCCAGAAAAGCATGAAATCATCAACCTGGAAGTCCCGAAGACTAAAAATAAACTGGGATGAGAAGATGAAACTAACTTGTCACACAGACACACTTCTTGTATAGAATTTCACCAACAAGAGATGAATACCCTGGATTGAAAAACCGTTTTCCCTGGAACACACATGAATAGAGAGAAAGACGTTGAAAGAAGTGACAGATTGGAGGATTCTTTTCACTTATCAAATTTAATCCTAGTCAAACCACAACGATTTGTACAAGACAGTTCTTGCATGGTATTTCTCAATGTAACAAAACCACAAAATTATTTACCACACCATTAGAAATGTCCATAAAGAAAATATCTGGCAGAGTAAGGGACACAGAGTTGTAGAAGGTTCTTCTCTAAAGCCAGTTTAAGAAGCTTTAACACACTTTGAAAGTACCAGCCAAAATAAATGCATATATGAAAAATATTAAAAGGTAAGTTAAATAGCACAGCACTGTCTACCTGCATTTGTAGCATACTGTATGAAAAATACAACAAATTTTCTTCTAGTCTGCTTTAACCATGAGCCAAAAGAAACCTAAATTCTCACCAGAGAAGCTTTATGATGGCTGACTTTTTCATTATTTACCAGAACACTAATTCCTTGAAGAAATAAACTACATACTCAGGAGAATAAATGCATTTTCTAAGAAATAGGTGAATTTGCTGAGTTATACTGGAATTTAATAACCACATAATGAAACAGTGCATGTGCTTACCTGTCTGGATCTGGGTCTTCCAGGGGAAAACTTGCGTTTGGTGATGGCCGGTTTCCCCATGCCGATTTTTGGAGTGACTGATATGTAGGTGGTTGGGAGGGTGCTCCCAGCAGCTGGAGGCAGCACTGGGGGCTGACTGTGCTGCACATCTCGTGCAGAATGCAAGTCTAGAGAAACATCTGGTGAGGAAGACACCTTTATCTTGTTTAGATGAAGTGATGGGGAAAGTGAGGGGCAAGTCTCAGCTGGTGGTTTTACGGGTTTGTCTCCAACTGGTGAACTGTTTGCAACACCTCCATTTGAAGCAGTAGTTTCTACTTCTAGAAGAGCTGGTGCTTCTGATTTCTCATGGGTTTCTTCCTTTTCTACATCTTTCTGCACTTTTACTATTTCCAGTTGTTGTTCTACGGGGACAGAAATATCTCCTTTTCTTTCAGTCTCCAGAATTTCTGGTTCCACAGTCATGGTCTCAGGTACTGAAGACAGAGACCGAGAGTCTGCTGTGGACACTTCTGATACCTCCACACTACCCTGAGGCAGCTGTGTCTCTTCAGATTGTTTGTCCAACTCCTGCTGGGCTACAGCTTGAACACCTTCTACCACTTCCATCATTTTCTCAACCTGACTGTCACCAGATGCTGGTGTCTTTTTACGAGACATTTCCATTTCAGCTGAATTGATTTCAACAGAGACTTCTGCTTCCAGTTGTGTGGTCTTTTCTTCTGGTGATATGCCTGTAATTAAGTACAACCATATTAAAGGCTCACTGTGAAAAAGAAAAAACTTCTGATTTCTGTTCTGGTCATCAGGTATAATTGGTACACATCATGCAGGCCAACACATATCACTTTACTTCAGTGAATTTAATATGTAGCTTAAAATATACTTCATAAATATCTTTCTTTGTACCTATTTTTACAGTAGTCTATATTTTCAGTTCATTATTTTTCTTCCCTAAAAACACAGCAGAGTAAATGAAAAGAAAATAGACCCAAGATTAATTTTTGAGGAACTGAACACACATTTCCAGGTAGGCAGCCAAAAGCCATTTCTTCTTTTTAATTTCTGTGTATTGAAGATGCATGTTATCATAAATTAATGTATTTTAAGCTACTGTCCCAACATTTCCAAAAAGCTAAGAAAAACAGAACAAGTACAAATAAAAAACATTTTCCTCCTAAAACTCCTTTAGACTTTAGGAAACCAACTGAAATGAAAACAGCTGCTGCTGCTTTAACTTAATTTACTAATATATTATTAATTTCTTTCAAAAATATTTATCTAACCCTCCCTTGAACCAAATCAAGCACCTGTCATCCATAACTTTCTTCATCAAGGAGTTCCAAAGTTTTTGTTCCACTCTATAAAGAACCACGTTCTTTGCTCTGAATTTGGCTTCTCACACCTTCCTCTGAATGGCCCTGATTCTCTTACAGGCCACTTACTTTCTATTACACTTGCACTCTTATTAAACTCACACTGCTACAACTTCCTCACCCACTAAGTTCATAGACAGCACTTTATTCTGAATATTTCTTTACAGTTTAAATCATGGCCCTTTTACCACAGGCTGTGACTCACAACTGAGTGATCACACCTAATCTGAAAAGTTGGGGGTTTTTTGACTTTGTCTTTAAATATAAGTTTCTTGTCTCCCCTTGTATCAACCAGCCTCCAACATCATCTGGGATTGAATGGGACATACTGGCAAGTTCTTTACCCTTGATACTGGTCACTAGCACACCTCGTGGATTTGACCCTTCTTTAGCTGCTCCTCCCTGTGTGTTTGGTAAGATGCAGTTTCCCCAAAACAGAAACAATCAGGTGCTGCAACCCTGTCAAATGTTATCTTTTACTTAAAAAGGGGAAAAAGAAACCCCAGAAAATCCTTAACCAAAGATGACTGTGGAGTTACAGCCATAAAGCATGTAAGAGAAAATGGGAGTGACAGTGTTTGAATAGCAACAAGTCATTGGGTTTTTATGATAAACTTCTAGTGTACAGAGCATTCAACTATTTTTCCAGCTTGGAAAAAAACTAGTCCCAACAAAAAGTAAAACAAACAAACAAAACAAACATACTCTGGCTTGAGAGTTCAGATAGAACTGTTGCAATGTGTCTCCTACTGCCTTCTAGGTGCTTTTTCCTCTTGCTTTTATAAAGCACTGCAACCCTTACTGACTGGAAGAAGGTTCTGGTTCTGAAGGGTTCTGAACTGGTATCTTCTCAGAGTGCAAAACTCTTTCTTACCTTCTATAACACACCCAACAGCTGATTCCTGATCAGGGCCATCACCTGTAATGGGTTGTTCCTGAAATGCCATATCCTCTCCACCACTTTCCATTTCCATTTCATTTGTGCAAGCTTAAGGAGAAGCAAAGCAGTTATTAAAAATTGCTGTGTTTATTCTACTACTTTGGCATCAGCAACTGCTGTCACTGTTTGACCTTTTGGCTAAAGAGAGATTGATATTTAATGATGACAGGATTTAGGACAAGTCAGGTCAGTGAGAAGGTTAAGGACACTACACAGCACTCCTTGAATATTAAGAACATTTTACTCATTAACACTGAAGCTGTTTTATACCTTTCAGATGTCTGTAAGGCAATTACATACACTTAATAGTGAAAATATGCACACAGTCACAGATTTCTGCACAGCCTGAGCAATACAAGAAAAAAATTTCTTAAATTCCAAGTGTATAAAATTCAAGACAACTGGTAGCATGAAGGCTTCAAAATTGTATACAGATAACACAGTAGATTATGGCATAGATATGAAGTTCCATCTATTATCAGCACTGGGAACACTGATTTTCACCTTATGTGTTCAACAACATGAAAACTAAATCTTGCCACTTTAGAACCAAGATGTCTTAATCTTTACATGGATAAGGCACTACTGAGTGGTTTTTTTGGCTGACAGGATCATTAAAGAGTGCAGAAACAGGAAATACTTTTTTTTTCCCCTTGTGTAAAAGCCCTTTCAGTTAAGCAAATTCATTAAAATGCACTAGATGAACTATAGAAAACAAAGTATACAGCAAGCCTTAACTTGAAGAGAACTGATCCTCTATGGATGTTAGCACAAAAAAAGCGAAACAAATATAGTCTTCTGTATCAAGAAAGTATTTTTTAAGTTCAAAAAACTGACAACTATTAGGTGATACTACTTTTAGCACCCTAAAAGCTGCTCTAAGATTCTGCCAACTTTAAAGTGGTATTTTAACTTTGAGGAAATGATCATTTAGATTGGCTCTGAATCTGATTTTAAAGTAGAGAAGTGCTCTCCTGGGTATAAAACACTGCATGACTGTACTGATGTAATAGCTCCACATTACTCCTAGCAGCTGAGATGACAGTCCTGTTCTTCCTTGGGGACAAGAGCATGCTTGTCAATGTTTCTACTAGCTAGAAACCCTAACAGAAGCATTGCTTAAAACTTCAGCCTTCCAGATAAACCTGTTACTTACTCAAAAGGGGTTTTTGTAGGAGACTGGGAGTTGTGCCAGTGTATATTTTGTTTTGGACATCTTCAAAATGCTCTAAGAACACTGCCTGGGAGTCCACAGTCTTTCTTAAACTTTCAGAAGGGAAATGATCAGCAAAGGCTGAAGTGGCCACTCTTACTAACCTGGTGGCCATGTTCACTGACAGAGTGAACTCGTTTACAGACATTTCTCTTCAGTCACTGCCCTTCCTCCAGGAGCGCATTTCCATCATCATGTCTTCACTGCTCACAAAAGGTAATGTACAGGCTAACATCAAAGGGATGACTTGTTTATACAAAACATCAGTTTGCACACAAACATTAGGGTTTTGTTGTAGTCCAACACTTCCCCTTTCCTGCCAAAATTTACCAGGCTTTCAAAAGCATAGATACTTATGGATAACAAAAGATCTGTGCACAAGTACTGCTGCTTAAGCCAAAAAATACACATGGCAGTGGCTGTGCAGTTAATCTGTTACATTTTACCTTGCTTCTGAATTTAACCACAGTTGTGCTTCTCCAGGGAAATTCAGCCTGGATGAGTGTACGTGCTGCCCAACAGAGCACGTGGTGTGAAATACACAGGAGCATTTAGTTTTGAGTTTATAACACAGCTCTTGTGGATGACCCACTGGGCTCAGATCAGCAGATTCAAGTCCTCCCAGTGCTTCCTTATTGTTACTGACTTATTTTTTAAAACATACTTTACACTTCTCCACAACTTTCTGCCTTCTGCTTGATTTGTCCACTTAGACAAGCATGTCTCAGAAACAAGATGACTGATCATATATTGCTTTGAAAAAGGACACCTATTACAAGCTGTCTAGTTAAATAAACACCTGTCCCTTGAACACAGCCCAGCTCCCACTGCTCTGTCCTTCCTGGATAAAGTGAGGGGAACAGGCACCATGAGACTCACCAGCAGCTAGAGAGAAACAGGACAACTGAATGTCTCCAAGAACATCTACCAAGCACAAATGAGTGAAACAGCCACGCTGTTGAATGAATGCATTTATGAACTGCACCACATCCAAAATAAATTAGTGAAGTTTACAGCTACAGGCTGGGAGGCTGGAGCTGGAAGGTTGAGAGCCACAATTATGGTGCTCACTAGCCTGTGTTTGTATCCAGGATCCTGAAGCCAGAAAGAGAGCCAAGAGCCACGCATGGACTGCTTGAGCAGCTGCTGTCAGACAGAGGAAGGATGAACCTCAGAGAGTACAATTTGAGTGGCTGGTTCACAAAAGACTTGGTGAGACTGCAGATATTATATCTGATGTTAGCATTCTGGAACTGTGAAGTTTAAGTTTGATTACCTGTTATACTGTCAGGTTCAGGAATGAGTTCAGAAGTGTTCATTACATCACATGACTGAGTATGATCCCCTTCTCCTTGTCTACAAAGAGTGCAGATGTAGTCTTTCAACTGAGACTCCAATTCACTACCAGGAGATCTGTCACAATCTATGTGAATCCATCTGGGGAGATTAATTTATTGCAATTTAATTTATTGTGACTGTCATTTTAGTAATGAAAATATAAAGCATCATAGTAAAATCCATTGAAAAATAGCACTAATTCCCATTCCTATGGGGAAATAGAGATTTTAAATCAATGCTTGATTGTGGAGAACTTTAGAGGAATAAGCATGGTATGTCAGTACGTCAAACAGTGAACAAACTTAAACATGAAGACCCAAATTCTCCCTAAAGCAAATCAGACTCCGCAAGATGTAGAGCACCATCATGATATTGCACAATGAGATACAACATTACTGTACACACAACATAGCTTACATTCTTAAAATGTTCCAAATACTGTATTTTTAATTTTTTTTAATTACTAAAGTAGTAAAAGACATAAACAGAAAACATAAACTCGAAAATTTTAAAAAATCCCCAAATCCCAGATCATTGCAAACAACAGTCTTTAAAGTTTAGGACAATGACCTTTCCAGCCTGCTTCCCCTCAAAATAGGTGAAATGCAAGAAGCAGCAGCAGCTTGCAGCGAGTAACTGCCAATTAATATTTATTTGCTAAGATTAAAATAAAGCTACCTGCTATTGTTCATTGCATTTAGGGATGAAGGATCAAGGAGCTTCACAAGACCCTGTGGCACTGTGCATCAAACACAATGTACATCCTTCCCAGAAACCCATCAGTGCCACACAGCTTTATGCATTTTAGTACAAATTAACAAAAGCTGGATACTTACCTTTTGCACATGTGACAATGCAACATATCTTTCTGGAAGTCTTGGAGGCACAGTTTTTCACAGAAAGGACAAGATAAGTTGTCTTGCTGTTGGTAACAACTGTCACATACCAAACAATTATGGTGCCACTGACAACTTGTTCGTGTGCCACACTCAGCACATACTCTACAGTTCTAGAGATCACAAGAATTTAGTAGTTAATTATTATATTTCACAATGTGATAGAACTGCCATTAACTGACATTTTCCTGTTTTGAATTAAATTTAATAGCTTTTGTCCTTAATAACACAAACAGTTATCCAAGATCTGATAGCAGAGCATGAATAACCTGCACAAGAGCAAGAAGTTTCCTGACACTACTCCCCGACTTGAAAGGAGTATTTCTTATGAGATCAAACTTTTTTATTGCTACTCTGTTATCTTATGACTGTTACAAACTGATGTAACATTACATACGTCTCATATACAAGGATTTCCCACTGCAATTACTTACAAAGTTACTGATAAAACAAAAAATTCATCCTGCCTTCCTCAAATGCAAAGGAACCCACAAGCTGCAGAACTGTTCCGGTTAGCAAGGAGAAGTTGAATATAAAGAGACTTCAGGTATAAATGACATATACTACTATATAGCTTTGAGTTTACGTTTTTGTTCCCATTGTATCACGAGAGCAGCTGTTATTTACTGCAGGTTATCCATTGCACCTGGATCCTACACTTCTCTTTTCCCTATGGAGGCTGATTTACTGTCCTACATAGGCTGCTTCAGCCATAGCACTGCCAGCTCCCCACACCAAGCAGCTGTAGGGCCACAGGATTTACATCCACGTGGGATTCCTTCAGAAATTAAAAATTACATTACACAGCAACAGCAATCCACAATACACCTGGAACAGCATCATATGGATAACAAAGTTTGGGCTCTTATAAATGACCAGGAGTTACTCTGAAACCCTTCTACTTACTTTACATTTCCAACCATTTGTTGGTACAGCATCCATAACTGGTTGTAGACAGAAAGTGTGGTAGCCTTTGTCGCATGTATCGCACACCAGCATCTTGTTGTCTTCCCCAGAGTGTCTAAGGAAAGTAACAAGTGATCAAAAATTACTTCAATAAGCAGCAACATAATACCTGTTTCAAGAACAGTCTAAACAGGAAGACACAGGTGTGCACATAAAAATACACAAACACTATTTACAAATATCTCCAGAGACAATTCCTTCAAATTCACTCTGAAATACGACTGTAGACCACTGTGTTTATTCACCAAGAGCTGAGCCTGTGCAACCATTCTGAATACCAGGTATTGGCTCACTTTCACACATGTAGACAGGTTTAATGGCCCTTCTGTACGAAATCAGTTCAAAATCTGCAATACACTTCTATTTCTTTTTGAAGAGAATATCCAACTGTACTTTTTTCTGCAATCTGACTGTAATTTTTCCAAAGGAAAAAAGGAGCCATCGAGTCTGATTATTGGAGCTCCTACAATGTCAGACAATATGACTGCATGAGCAAAATAAACATTATCGGAAGAGATTTCAATTTTTCTACAATGATGTATTACAGAGCTCCACCACAGATTTCAGTGATAAAATAAATTTGCTGAGAACAAGACAAATAGTTTGGTAATATCTAAAGACATTGTGTTCTGCCTTAGTTTAAATAAATTAATTCAGTAAGCAAACATGCAACAAGATTTGCCTAGATAAAGCCTTGCAGTATATGGCATTATACATGCTACATACCACCTCATTACCTGGGAGACCTGGTATTTTAAAAACCTCTCTTTTTGCATGAAGACATGCTGTTCTTCCAATAATGGTGAAAAACTGCTGTACCACATTAAGTAATTATAGAATCAAAGAATGGTTTGGGTTGGAAGGGACTTTAAAGACCATCCAGTTCCGTGGCAGTGACACCTCCCACTGGACCAGGTTGCTCAAAGCCCATCCAACCTGGCCTTGAACACTTCCAGGGGGAGGCATCCGTGGCTTCTCCAGGCAACCTGTTCTGAGTGCCCCAATCCAGGTGCAGAACGCTGCACTTGGCTGTGTTGAAGTTCATGAGGTTCACACAGCCCCACCTCTCCAGCCTGCCCAGGTCCCTTCTCTTCAGCATCAACTGTCCCACAGAGCTTGGTGTCACTGGCTCAACTTGCTGAGGGTGCCTCAACCCACTGCCCACGTCAGAACAAAGATGTTTATAACAGCACCCACCCCAATTCCAACCCCTGAGGAACAACACTCATCACTGCTCTCCACTTGAGTCCTTGAGCCCAGCTCTGGAATCCACAGAGTGTTCCATCTGTCAAATCCATTTCTCTCCAGTTGAGAGGCCAATGATACTGTGCTGGACAGTGCTGAACACTTTGTACAAGTCCAGGTAGGTGTCATATGGCTCTTCCTCCATAAACTCTGTAACCCCATCTCAGCAGGCACCAAATTTTTCAGGCACTGCTTGCCCTCAGTGAAGTCACGGTGTCTGACACCATCACCTCCTCATGTCCCATGTGTCTTAGCTCAGTTCCCAGGAGGATCTGGTCCATGACCTTGGCAGGAAGGGAGGTGAGACTGACTGGCCTGTGATTCCCCAGGTCTTCCTTATTTCCATTTGTAAAAATGGGGTCTACTTTTTTCTCTATTTCCAGTCAGTGGGAACTTCACTGAACTCAAAACTCATGCCAAAACTTCTCAAATATGATGGATAGTGGCTTTGCCACTTCATCCACCAGTTCCCTCAGAACTCATGGATGTGTCTCACATGGTCCCATGGACTGGGTGTGAAAACACATTTTCTCTACTTTTCCACTAAAGCGAAGATTTGTTAGCAGATGCTGTAATTACCCAGTACAACATTTTGGGGGATACTTTTTAGAAAGTGCTTCTCTATTCTAGCTTCATTGCTGAGATTTGCTATCTGCTGTGTGTGATCAGAGAACACCCTTTTTTTGAAGTGGTTTGAGTGAATGCTAGCAAATTCCAAGTGTTCTGCTTGGAAAACAAGAAAGCAGTGACTGATCAGCACTGACTGATCAGGTACATGAGGCAGTAGTACAGTGGGTATTTTTCCTTCATACTGTCCCAGCTGATCTGACTAAAGTTGTACAAAACTCATTTCTTTTTCAGTAAGTCCTTTAAAAAAGCAAGCAAGCAAAAGAACCCTGCAGTGCCCAACAGATTAAGTTAGAAGAGAACAACTCCACAGCAGACAGAATTTTCTAAGTGAACCCTTACAGTGCCACAGCAATTAAGTTTCATTTGTCTCTGTTCATCTCTCTGGTGCAACTAATCAGGGCCACTCATGTCACTTAGTTTCTTTGCTCAACTAAGCCACGGTTTTGTTTTCATGATGATTCTTTATCTGCCTCTGAAAGACATTATATGAGAGGGCCTAATGCAGGAGACCTGCCCAGTGTGTAGGTACAGGCACAACTGAACTGTCAGCTGAGTAAAAGCATAGGTTCTCAGAAGGCCCTACATTGGAATTATTTATCTGGTAAATTTGAGAAAGAATTCTCCTGTATAAAAGAAGGAAAAAATCAGAATGTTTTGCTGCTTTCCAGAACCTGCCAAGATAATGGTAACTCTAGGGGTATAAAACACACAGGACTTTCAGCTCAGCTCTTTTGGAACAAAGCTTCCAATACAGGGGTTTGCTCAGCTACTTAATACAGCATCATAACAGAAAAGATGGGCAAATAATCTACACTTTTTGGAAAAAAACCCCAAACACTTAATGAAATGTGCATTTCAAAGTCACAGCACCTAAATCTCACACCATCCTCCTCCATGTCCTTTAAGTCTCACTTACTTGCAGTTCTGGCACACTTTGCAATCAGGACACTGCCAACCTGCTCTTTTTAAAGGTGTGACTTGAATGTCCAGACACATCCCATGGTAGTGCTGGCCACAGGTAGTACAAAACAGTTGATCTAAGAGGTCTCCAGGGCTGTCGCACACTGCACAATTTGCTTCTTCCTTTGCTAGAAAGAAATAACTTTTTCAATTATTATTTTGTTCAAAATTATGAACAATTCAATGAACCCAAAAATTACTTTGTAGTTCTTACGCATACAAAACTTGATCATTCTTATGAAATTCAAATTTAATTAATATATTTAATAGCTACTACTTGAATTCAGTTTTCTCAACTAATCTTCTCATAACAAAAGTACACTCATTTTAAACCTTAATGAAGTCTTACAAAAGAAACAGTTTTATTCTCCTCGAGATAAAGCTGAGAGCTTTGGAACCAACTCCTCTGTGGAACAAGTACAAAATAAATCTCCTAACAGACCTACATCTATTATTTAGCTGAAGTGTTTGCAAGAAGGTTGCTCTAACTTGAGTTAGGACAAGCAAGTATATAAATTTGAACTAAAATCTGACAGAAGAAAAGCCTTACCAGTAAGCCTCTTCCTTGTTCTGTCATGAAAAGAAAAATATTTTGCTGTGCAGCACTGCTGGTCTTTAAAAACAGAAGAGTACAAACTCACATATTTTCTACCCCTGAACACACATGAATTCTTGGATACCTGAACTGTGACAATGCACCTAAACAAATGCATTCTTAAGCTGATCTTATGACAGTGCCAATTTTCATAAAACCTGGTACTAATTATGTCATTTGAACACTGTGTACTTACATCTTTCAGGAGCCTGATCAATGTGGTCTGGACAAAGGAGGGACAAGTTACTGAAATCCTGAAATGTGCCTGCTCCAGCAGCACAGGGGTAATGATACATCTGGGTACATTTCTCTTCACAGCATTTGATAGTGGCTCCAAGGTGCTTACAAAATGCACATCGCTGAAAAATAACAGAACAAGTCATTAAAAAATTAATTTTCCTCGTAATTTTTTTAGCCAGATCTGTTCCCCTCCTTCATTTAGCAGATGAACACCTTGGCCAGTAGGAGGTAGTGAATACTGAGAATGAAACTAGTGGGTAGTGTCTTTCAGTGGCACTCCCAAATCTTTATTTAAAATGTTTAATGAAACCCACTCTAAATGCACTCTGACAATTGGGATTCTTCTCATCACAGAAAAGCATTTTCATTCTATGTTATCTAACTTGAGCTATGCCTTCAGCAATGGGGCTTGGAGACTTTTTCCTAAAATAAAGGCATATGACACCACGCTGTCAATAGGTTATGACTAAAAACCACATGGCTCTGTAAGCTGTAATGTAAAACCACAGACACTGTAATCAGAAATGCAAATGGAAATCAAGTATGATGTTCTCCCAAAAATCTTACTGGCATTATGCAATTCTCTCTGGGATGATAATGCATTACATAACCTTGCACTTTCTTCTCATCTTGCCTTTCAAGACTACACAAATATCACCACCAAACTTTGAGAAGTCATAAATAAGCACAATTGTTATTAGACACCAGAGAAGTAATTTCTCAAAAAGAACTATGCAATGATCTTCCAGTTCTCTAGTCAAGAGAGAGCAGAATCTATCAGTCTACTTGTAAAAAATCACCCACACCTTTCTGATTCAGTTAATCAGTCTCTTTCTTTCTTGGATTCATTGCAGTCCCCAAAGCACTGTAACATCCTTTTGCACTTTTTCACCAAGGCAACAATACTTTTTAAGGCACAGCACCGTAAGATTCTGAGTAAACTTAAGAAAAAACAGGTCAGTGGCTCACAGGAAGGCATGCATAATATACAGCAACAACTGAGCACAGGGGCTCTCATTTTTCACAATAAAAATACAACACTAACACTGGTGTGTTTGATTACTAGCTGAAGTGTCAAGTAACATGAACATAACCCAAATCAAAGAAAAGTTATGTACTGCATCTGCTTAATTCTTAGAATACAGACAATATTTATTACCGTAATTCTTCTCTGTTTCAAAGCCTGGCATTAAATTAGGCATGAAATAGTGCTACTACAAGTCCACAGATATCAAAACCAGCCCATATGAAAATACAAATCACAAAGCTGCCTGTGTCAACAGCTACCTTGATATTCTTTAAAACCAGATGAAATGAACATAGTCAGAAACATATCTGCCTGCACCACAACTCATGGACAAGAGACAGGAAAAATATTGGTGTATGCTAAACAGAACTGCAGTGTAAAGAGAGAAAAAGCTCTAGTACAGAAATTAAATGGGATCACCAAGGGCAGCTACTGCCAAGTTTGTGGGCTACAGTGCTTGGTCTGTCCTGGGATCTGCAGGAAATCTCACCTCTACCCATGTCTAACACCTGCTGGCATTATGGGAAAGGTGCATCCTGTTACTTTGCCAGCTGAAATGCAGGAGAGAGGAGGGGGAACAAGATAAGCAAATAGTAACATGGAGCTCCTGAAGGACAGCAAGGCAGCAGCAATGGAATTATATTTATGGACTGCAAACAGAACCAAAATCCTGCAAGAAACTCCTTTTACAAAACTTTATCTTCAGTGAGCACTTGCTGAGGATGCTGCACAAGGTAAATCCTGAACTTAGATATAAAACCATGAAAATACAGCCCAAAACCTCCAACTTCAAGAGCTGCAGTTCCACACAGAGCCATGCACAACCACTGCCCTAGTTTGTCCTTGATGTTCTGAAAACCTATGGAGATGGACCAGGTTTAGCTAAGACACAACTCTTACAGATCACACTTTTTTCGAAGATTTTACTCAGTACATAAAGAAATAGAAAGGGGAACTTGGGAGGAGCTAACATCCAAAATGTATCCCTCAAAAAGGTATTCAACAAGACTCTGCTGGATCCCATCATTGACTCTTAGTAACTACTTAATCAGGAAAATTATGAAAGAACTGTAACCACTTAAATAACCCACCATTTATCAAAAGCTGGGAATAATGGAATAAAATAGCAATATAAATGTAATTTTTAAATACCACATCTGTTTTTCAAAACCACCAATCAACCATGGTACGTAGCAACTAGAAAATTAGAATCTAACTTTTCCCAAGTGCTCTATGACTAAATGAAGAAATTATTGAAAATGAGCAAACTACAGGATTACTAAAAAACCTTGAAAAATGTTGATATTGGTTTAAGGAACCACATAAAGATGCTGGAAGAAAAATGGAAGTCCAAGTTACATGTAACTGAACCCTTCAAACCCATCTGCTAAACTGCACTGGCAATGAAAAGCATTTGGCAGATAAGTGAAACACACTTTGAAAACAATGTGGTATGTATCATCTGAAGCAAATAAAAAGCACAGAATATCAACATTTGCTGAATTTGTATGAGAGATAAAGCAGTCTGAAGAAACCAATGCCCAAAGGGATTATTTTGGCAGCAGATGTTGGTGAGAAGAGTTACTTTTCCAGCACTAGAAGCCAACACTCCTCTGAAGCCAGGCCCCATGCTATGACCCCAAAAGAACAGCAGAAATGTATTACATTAAACAAAAATACTAAAAGCTCTGCTAAATAAAATCAGTAACAAATACTACTTTACTACTGCTAAAATTTGGCATCATGACAGCATGAGATGGAATGGAGCAATAAATCATATTGCCCATGAGATGCATGCCCATATGAGGCCAGTTCCAGAGCCAGGGACAGTCTGGAGCCTCCAGTTTCATTAGTATGAGCACAAAATAAGGGGTTATGTGAAGGGGGTAGAAGCTGAATCTGAGTATTCCAAGGGCAGGTATTGAAAAAATGGTAATCTGTCAAGGCAAGACAAACACTGCTTTGTTTATGGATCAATTAATTTTACATTCCTGTCCTACAGGAAAAAAACTCCAACTTTACAAGGTGCCAGAAAGCTGGAGAGATAGTTTATTATTTATGCATAGTACATTCAAGGAAATAAACTAAAGCAGAGCCAGCAGACTATTTTCCTACTCAGGAAGTCCTTCAGTGGTTACCAGCTGCTCCTTTTAGCAAGTTCCCTGTGCCCTTGTCCATTACAAGAAAGCTCTGAGTCCATCCCAACTTGTGCTACTTCCTACTATTGTGATTTCCATCATTTAAACTATTGACTCCTCTTTCTACTTGGCAATTTTGACTCTTTTTTTTTTACATCTGCTTTTTCAGACAGAAAAGGAACAGATTTTTAAAAGCAAAACCTATGTCATCTTCAAAATTTAATTTTAATATTCGTTTTATTTACTAATCCCATTGGCTCAAATATTACATTGTTGTACAAATACAGTGGAAGAGGAAGAACTAAGTGAACTAACAGAAAATAAACCCTGATCAATCACCTTCTCTGTGTTCTAGCTCTATGGGAGAACATTCTCCATGAAATAAGAGTGGCAGAAACCACAGAGAAGACTTCCAGAAGACAAAAATTTGTACCTCCTTGCAACAACTTTAATTGCTCCAAAACCAGCTAAACAAAAACATTAATTCTGCCTTGTTCAGCTCAGCTGATGTCACAAATCCTACTGGCTTTACTGGAAAGAGATGGCCAAAGTGGAAATGGTGACAAGAGCAGCAGGTCTTTGTCTATGTATTTCTAACCTTCCTTCTCCATACTTCACAATACTCCAAAATCCCGTGCAAGTTCAAATTATAAGAATATGCCTCTTAAGAGAATGTAGGAGTTTATCCAGATAGTATCAAGAACTAATCAGAGGTCATGTTTTAGCATTATTTTATTGCCCTAAGAATTACTTTATAGTATTATTGGCTCAGCAACTGGACAAGTAACAACTTTTGGAAGACAGATATTAAAGGAAGGCTAAAATACAGTCTTTGAGTAAGTACTTTGCAACTTGTTGATGTCCTAAACCTAAATGTTAGTACTGTGAATTGCAAAATGTTCTTAAGCAAAATTACAAGTTTTTCACTGATTATGAACTTTTTCTTTAAAAAAGATCAGGTGACACAACTTATGAGAACAATAACAAATTTTAATTTTACTACAGTGTACCAAAAATACACACAAACCATCTGTCCTTGGTTAAACAATTTAATATATTACCTGTAAGAGCAAATTTCAAACAGTTCAGCTATAAGGACTGAAGAGAACTGGACCTTAACAACCTGTCACTAGTGAGAGCATGAAGACATTTTTATATAAACAGGGATTAATGAAGTATGTTCTCTGGTGGTTCTGATAATCTTCACTGGTTACTCCATCATCTAGAAAAAGCTTTATATTGCTTGTGGACACTAATGACCAGTAGTACCTCTCATGACAAATACACTGGTTTAAGCACCATAAAGCACTAAAGAGCACAATGCAGTATGATGGCAACACAAAAACAATTAATGGTTTTCAACTGAACTACTGATTAGAAGTACTAAACAGAACACCTTTCCAGGAGTACTGGAAATTACCTTCTAGCTTTTTAATTTTATATGACTCATGTCACAGATTTGGAAATTACTTCCATTTATAACGAGCAAGTCAATCAGAGATAAATTATTCTTTTTCCTCAAACCTTAGCACAGTGACTCAACACACAATCAGGGTACAAAGAAGAAGTCCCTTTAAGTGTGGAAATTTAGGAGTGACTCTCTACAAGTCACTACTTTGTTTCTCATTTGCACCAGCCAACTCTCTTTTTCACTTTCATTTAAAAAGTACATTAATATTAATAACACATTATAAGTGTTAATATTGAGGCATTTAAGAATTCAGAGAAAAAAGCATCCGTGTTTTGGAGGGGTGTTTTTTGTAACCGTGGTGAATAGGTTAAAAACTTGCAAGAATCAAGTTTGCTAAGTAAGACACTATCTTTTATTTGAAACCTGAAATAGATAGAGGAAAACATACAAACTTTATGGCACATGAATTCTTCCTCACATAACCTGAAATGTTCCCAAACCCTGTTTATTCAGAAGCTCCACAGAAGAGTTTGGGTGCCTTAGAGCTGTGTTCTCCTCATCATTACATAAACTAGTGGAATAACTGCATGTATATGATTTCCCTCACAGACTCTGCCTTTGCTGCTTTTTCACACTTTCATGAGGAAAAAGGGGTTTTTTCAATCACCTCCTCGCTTTCTGCAAGAGTTAGGATAATATAAATGTTTTGAGTGAGGCTAAGCCTTTCCACAGCTAACAACCAGCTACTCCCTTAATTCCCATCTAACATCCACCGTGGCAGACGAGCACACATGAGCCTGTTGTTTAGCTAGACTGTCAACAACAAGGAGGTCAGTAATGTTTAATGTAATTTAAACTGTGGTTATTAGGCTTCAGCATCAGCAACTCCAGGACAAACAAGGCAAGAACAAAAATCATCAGCTTTGGTTTGAGGCTGCTTTTTGGCAGGCTCAGAAAACAGACTATTGTGCCAGTTCCATTTGATTCATGCTCAGAAGGTCTTAAGAAGTGTGTGTAGACATTTCTTTGTGTTGGCAGAGCACGGGCTGAGCCACAAATTGTTGGAGGCTTGAGAAAAAATAATTGAGGGAAACATTGCTACATGCTTGTTGTTTAATGATCATCTCTAGGCATCTGTTACTGGTCATTGCAGAACCTCCTGGGATGAAGTCAACTTTCTGTAGAATCCAGCACAGCTCCTAAACTCCCAAATCATATATAGGGATTCTGAAGTAGGTCAAGCATTCTGTAGATTATGACATCAGTACATTTATAAAGGCATTTAAAGTAAAAGGAGAATTTACTGCTCATACAGCCACATCATGCTTCTTAACGACACAAGGCTTGATGAGGCCATCCAAACTTCATTATACTTAATAAGGTTTAGTCATTTTATGGAATTTACTTCATGGCAATTCAGTTGGCCAAACAGTGGGTTACCATTTTCAGGCTTCACTGACAATACTGGCCAGATCTCCACTGCCTGCAGCTGGAATTGGAACACAGCTCACAGGTAGGCAGGGAAGTCAAAATTTAGATGACAGTCTTGAGCTGTCCTATGTTGACACAAGTTCTCTACTGGTACCACAGCCAAGTCCACTCCAAAGTTTTTGTCAGCACAGCAGTATCAAAGAAAGAATGTTAATGGAGACTGTTTAAAAATACTTTCATATAAATCCTCTTCTATTTTGCAAGTTTTCTGAACAATAAAAAGTTGGGCTAAACTTCTCATAACACATCTCTAAATTCTCCTATATATCTTTGGAACACTTAGACAAAACTTTTCTGAGAACAGGGAAGTCATTAACAAAAACATTTTGCTCATCTTAAGAACAACCTCATGCAGGGGACCTGCAATTTGTCACGAGTTTTAGAGTGAGGGATGCAACTTCTGCCCTTCCCCTGCAGATCTATCCAGATGTGATCAAGCTTGAGAAAACTATCTC
Organism: Dicaeum eximium; assembly: GCA_013396995.1. Lineage (NCBI taxonomy): Eukaryota > Metazoa > Chordata > Aves > Passeriformes > Dicaeidae > Dicaeum > Dicaeum eximium. The sequence continues at coordinate 2,719,246 of VWZP01001896.1, forward strand.
CTTTTTTTTTTTTAATGTAAAAAACACTTCCACAAGTTTGTCAGTGAAAAATCACAGAAAAACCTACTCTCATTAATCATGACTGATCCTCTCCAATTTCTAGCACTGACTGGACATCATGTACCTCCTGCAAAGATTCCTTCAGTCTGACAAGAATTAGAGGGAGGAAGTCTGTAATAAATACTCTAAGCCTAAGCACAAAAAGCCACTGGAATGGAAAGCAGACATCCCTAAGGATCCTGATACTACTGTCACTTAATCATCTGGGGAATAGGAGTATCCAGTAGACAGGCAGATGGACAGGTAAGGAGCAAAGAGACAAAAGGGATTCACAGTGTGAATGAATCTGACTGGGAGGAGAAACCATGGATGGAGATGGAAGCTGAGGACGGGCAGGGGTAATGCTTGAAGGGCCAATTAATCAGACCTGGGCACTCAAATTGGATAAAGACCTTAAGGGAACCCAGATGGTAAAACTCAAGAAATGGTGACGGGACAGATCTCTGAAAGAACCTAGGCAAAAGGGATGAGAAATGTTAAGGAGAGGTCAAGAGTGGAAGTGGCTCAAAATATCAACTTGAACAAAAAGTCAGAAGTCTGAGGCAACTGATATTGGATGAAGATTACAAGGAGGAAAAAGTCCACTGTTCTCTGACACCTAGTGCTGTATCACTATCACCCAGCCAGCTCAAATAGCAGCACTCTTATGCAGCCACAAAGGCTTTAAACCTGCAGTTTGGGAGGTCTGCCTTTTCCTTTTTCTCCCTGACAAAAGGAAATGATACAGGCAGACAAATACAAGGCAACACAAAGACCTGGAGACACAGATAAAGGAATGGCCAGACAGGTACACACATACATATCTGTGTGCATTAAAACACAAGGAGGATTACAGATCAAACACGGATTTTGTGCATAAAATAGGTATTTTAAGAGGAGTCACTGCATTACAGAAACCTGTTACTTGTCAGACTGTGCTTAATTTATGGAAGGAAAAAAAGGAAATATTGGAAAAGGTTGTGGATGGCTTGTGGGAGAAGAAAAGCACTTAGTTATGGCAACTGAGCAATGGCCTGCAAAAGAGCTGTAGTTTCGTTTCTTCCACGAAGCTCCTTGGTGATACTGGGCAGGGCACTAAGTAAATTTTTCTTAATTTTTTTTAGTTCTTAACCTGACTGTTAAAAGCCTGGAGTTTTCTTTGCCCTGTAAAAATGCAGCCTTAACTTCTACATATATTGTGCACTCACAACTGCAACAGAGTGAAGGAAGAACTGCAATATCAGTGCAACCTTTTTAACCAAGTCTGAGTATTTCTGAAACTCTTTCAATTTGCCATCCAAATTAACAGATATAAATAAATTAAACTTCTCTGGGGGAAAATGTAGCCTAAGAGACATAACCAGGCCATATGTATCTGCTATTTAAAAAAATTTACAGACAAGTTATTCATATGTTCATTATAGTAAAAAAAAATTTAGGAAAACTCATGCAGAAATGAGGAATTCTTTTTTTCTGCAGTATCTACGTAGTCTATATACCTACATACTGAACAATAGTGAAAAAATGAAATATTGAAGACTTTATACTAAGACAGCAATGTCCATCCTATGGACTGAACTAGGCACAAACTGTTCTGCATGTGACCATACAATTAAAGATGCATAATCAGGCCTAGGCACAAAAGACTTTAATTGTGTGCAAAGGACACTAACTGTGTGCAAAGGATCTTAATTATGTGCAGACAACCTGTCTTCTGACATGGCCTTACTTTGTGTTTTCATTTTATTGTCTTAATAATGCACTCTTTTAAGAAAGATTATGTAGATGCATTACCCTGATTTAACAGAAAGTTAATGTCAGCCAAAGTCACTAAATGCACTCAATGATACATATAATTTACAAGGTAATAGAAGGGATGGAGTGACAAGAAACTCTGGATTATGTAGAGACATAAAAATTCAAGAATTTCCTGCCTTTAATACCTTCCTCATTAGTGAGCACCTCCTTAGTATTCCTTCCCCACTGACTGCAATCAGTACCTTATTGTTCATAATTCCTATTTCCTTGGCTGTTCCTAAATTGCACTCTCCAAATGGCACAAAGTCATCGTAAACAAAATCCTACATCTTCAGTTCACTAATTTCTGTAAATTGAGCTCAAACAAAGCAATTAGGTGGCATACTTTGAAAGTACCAGCTTGAACATTAATATAATTTCTTTCCTAATAAAAACTTGACCTGTTTTATCTGGCTGGGGCTTTTAGCCTTTTTTTCAATTTGACTAAATTAGCCACTTGCATGTATTTGTCCCATTGCTTCTCCCGAGATGTGGTATTCCCAAACATTATATAATTCTATAACTCACTAGCCACTGAAATAAATAAACAAGCCCCATGTCTTTCCATCCTGTTCCTTCACTGGTATTCTTCGGTCAAGCACATGTGAAGTGCAACACCTTGACCTAGAAGTTAAAATTCTAAAACTACTGGTCAGACACTGAAGCAGGTTATTCAACTGTTGTTCTGGGCTTCAGGGAGGTGAGGGTAAGAAGGGGCTGTTTGTTTCAGTTTTGCAGAATGCTGCCTCAGTAGCTTGTGAAGAAAAAAGCTGCCAAATTTTGTAATGAATTCCACAGAACATTAAGCCTGATGCTTAGCAGAAGCCATAACTGTTAAGTAAATTATATCCTTTTGATGAATACCCTTATTTGAAAACAACATTGATTCTTCTAACCCTCTAGCAGTGTCCCAAAACAGATGTGCACAACTGCAAATTCTGTTTGCTTTCAGGTTTACGAAGTGTGATGACATTTTTACAATCCTGCATGAGCCCTTTTACCCAGGAGTAAAATAAAGCACAATAATTCTTCACCATCTGTTTGTTAATTTTGCATTCATTTAACTTTGCATTTTAAACTAATAATCATTTTCTTATAATATAGTTTGCTCCATTGGTAGAAATTACAGCTGTTCAATTAAAAAAAGAATGGTTTATAACACAGTTTTCCTCTAAATAATTCCATTTCTCTTAATTATAGAAATGTTAGTGCCATCAAATGGAAAAGAACTGCCAGAGATTAGTGTTATGCTTTATATGTCACAGATTCCCTTAGTAAATGTACATATTTTATTCTGTTCCAGCACCAATTCCTACTTGGTCTCTTTAACATTAAACCCATCTTTCTCCACTACAAGATTCTGTGTGTTTTTTAACATTGTTACATGTAAAGGTACAAACAATTAAATGAAGCTTCTGTTTCATTTGTGGCACGAAGTCAAACCAAGCAACCAAGCAAAGTCCTACTTCATAATGCTTTTCCTTAATCTCTAATGACAGGACAAGGAGGTTTTGATATTTATATTTCAGCTTGTTACAGCTGAACTAGGGCTGGAATAATGTCCTAAAAGCTTTTTCTCACCATGTTTACAGTCAAATGGGGAAATCCCATTCCTTTATCAAAAGTAAAACCACATTGAAATAACATGAATAATACATCAGAGCTAGTGAAGGGGAAACAATTTGGGTCAACAAAAGATGTGGTGCCTGGAGAGAGAGCAGGAGCCAGTCTGACATTCTGAGAGTTCTCTTGTGGACTCTGTGTTATGCTCTGGACAGGGCATTTTCCACACAGACCAGGCTGTAAGGTCACAAGCCCTGAACACAGACTGTCCCCACGCTGACACAGTGGAGAGTCCACTTCACTGAGGTTCCTGGCTTAATCATCATCATCATCTACAAATAAACTCCTCAAGAGACACAGGCTGCTCAGCTCATTCATGTGAGCAGTCCAGTAGTATTAGAGAGCTGTTCAGATGGTTAAAACAATCAAGATGATTGCACTGTTTTCTAAAACCAATTTGATCTGATGGCATAGAAATCTCAGCATCAGATGACATCCTAATGCTGTGACAGTGTTAGGATAACAATTCTGTCACAGTACTAGGGTGAGTATTTTACTTAAAACGCCCATAAGGCAAGAGATGGTTTACCACAAAATTGATTTCTTTCAATTAAAGGAGCTCAGAAAAGGCTAAAAAACACTTAACTGGTGCCTAAGACTGTAACAGAGCACTCACATGCAGAAATGAACTTCCAGAAGCACCACACACAACAAGCTCACATAAAATGAGGAGTGAAAGTACAACCACATGTAAGTGAGATGTTCAGCTCCCAGTCCTACCAGAATCCTGCCCATCCTGACCTTTCAGTCTCCCAGATGAGTGAGCATTGCTGCCAGGGCCGACCTTTACTGGGGGATTTATCCATCACACTATTTTGTGTCTGACAGGAAGCAAACATTCTGGAGGTGCCCAAGGCACACTCTGATCTGATGGATGCGTCATGGTAACAGTCTTCCCAATGATTTGCCATCTATTTCAAGTTACTCTCATTAAAAAAACTCACCTGGTGTGACATTTGAGAACACTGAAACTCCTACTTATTGAACGTATCAAATCCATTTACATTTTGGAAAATGAGCATTTCCCTCACAAAGCTCAAAGAATAATAATAACAACTGAACTGTCTTCCTGTGTCATTTCTCTAGAAGTTCTCTATTTGCTTTCAAAGGTTTATTATTTGTCAACATATCTCCCTGGAAACACCACACAAAAAACACCTAATATTCTGTAACAACCTGCAGTAATTGAAAGGAAAAAAGCCCTCAGTATTTGCTTGGATATTTGGTTGGATTGGGTATTTAGATTCAGATTTACTATTTATTCTGCAGATTCTGTCATTCTTCCCAGTTCTTTGCAAAGAAATTTCATACTGAAGCAGTGTGGGTGAAAATTTTTGAACAGAAAGGAAATATTAAAGTATAAATTAAAAAGTGCAAAGAGAAAGGCTAGATGTGGAAGCACTTACAATTGTATCAAAAAAGTGTCTAGACTGCAGGTTGAATACATGTATCTGAAGTGAGACCATGACACTGCAATATAGTGTATCAAGTTGTTTTACCCAAGTTAGATGCTTCAGGAAATAAATATTTATTTATTTCATAACAGCTACTTTCCCTCCCTGATATACTGAAGGGGGAAGTGACATCTTTGATGGAAACCATTAATATCACTGAAAACACATTGGTTAAAAAAAAATTATGTGAAGTGCTGCTTTGAGAACATGCTACTTCATCAGTTCTTCAATTAATATTATTTAATAGGATTCTTGTAATTAATCATGACTGTGACTCATGGAACACCTACACATTCATTACTGGCAGCAGACCTACTATTGTCTGCCCACTTTTTATTCCCAGGTCAGATCTGCAGAATGGGGAGGACAACTATGTACATGAAAATAAACAATATTAATTCTTTCACATAAATAAATGACTGTCAACAGTGGCCTATTAGGAAAAACAGCTTTAATGCAAGTAATGTCTATATTTCCCACCGAGGTGATGCACAGGATGGGCAGTTGCTCCACATTTGTCAAGATTCCTGAGATGCTTCTCTCATGCCTGATTTGCTCCATCTTATTAAAAAAACCACTCAACGACACCTGCATTAATGGCACTACTTCATACTGATGTCTGCAATATTTATGTTCAATCTGCAACTCTGGGACAGAACTTACACTAATGGAAGTCAATAACAAAATCTTCAGGGAGTTCAAAACTATTTTTTGCTAATGGTTTGATTTTGTGAGCTGCTGAGTACACCAATCTCTGAAGTAGTTTTTAGGCTACTGCTTAAAAGCAAACTGATGCCAACAGACTAATATGAGTACTCCTGAGTTTTAAAGCATGTTTGTAAGATATTTTTGAGGATGGGTGAAAACCCCAAATGAAAACCCACAATACAATCTATAGTAATCAGGAAGAAGCCTCTATCTCTTTTGACTGGAATAATCAGAACCCCTTTATAATTCTAATTTCATTAAAGAGTCTGGACTGTAAAGCTCTCATGAAAAAAAAAAAAGTGACTCACATTCATGATAAATTTAACAGACGTGCTTAAATAAAATACTATATAAAAGGGAAACTGCTGTGAAACCTAGATTAGAGTCAGTTGTGTAACACCAAGCAAACAATGCTACAGCTGAGCAAATACACCTACTAGTCCCACTGAGGTATTTTTTCCTTTTATTCCTGTGCTATATATTAAGGAGAAAGCTGCTGAAGAGGCCTTTTTATTTCTATAATGCTCAAAGCATAATGAGGACCTGTCCTTGACTGAAACTAACCAATATTAACTCCAAAAGCCTGATTAGTCTTTTTTTCATAAATATAACCATCACACAAAAGGCAAAATTAGACCCTTGAACACCAACAATAAAAAACCCCAGATGAGCTATGGAAAAGACTGACTATAAAATATTTAAATCAGAAGCAACCATGAGTGAGGTGGTAATAAGGCTGGAAAAGGAGGGCTGCATTAAAATACCTACAAAGGTGAGGAGATTGGTGGTACTGCCACACTTCCTTGTGTAAATTTTTATAAACTTACTGCTGGCATGCTGGTTAAGAGATAGGTATGGTTTCCTGACTTTTTAAATAGATACAGAGCTCCAGCTTTTTTATTTGCTGAAAAATACTAATGGCATAATAATCCAAATAGATTTGTTAATATTTTTCATACGTTTTAAAATGAAATTTTATTTCTCTGTTCCACATTCAGAGTTTGGGGGCATTTCACTGAAATTTCCTCTTTTGTAGACATTGAACGACTATCCCATTGTTGCTGAGCACAGAAAGGAGAAATGGAGAGCCCAAGTATCTGCATTCTCATTTTCTACAGCAAAGCCCCAAAATGGGTCAGTCCCATCAGCAAAATGACACATTACCAAGGAAGAAGTTACATTCTTGATTGGAGAGACAATGTGATTTTCCTTTAGTGGGTTTTCTTTGCTCTTCAGAGATCAGGTTCTCTCTGGCTTTAACACACAACCCTCTCCCCAGATTATAAATTCTTGCAATGGAATGTTAGTGAACTACTATGTCATTGCCTTCATGCTCAGAGTAACATTCATAAAATACACCAAGGGAAGTGGGGGGAGAGAGAAAAAAAAAGGGGATTTCTTTCAACACATTATGAAAAAAAAGCGTTTTCTACTCAAGTCAGGCAAAAGGAAGAAAAGGTCTTTGTGAAACACACTTCAGCAGTTTGGAACACACACTGAACAATTTCACTTCAGAGCTTCCAGTAAATTATTTCAGTGAATGTTAGTGAATAAAGGAAACCTGCACTGGGAATTCCTGCAGGAACACAGGCTCCTTTCATGTTTCTCAGCAAGGCTCTTCAGCTTTCACTCCTGGGGTGTTGCTGTTTCTCAGTCTCTTTCTGTGCTCCCAGTCCATTTTGTCTGGTTCCTACACCTCAGCCTGCCCTCAGTGCCTATCACCTATTCAGCATCAAAACTCTCTCAGAAACATTTCTGTAGCCACAATCTCTCTCTCAATTCTGGTACCCACCTATCTGACAATTGGAGTTCAAAAACAGTGCATTTCTCAAAGCATTCAGCTTGAAAAAAACCCACACTGAAAACTCTAAGGTTTACTCTGCTTTCCTACTTGAGTGTCATGGTGAGCTCTTTGCATCCTCCTCCTGGCTCCAGAGCAGGAACCCAGCAGCACTGCTGCTCTGGGAGAAAAAACAATGGATCAAGCTGAAAAATCAAACACTTCCCCCTTCAGATGAAGCCACACAAACCATCTTAAGGAAAGACACTTAGTGCTGCCTGAGTAACCCAAGTATTTTCCTCTCTTGTGTGCTGCTGTATTCCACAAATGCAGTTTTAAAGGGAAAGATCATTAGGTGGATTCACCTGCCAGAAATGACACCGTGCTTCTGTTCAGATATGCAAAACTGCAGGGGACACAGAGCAAAAACTGAAATTTGTTTCAATTTTAATTGAAAAAAAAAATTGTACAACTGGACAAAAAATCGTACAATTGAACAAAAAATTGTATGAGAAATTGTATTTGTGCGCTGGAAAGAAGTGACAGTTTATGAGAAGTCCTGTCTCACTGTGAAAAAAAGTTTGCTACTTAAACCTAAAACATATGTATTAGAATTCATGCACTGGTCATTGCCCCTGGCAAGGGTAAGCTCTAGAACTTGGTTCTTACGGCCCAAACAAGGAAGAAGACACAGTTCTGCTCTAAGCAGTGAATTCCAATGTGCACTGACAGTACCACTTGATCTGCACACAAATTCACAGTATTTTTTCCATATACTTGCAAACAAATAGGTAGGGATACAAACAAAGATGTTATTTCACAGAAGGTTTGTGACAAAGCACATCAAAAGAAAAAACTCAAAAAAATTTGTTTTAAAACGTGTATCTTTCGTTCTGCTTCATCTGAAAAGGCAAATTCTTCTCCGAACTGTGATTCACAAGTTAAATCCTGCCTTCCTCTTGTAAATACAATAAACATGATGAAGACAATATATAAAAATAACAACAGCTAAATAAGTTTCACATGACCATGTGCTCCTTCTTCCAGGCAACAGGTCAGAATCACACTGATAACAGATTATCAAACAAGGAACTGCTACAGAGACTGCAAAGTGACATTTAAGTATCTGCACTTGATAAGAATCAAACTCCCTGAACAAGGACCCAGAAAAAGCTCTGAATCAAACACTTTGTTGATATTTGGTATACTGATACTCTACTGTACATTAGCACATAAACAGATCAGTGGTTTGTGTCTCTTTTAAAAAGTGCTAAATTGGACATGTGTCATGTAGTCTTGAAATAAGTATTTCTTCATATTCCTAATAAACTTTTCCACTTGTAAAAATCCCAAAGTCCTTAATAGGCTGAAGCATTGTACTGGCTTTACTGGAATGTTAATAATAAAAATGTTTAATTATGGGAAAATTACTTAAAAATTCTGTATTTATTTTAAATTAAATTCTGGCTAGGTAAAAGGCCTAATATTCCTCAGATTATTTTAGAAACAAGTTTTAAATTAAATTTTTTCAGTTTCATACTGTAGCTTTTATGCTTTTTTTTTTCACTGGTTGGCTGACTTGGAAAGTTACTTAATGATAACAGAGTATCTCAGACTACATAGTACAAATCTGAAGTATCAATTCATCTAACAAATGGTGGAGAAAGAAAAAACACACCAGCTTTTCAGTCAATAAACTTCAATTACATTGCAACAATTAACCCTTACTAACAACCTCTCCCTTATCCATGTACCCAAACCTACCCAAGTACCGAAGTATTCAGAGGTGAACAACAATTATGTCAGAAAGACTAATAAAATAAATGGTTTTTTTCTCAATAAATGGAAAATTCAAAATTAAAAACACTTCCAGACCCCTTCAATCATCAGATGTGCTTAGCCTTTACTTTAGCCACATACTTCCCATATGTTACTGCCTCTAACTTTATGACCATAACTATTCAGACAGACCAGTCTAGTTTATAGTAATCCTTACAAACTTCTAAATATACCACTGAAGATTCACATACAAGCGTGGAATCTAATTGTATCTCAAGGTATCCATAATGTAGATGCCAAAATAATTACAAAACTGTACTAGAAGAAGAGAATCTCAAAGCTCTTAATTCGCATTTAATCAGTTTTAACACATACTTCATTGTCTTAAATACCAGCTGGGATTTAGAAAAATGTATTTTATTTTATTCTAGAAAATGTGGTCTATCAGACAACTGGAGAAATGGAAACTGTGTTTTGAAAGCTGAGTCCTTAAGTCTGAAGCTTCAAAGGTGCTGTGTTTTGATAGGTAACAAAACTCTTCTGTCAGAACTGTAATTTACATTTTTCTGGTCTACATTTCACTGCAGAAGAAAAAACAGAATCATGGAGTCAAAGAATGGTTTGGGTTAGAAGGGACATTAACAATCATCCAGTTCCAACCCTGTGCCATGTGCAGGGACATCTCCCATGAGACCAGGCTGCCCAAAGCTCCATCCAACCCTGCCTCAGACACTTCCAGGGATGGGGCAGCCACAGCTCCTCTGGGCAACCTGTTCCAATCCTGATCCCCCTCACAGGAAAGAACTGCTTCCACTCTAAACCCAGTCTAAACCTACTCTTTCTGTTTGAAGCCACAGAGCTTTGAGCAACCTGGCTGGGAGGTGGCCCTGCCCATGGCAGGGGAGTTGGAATGATGATCTTTAGAGTCCTTTCCAAGCCAAGTTGTTCTGTTTTTCTGTGACCTCAAATGAGCAATGCTCTTGTTATGGCAAAGCTTATTTTGGTTCAAATGAAAGAATACTTTCATCACTGTTCACTTGACAATGCTAACGAGAATTGAGTTGTAGATCTTACTAAGCACCAAGTGTCTGTTCCCAAACTGCTGGACCTGCAAGAAACTTGAACACACAGAAGTCCCATGGCAGCTCTGTAACCTGAACAGATTTACCAAAGCTGTACTGACATCATTTATGTTGTACAAAGGTGTTCCAGAAGAATTACACACTTAAATCAGAGCCAACTATGATAATTTCAAGATACCACAGCTGCTTTCCAGAACTTGGGAAATACAGCTATAAAAAAATTAACACAGGCTTCTGATGTCATTTGCAAGCTCTAAGAACAATTCACATTCCTCAAGACAACAAGGATCTGGCTTTAAGTGACCAAAATCCAAACTGTTATGGAACAGAGTAAATCATGGAAGATCTACACTGTTAAACTATCCCTAAAGTTGTACTCTCAGTCAGTAAGGTCCTTTAAAAACAATCCTTATCCTAATCAGCAGGGAAATGGCTACACATCTCTAGAGAAATTCCAAATAACAACAGGGAAATCCATGGAGAACTTGAATAGCCCATGGCCCTCATTGCTGAACTGCTACAGTATGTCTAAAACATGCCAGGAACTGAATGAAGCTACCAAACTGACAAAAAGCACATGCAAGTGACCTATTGGTGACACGTATGTCACTATTTCTCCAGTCTCCCTTTTTCTAGCACTTTCTGTGCTGGAGTTCTCTAGGAGAGAGCAACCCATAAAAAAAAGTAGATGTTATTTTGGAAGAAAGCTTCCTGCAGTACTTCCTCAGTTGCAGGACAAAGGCAACTACAGGAAAAAAAACTTGATAAAATCAGAAGCCACTCCCAAGAGCAGCCAGGTAGTCCCTCCCAAGCTGTAGTGAGGGGAGATGAGGAGAAGCCAAGTGCCTGCTGTGTACAAAAACACCATAAAAACTCAAGGGTTGAGAAAGGAACTTCTGAATACCAGAGGTGCTCATTTAGTTTCATGTTACAAAGCTCATCCTTGAAAAATGGGCAAATGCAGAGGACACTGCCTAGAAATGGTATAAATTATGATGCATTGCATTCTCATAACACATTTTTCTCTGGATTTAAAAATTAGTAGTTCTTCCAATAATGAAAAAGGAAGAGAGGAGCTTTTAAAGCATCAAAGAACTGCAAATCCTGCACTCCATCTAAAAAACCCCCACATCACTCCACGCTCTGTTCAGCTTGGTTGCAACATGCACAAAACCAACACCATCCCTGCATTCAGCATTCTGTCATCTCACACATTTCTCACAGTTTTTCTCAACAAAAAGTAAAACCAAATGAAAAATTGCTTCTGTTAAATGGGCACAATCCTCCCCAGTGTATGAAGTTAACAGCACATTAGGATCTTGATGCTCACTTTTATATACAAGGAACAACAAAAGTAAGTATCATTTTAGCCAAACTGGTTTTCAACTTGAAGCAGCACAAATACAACACAAACACCACAAAAAACAAGGAAAATTTTCAACAACATGAGAAGAGCACTCAGATTAAGGGTGAAGATGCATTCAAAATATGGACAGTTTTAAGGGATGTGTAAACATGTTCCCCCCATCTTTCCTCTCAACTTCTTTCTTTCTTCTCTAGCTTGGTAGGCATCACGCTAGAATCAAGTCTTGAGCAAGAAATTGAAAATAGACTTTTCATTACTATCATGTTTCTCCTAGTCAGCCTTCAAGCAGATAGGAACCTCCTCCTTGGTTTCCACCAGCACTGTTTTCTTTTACTTTTGTGTCCTTGACAAACTCTCCCAAACTTGGGAACTGCTTCCTACATCTTATCAGAAGGGAAAGCTGGCTGGGAAAGTTACCCTTGCATTCCTTTCTTGTGCCCAGTTTGTTCAAAAGTAGTTTAAACACATTATCTACTTCCTTAAACTCACTTTCTGAATTGAGCTATTTACATATTGGGGAACAAAAAGCAGACCACCTTATTTGGGACTGCAGCATACAGAATAGCTATGGCTAGAGAAGGTAAGGCAGGTAATTGGCAAACTTTATTTTTCGTCAGCTGACTGCAGACAAATAAACAGCAACCTACTCAATACATGCAAAATAAACATCAAAATTATACAATATTTAAAAATATTATATAAGGTATAGTAATATAAATACTATATAAGGTATATATAGTATATACTTTATAAAAATACTATATAAGGTATATATAAATATAAGGTATTTAAAAATACCTGAAAATATTTCAGGAACCACTATTTCAGAAACCAGTCTTGTTAAAAGCTGAGCAAATGCAAGCCTTAAAGGCCTCTACATTTTACATTATAATGTCAGCTCATATTTCCAAGTATCACAAAGCAGGAGAGTTACAAAACTGTAAGACTGAAATCAAAAATACAAGAAAAATCTGTAAACTCCACTTGTCCACATCTATTATATGTTTTCCAGGGAAAAAAACTCTAATTTCTGTTTGATCACATTCTTTTGCTTAGATTATCGTATTAAGTCTACAGTTCACACTGTTTTTGCATCTTACACTAAGTATCTGTAGAAACACCAATAAAAGTCTATCTTCCTGAAGCTGACAACATGACAGCTTCTTTACCATGGTGAATCTTAATATACTGAGCAAAACTGTATATTCTTATTTTATGAATGATAAGAAAATTGAGTTAAATATTGGATCAAACAAATCACTGGAACTTTTCTCTCCCCCATTTATATTTTGAAGAGTTGTTTTCTTTCAAATCTTTAAACAACATTACTCCCAAATCCATGAAATCTTATTAAAGTAGTGGGGGAAGGCACTGTCACACTGGGGAGTTGAGGGTCTACCTTACAAACTGTACCAGGATAATGAGGTGCTTAGGAGTCATCCTGAGAAAAGCTCTGGCACTAGGTTTGTCATCAACATCACCAGTTCTTCCTTACAGCTTCCAAAACTTAGAAAGGAGTTCTGAGAAAAGCCTTGACTCTCCCTTGCTGAGATAAGCAAGACAAGCAATGAGATTAACTGAGGCACCTCCACCACAGACCTGACCGTATATTCCAGCTTTTCTTTGTCCCTTGTCACAAACCAACGAGATACACAGGATTTCAAACACCTCACAGATGCAGGTCTGTGCACTCATGAATAGTAAAGAATGGCAAACCCCAGACTTTGAAAGAAAGACAAAGAATCCACCGCTGTCTAGACACAAATACATGAAACAAGCTGGTCAGGTGCCTGTGCCAGGCCTTCACAACGAGCAAATCAAAAGAACTGAAGAAGAAAGACACGCTAAGCAGGGTATTTTGTGAGACATTCACAGATTCTGAATGTTCTAGTGCTGTGTTTTAAACCTTCAGCAAACAAGGGCCCAGAAGAAAACCAAAATGGATAAAAATAAGTCTTTTGGAGCAGGTCAGTGAAGTCCACACAAGCTTTACTAATGCAATCACAAGTTCAGTGAAGCCAAATGGACATCTCAACTGGTAAACAGAGTAATAAGAAACACTGTCATATCCAGTTAAAGCAGATTTGCAAACAATAGGCAGCCTAGCTAATGAGAAACATGAATGTAGCTTACAAATTAAAGAGTCCCTCAAGGTAAGAACAGGCCCAAAACACTCTACAAAAACTAAGGGACCTAAACCAATGGGCTGTATTATCAAAAGTTGGTTACACTTCAAATATGCATTTTAACATGAACAGAAGGAAAAGAAAATGTACTTTCCCAGTAAAGGAAAGATGTCAGTGCTGCAGACCACATCACAAACCAGTTCCTCATGCCAAAAGGACTTCCAAGAAGACAGAAATCCCCTACCAAGCATACAACAACAATCCCAAAGCAAATTTGGTGGCAAGCAGAGGAAATAGCATACAGCTTGGTTTTATTTGAACTATTTTTTGTATGCCCTGAGCACACAGTTGCATTTGCATGGCCAACAGATTTCAGAACATTTGAAGAGAACTTTTTTTTTTTTTTTAAATGCAGGAACACCACATTAGAAAGAAGCCCAAATGTAAAGAAGCTGCAACAAGATGCTGCAAACACAAACACATACTTTCAATTAATTAATTTACCTTTCGTTCTAAACTTTTTAAAAATAACTCACACAAAGATGAGCTTCTCTACTACCACACAGGACAACCAGGGCCTTATACTTTTTTCTGCCTTCTTAATCTCTAGTAACAAGTTAAAAAGTAGTGGAAAAATCATTACCAAGCACTACAGCCTGGACACAAGCAAACATAGGATTACTTGGGGTCCAAGCCAGTTCCACACAAACTCCTTGAGCAATCACTACACTTCTCTGTAGTCAGGAACAGAGAACTACAGAAGAGTTTGGTCCATATTTTTTGAAAAAAATAAAATTAAATAAAAAGCAAACAAGTCTCTGGTGTGATAGTGGGACAAAGAAGTCCAATTCCATCTCTCTATTCTTCTAGAATCACAGTTATGCCTCTACTCAGCTCTCCCTGGGGATATCACAAGAAGGATAAAAGAGAATAACCAAATCAGTGCCATTCTTCTCTGTCTGACTGCTGGACTACACAAAGGAAGTTTCTCAAAGGCTTCAGCAACGACTGAATAGAAAATACACAGAATGGCACTCGATTCAAACTCCTCTCCTCTCTCTGCATTGCCATGAAACATGTGCAACAGGGGGATCTAAACATTACTTGCAGAATTTGAAAAGATCAGCGGGGAAGATTCAGTGCAGCACATGAAAAGACAGCTGAAATGGAAACTGCAACACCAGAGATGTTCATACTTCAAAAACTTTGTAGTTAAGTAATTCTATTGTAAAAATCTATGCAAAACTTGAAAAGGTACTGATGACATAAAGGTGAGGTACTATCACCCTGAGCACAGGGAAAGAGCAAGGAACTGGATAGAAAGAAATTAAACTGAAATAACAAAAACAGGATGAAATTCAATGCAGCAGAACACAAACTTGAACATCTCAACCATGATTTCTGTTAGAAGAAATGACTATAGACAGGAATGAGCTGATCACAAAATGAAAGCAAGTCAAAAACAAGGGGGCAAAAACTTTTCAGCAGCGAGATTAAAAACCGAGGATTCAACTTTGAATATTCTTTCAATTCTTACTGTTGTTTTTTATACATTCACACACATATAGACAAGTGTTTCAACATTTTCAAGCTCATCTAGAATTTAATACTTTCAGGTTCACTCATTTTGAATAGTCTTATTTTGAAAGCAGAAACACAGAAATTAAGTAATTATTCAAAATAAAGCATTTACTTAATATGAATAGAAGAAGGTGCAAAGAAAGGTGTATTCTATGGCTTGTATTGTAAGACTGATGTAAAGCATCTTTTTAGTCCAAAGATGAAGAATATCTACTGGTATGTTACGCCAGATTTTTTTGTTCCATTATAATGTTATTTTATGATGTTCTTTTTGTTCTATTATAATGCATGAAAAGCAAGAAGACTCAAGTGAAAAAAGGACTAAGCATAACCATGGGAAAACCACCAAAAACTACAAACATTTGTTGACAGCATGGATGATTTAATATTAAAAAAAATAAAACTATTAAAAACCCTCTTGGGCATTATTAAGCATGACCAAAAATATAGCTACATGTGGCAAAACCAATGTGAAATACATCTCCAAGATTCCAAAATAGTACCAGAATATGACACCAGAACAAGTTCATCCTTTTCAAAGGTACTTACTTTTCCAAAGACATTACCACTTCAATTTAAAAGATTAAATATTTATCTGTGCATTTCTATGAGTATTTAGACTATCAATGTAAGTTTTCCTGGGAAACACTGGCTTTTTTATACTAACATGCTTTTTGAAACTGTCATGAAATTAACTGAGATTTTTTTGCTGTATTTGTAAAATACATATAATTTCAGGATATAAACTAGTACAATAAATATTTCCTGTACCTATCAGAATATTTGCTAATTGAACCCAACTTTTCTTTTGTCTCTAATTTGTTTTGGTTAGTCTGGTTCTTCCTACATTCTAGTTACCTCAAAACTAACTCATGATGCATTCCACACAACTCCATAAAACTTTTTAATAAATTGCAACTGAAGCTTTTAGCACGAGGATCTGCCCAAGGAAACATTATTATAAATGGGAGCTCAGGGATCCCTAAGTGGGTACTTCTAGTCACACTTTGTATTGCATTTGTAGTTTTATCAACCCTACCCACCCTGTTTTCTTACAGACTTGAGCACTCAGGTGTTTTTACTCACTTCTGTGCTCCCTGAGACAACAGCTTTGTCCACGTTCAGCGACAGCTGCTCTTCAGTCTGGCAGACTCCCACAGACCACTCTGCACAGCGGTGATGAGCCCAGCAGTGACCTGGTGTGTGCAGGACAGAAAGGGACAGGGTTGGACAGCTCTCTCAAGCACCTCCTCCAAGTACGGAACTCTGTTCTGGCAGTAATACTTGACAGGAAGAACAGAGAAGTCTTCTCCCCCTTTTTTTTTTCTTGTTGCAACGTTGAAAACCCATCTTATCATACACTGATTATACTGCAGTTACCATCAGATACTAAAACGCTGCAATTTTCTTTTATATGCAACACACCTTTTTCATCTGTTTATAATTTTCAAGTGCCTGAACATGTAATCACAGCACTGGGGTGCACAGCATTCTCTGACTTTGATTCAATGCTTGTGTAACACACACACACACAGAGTTCCATTTCACCTTTTATTTCACTGTAGATAATATTTCCCTAGGTTTGTACTCTTAATTTATGATTCCCAAGGACTGGAACCCATATGTTCATGTAGAATATGCTAGTATGATGCTTTAGGAGTCTACACAAAGTGTTTAAAAGTTCAAAATCTAGCATGAACAGAAACTCATATAAATGACTGGGAAAATTGTGCCAATACAACAAACACAGTATAGAGATACACTACCTACAAAAAAAATATCAGAATTTGTAGAATTCAACAGGTAACTCTTACAAGAAGTTTCTAATTCAATTCTGGGAAAAACAATGCAAATGATGTACACTTCCAAAGGAACTCTCTGACTGCTTTATACAGTAATTAGAAATGATGGTTTACACTAGCTATTGAAATTAAGTATTGGCCAACTTAATAATTCAAGCTACAAAAAAAAAATTCCCAAAAATCTCTGGGTTTGGGAAGAGTAATTTACAAATAATAGCAACTTTAAAAATGTAGATTGATAAATCTACACCCATCCATCTACACATTATAGTAAAACTATTTAAACAAAACCACTGGATTTTAATTTTTCCTTTTAATTAGACCTTGAAATAAGTTCCCACACTCATGAAAGAGTGACATTTTTATTATTACATAAATGTATTTCCATGCTTTGGAGCAAAATATGTGAATGGACTACTGGCATCAAAGCATTTAGACACAGATGCCATCTGAAAAAGTAATTAATAACTTAATTACTAGAAAAGTTCAACTGAAATGAAGGAGCAGATGATAAACCAGACATTTTTCTGACAGAAAACCTGCAGATTCTGGAAACATGCACTTGCATTATGCCTCTACTCCTCTAAAGATGCTGCTCTTTTAAATCTATTCCATTGTTTCCAATAACATTTGCAGCAGGAGATCAGGTAAGATCACAGGACTAAGATTTTGGAGAATTACATTAAGCTGTGCCTCATTCCTTTTCCCTTTTCTCCCCAAAACAGAATCATGGTACTGAAGTTATTACTAGCTGAAGACCAGCTCAGCAGCAGATTACAAATATTTCCCCACACAAAGCTGATGATTCTCTTTTCTTGAGAGAAGACTACAAAAACACAACCTGACACAGGCAAAAGCCACCAAAGCACACCACAGCATAAAAAACCAACAGCTGCAAAATTTCATCATGTCACTGTGGCTACTGTACTGCTACTGAACAGGGAGAAAAAGGAGGGGAACACAGGATCTTACCTGTTGGCTCAAATAAGGCTTGAACATCAATGTCATCTGGTAAGCCAACTAAACTGAGTTCATCCCAGAATTTGACAACCTGATCGTCAGAAGCAGTTTGGGTGCTCACACTTGTACATGATGCTATACTCGATCGAGATCTGTATCAGGAAGCAGAAAAACAAACTTAGAAGTGACTACATTCTTTGTTCAATTAGCCAGATACTCACAAATGACCCAAAACTCACAGCAAGTGCATACAATTTTTTTCCTAATACGGTAAAATATAAATCAACATGAATAAAAGTCTTACTTATATTTTATCCCAAAACTTTCCCCAATAAGAGTTTCCAGTTAAAGCTGCTATTCAGTAAACAAGCCTGCTCTCTTCCAGTTGTTCAGGACACACATGCTTCTTTAAGTTTGATTCTGTTTGATATTAAAATTTACCCAACCCTTGGAACTGAGAATGAGGTCACAACATCAAGAGGTGACATGCCTATAGGAAATACTACAACTATGGGGGGAAGGTAGAAAAAAGACCAGGACTTCAAAATCCATTTGGAAATAAGCATCTTTACACAATGCCATCAGATATTTAAAAAAAAGCTGGGGCTGAGCTGGAGGAAAGGAGGAGGGGAGATGAGAAAATGCAGTGATATAAAGACTACTATATTGTACTAATTTATAACCTTATTAATTTGTTCCCAAATTCTAATCTCAACAGAAAATAATTCACACAACTCAGATTACTGCATTTAAAAAAAACTAGAAGCGACGATTCTGCTTTTATTTCCTGCAAGCTAAAGAATATCCTGGACATCTAAGGGTGTGCATTTAGGCCTACTGATAAGAGACCTGATCACTGATGCCTCAACAATTGGTAGGAAAGGTGGTGCTGCATTTTCCATTAAGGTTCTTTTAACTTGATTACTCTCTGCTATTAATAACTCAATTGTATGCATTTGTCAATAGACGGAGTAACCACTGGAATTTTGACCTGTGATAACTCTGCTTTCCTGACAACCATGCTTTACTTCAGCCATTACATTCATAAATACATTTTAAGACCTCTTAGTTTATGGAGAAAAGAGTAACATCTCTCTTGCACCACCCAAGAAATCTTCTATTATTACATGGTATCTTCATGACCTGCATAATTTTTTTAAAAAATCTACCCCAAAACCTGTGAATACTATCAATATTTAAAACCTCCTCAACAAAGCACTATGTTCTGTTTGATAAAACTGGTTCCTGAACACCATTCATGTCCAGTGGAATTACAGAATGGTTTGGGTTGGAAAGGATCTCATTCCAACCCTCCTACAATGGGCAGGGACATCTTCCACTAATTCAGGTTGCTCTAAGCCCTGTCCAACCTGGCCTTGAACACTTCCAGGGATGGAGCATCCACAATTGCTCTGGGCAGCCTGTGCCAGTGCTTCACCCCCATGACAGCGGAGCCTCCTCTAACACCAAACTGCTACTCACAACACTGAAACTTAAAGGATCTCTAAGAAAAATGAAATCCCAACTGACAAGGCATTTTTCTGTATAAAAAAGCTTTCTCACAGTATCAACCCAACCCATTTACAGAACTTCTCAATTTACTCTGCAACCTCGCCCTGCACAGAAACACTTTCCACAGACTTCTCTGAAAATCATATTTCATATACCTACAGAACACAGCCTGAGGCGAGGGTGTTACTTTTATTAGCTGTAAGAAAAGCCACTTTTGTGCATTAGCATTACACAATGTGCACTTTTCCGCCACTAACATGATGACAAAAATGTACAACGTGCACCCGAGCAACCTCAGCGAGTGTGGAATGCTCTGAGCAGCTTCTGCAGCAGCAGCACAGCCAGGGACAGATCTGACTCGGGGAGTTTGGCACAGCCAGCAGCCGCCTCCCTCATTGTTTCCCCCTCTCCCTGGCTGGGCCATGCCGAAAGCCAATCCCCCAATGACCTCTCTGTGCCCCACACCGCCCTCAACCCTGCATCCCTGCCCCCCATCATCCCTGTCCCACATCACCACTGCCCCGGATCACAGCCCTGCATCACCACCCTGCCTGAACCCCGCATCCCTGCCCCACATCATTCCTGCCCCCACATCACCACCGCCCCGCACCGCCCGCGGTCCCGGATCACCAATCCCACCTTCGACCCTTCATCCTCGCCCCGCCCGCACCTCCTCATCACCACCCTGCATCAGCGCCCTGCCCTCTGCCTCACACCGCCCTCGACCACGCATCACTGCCCCATATCACCCGTACCACCCTTAACCCTGCACTGCCCTCAACCCCGCATGGCCAGCAGCTCCACACCACCACAGCACCCTCAACCCCACAGCACCCACAGCCCCTCACCGCCCTAAACCCCGCTGCATTCACAGCCCCTCACTGCCTCAGCCCTGCAGCACCCACAGCCCCTCACTGCCCTCAACCCCCACGTAGCCCACACCACAGCCATGGCCTGTAGCCCTGCACCGCCACTCGCTCCCTTCGTGTTTCCCCAGGGCTGCAGCCCCTCTCACGCAGACAGCACTGAGCGATCCCACATTCACCATCAGCTGTGAATGAACCCCAGTCAACACAAGGCCCCAGTGACAGGACCCCCGCGCCCACAAAGACGTGGCTCTGATCATCTCTGATCACCCCAGTGGCTCTGATCAGTCCCATCCCAGTGCCCTCACCAGACACACCAGGGGCTGAGACACCTCCACTGTGGGGCCAGGTCTGCCCCTGCCATCTCTGACAATCACTGAGAGGCCGGGGCACGGTGACCAAACGCCCCTGCCTGGGAGAGCTGCCAGCAAGCCCCACTCCTGCAGGGCAGGAACCACCGCTGTGTGCCCCCAACAGCACTGGCACCAGGGTGAGAGCCAGCAGTGGATGGCAAGAGGAAAGGCTCTAACCAGGTGGGCAGAGGCTGCCCATTACTCCAGGCTACACAACACACAAAGTGTCCAAAGTCCATCCTCTTCCACCCTTCGTGTGTACTTTTACTTCAGCATCTCAAGTAGATCTGTGCTTTACAGTAGCTATGTCTCTTATCTGTGTTCTTCTGGAGTGAAAATTTTCACTTGGGAAAGAAACAAACCCATTTTTAAAAAGCAGAAGAGACAGCCACTGCTATAGCAGTCACGTGTTGGTTGCTCTGGTGTTCCATTTTTAGTTAGGTTTTTGTACATGTTGATTTTCCTTACAAAGATTTTTTAATATTGAAAACCCATATTTACACAAGTTAGTTGCCTATTGCAGTACAGAACCAGTAAAGATCCTTCCTGAATTTCACGCAAAATAAAAGCATCTACATATTTACAGCAGGACAGACTTACTTCTTCTGGCCCCTCTGTTTGCGCGGCACTGAGTTTTGCCTTGGAGTTCTCTCACAAGCTCCATCGGTGCTGTCGCTGGCTTCACTCTTATTTAAAGGCTGGTTTTTCCATGGGATAACATACCCAGGAGTGGGACCGAATTGTTTTAAATCTCCTTGTCCTAATGAGCTCCGCTCTCCACAGTAACAAAAGGCGCAGAGTTGTTCGCTGTAAAAGGGAAGATCATTACTTCTTTATTGGGGGGAAACCAGCAGAGGATACCCCATCAAAGAGCAAATTTCATGCTAATTTAACCCTTTATAACAAGACAATAAAAGCTCCCATGTGCTGTCAGGTATCAGAATTCAGCATTCAGAAACACTATTTCCAGCTAATTAACAGTTACATTAAAAGAACTTTTTTTCTGTTCACAAAACTGCCTGATTAATGAAGCAAACAAAAAAAAAAAGTCCATGTTATATTTTCAAATGATTAGAATTTCCAAAATTCTGTGTGTCTAGACACATGCTTGCTAAAAGGCATCAAAATGTTACAGAACACATAGAATATTACAACACATACACCTTCCTGGAAGCACATACAGCTTATGTGTAACACAATGTGTAAATACTATACACTGCAGGGTTTACTAACATGGAGAAAAATGGCATAATGAGAAAACCACAGCAATGGCTACAGTCACATGTGCCAGAGCACACCACATACACAAATCCAACCATCTTCATTTACTTCCGCATTTAAAACCAAAATGATGTCTAAAAGTTTTACTGGAGGAATTTTATATTTACAGAACTGTGACCGCTGCAATACCCTGTACCATTTGCAATTATGTTTTAACATGCACAACATAGCGACAGGATTGAAATGACAGCTCTGACAGCACTCCTTGTGTCACATCATATGGAAGCTACTGAAAAATATTTCTATAATAAACATACCCACAAACCTAAAATGTGAACTTCTGCAACTAATGCAGTTTGCATTAAAGGAAGGCCATTTAGCACTTTTTTTTTTATGCTTAAATGAGCAATTCTGTTTTCTTCGTATTTATGCCCCAAAGACCCCAAAAAGATGCCTCAGGGAATCAGGCACTTGGATAGAGGCTTGGTTATGCCTGGATTCCATTTAAACAGATTTCAGTGCATTTCCAAGGTAGCACATTTGGATTTGGGTGTGTGAGTGGTCTGTGCTGTGTGAGTGAGAGGAGGGAAGTGAAGTGGGAGGAAAAGAAAACCTTAAGGCTAAACTGCTGTAAAATATTTACCAAATTCTAGGGGGGAAAATAAAGCCTCCTGTGCTTTTCAGCCTGGAGAGATAAGAACAGCAACAGAAAAAAGTGGAAGTGGAAAAGGAAAGTTCCAGAACAGAATAGAAAACCCTGAGAATCCAGCAAAGCCACTGAGATTTGGTTTATCATAGCCTGGGATGGCTCCTTTTGCTCTCACCACAGAGCAACAACAGGAAGAAAGAAATAGAAGATGGAAACCTGAACTGGTCTACTACTACTGGTAATACCAGACAGTCAGATGCTAAGGAAAGGAGAAGCTTTTCATGAGCCCAAAATGAAGCCCAGAATGAAGCCAAATGCTTTTATTTACAGTTGATAGGTAGGACTGCACTTTCATTAAGGCAGATGGACCACTAGGAACATGCAGCTTGGTGGGCAGGTAAAATTAATCCCATTCATGGTACTGAAATTACACCTTCCCATGGTACTGTTAGGAAACATTTGTCCTCATCTCGTGGCCTTGGCTGCACATCCCCCACTGATCTGCCTCAACACACAACCAGCATGAGCCAGCACAACCCCCGGAGCTGATGGCAAACGTCTGACACGTTCCAGAAATTTTTAGAAAAAGATATCTGAAGACAAAAAAAAATCCAAAGAAAATACGGATAAAGGTAGTGTGAGAGCAGTGAAAAATGAAAAGTTACACTGAACAGTACATATGTCTATTTTATAGCTAGTTTTCAGCATGATAGAGCAACAAATACACTATTATTTGTCTGTCAGTGACTGTAACCACTGGACTGCCAGTGAAACCTGATATGGCCTCACAGGCAGAGTTCCTACGAGGGGAAAACAAAGCTATTTATGCTGGTTGAGACTAGAGACTTGTGAGGAGACTTGAGAGATTTAAACGGGCAACAAACACCATGGTATATAAACTACACTAGTTACAAACACAAGATTATCCACAGTGGGATAAATAATTATTCATACATCCTGTTAGGACAGACTATCACTGCTCATTAAAAGACTTGAGGATAATTACATACAAATAAACAAAGCTCTTTAAAGTGGAGTCATAGCAAATATGCAATAATGTTAAGATGTATGAAAGAGAAATATGAAACAGTAATTAAGAAAAAAAAATAAACTAACTTTTCAAGTGGTATTATTTGAAAAGGCATACAGGAGTAAAGCTGGTATTTCTGGCTCCAGCATCACAACTTGCAGCAGGAGCTTTCTGCAGGCAGAGTGGAGTGAAACAACAGGAGCAGTGAGTTTCACAGCTACTCTGCAGCGTGGTGCGGACAGCTGTGAAGCTGTCAAGAATCATATGGTTTGTGCTACTGCTCCTGCTTCAGCAGAGTGGGGAACACAGCTGAACCGAGTGCTCACCACAGGGAGGGGGCTGGGGAGCCTTCACTGAAGGTTGTGAGCACACGGATGCAGAAGTTAAAGACAGGAGCAGCAGAATGTGCCCAGAGCACTGCCAGGACACTGTGGGGCTGAGATACAGGGGAGAGATTACACAAAGGGGAAAAAAGGGTTTCACACTTTCCAGGGGGGTAAGCAGAGGGGATTCAACTGTACCCACAGCCAGACAGCCACAAACACTCAGTAGCAGTGAACTCCCTGCCTCTGCTGGGATGCTGGAGAGACCCTCTGGAGCAAAGCCACGCTCCTCTGCCTCCTGACATGCCACAGCTGCTGGCTTGTCATGCCGTACAAAGTGGCCAGTTCCACCACGTTAGCCTTTTAGCTTTAAGTGCTCAGTAAATATTTTAAGTTATGTCTGTATGGGCAGAAGGTAGAGATTTTTTCCTATCATCTGAGGATTGCAGAAAGTACTTATAAATCTACTTTCCATATGTCAATATGCAATTAGAGGATCTAAATCTGTGATGCAAGAAGAGCTCTCATATTGAAGACAACGAAATAGAGATACTGGCAAATCTTAAGATCAAACCCTAGATCTGTTATCATAATTAACATATTTTAAGAACAGGAAAATTCAAAATGGGATAAAAAGCAAGAGACGATGTGTCAAACATCTTTTTATAAGCTACTAAGAGAAAAAAGAAGCTCAACAGTACTTGATTCAAGATATATCATAGGTGCTCCAACCTAAAATCTAAGTTCACCATTATCTGTAATTTCAGCTTAAATTACGTATTTTCCCATGACAAACGCTACTTTCTTGTAAGGGTTTAAAGGGTTGAAAGATCCAGAGGTGGTTTCTTACAAGGAGGTGCTCCTATACCTCATCTCATCCTAGAGGATTTCAAAGATTTGAATGCACAGAAATTTTAATACATAACACTGAGGAAAAACTGTGCTCAGAATGAACCAGACATACTGGGTTTTGGGGATGCAGTAAGAGGAAGAAAAGCTAGTTAAGGTCTGAAGCTAATGTCTGTTCCCATCGAGCCATGGGAGGAGATCCAGACTGGGACCTTGTTTGAAGGATGCCCTTTCTAACAAGAAACATGTTGACCTCATCACAGTTTCACAGCCATTCTCTTCTACAGGTTCAGCAGGTCAGTGTCTCTTCCTCACACAGAATTTATTCAACCCTCAGACAAGAATCTGAAGTGCTATAATCCTCCCCTGTCCACATCCTGATAAAGGATAATAAAATGCCCTGCAGCCACTTAATCCTGAAGGAAGGGAGACCAGTCACTATTTCCTCTACTTGACTGATGACAGTCATCAGGACTCATCCTAAAACACAAACTTTCCCATTGAAACAACTTCATTTCAACACATGCAGCATTGGGCAACTAATCGCACAATATTAAATCACAAGCAGAGGAGGAGAAACATCTGGTTTGCTTGCAAATATTCAGACAGAGAATTAAGGTAAAACTGAGAGTCCCCAAAACTTGTTTTTTAACACAATTAACCCGTAGCATCAGGATTACCAACACCCATAGTTGTACTTCCAGGAGCAAGCAGAAGCCCCTCCTGGATCCTTCTGAGCTGGGAAATGGCACTGGGCACTCCTGTGTTAGCCAAGGCTCCTTGATAACAAGCAGATGTGCAGAGTGGCTCATGCAAACATGTTTTGTTTATGCTGTGGCCCCTATCTCACAGATGTGCACTTGTGCCCACGTGAGCACTGTGCAGCTTCTGGAAATCTTCAGATGTGTCCAGGGAGGGTTGTGTGACCCTCAACAGTATCTCACTCTCACTCTCCTGCCTGTTTTTTGTACTTGGGTAGAATGCAGCACAAGCTGCAGTGATATGGGGCACTGCCATGCCCCCACACCTCCATGGATACAGCTGGGGAATAAATCTTCCTTCTTCATTCTCACAGGAACAACCTTCACAGAATTCACAGAATGACTGAGTTGGAAGAGACCTTCGAGATCATAGAGTCCAACCCATGCCCTAACACCTCAACTAAACCATGGCACCCAGTGCCACATCCAGACTTTTTTTAAACACACTCAGGAATGGTGACTCTACCACCTCCCCAGGCAGACCATTCCCATGTCTCCTACATGTCTCCAGGGCCCCCATACAGCTGAATTCCAAGCAAAACAGAGAGTGGGCCTATGCTGAGCATGTCTGTCAGTGAGATGTTTGAAGTTACCCAACCCTTTCAGTACTCCATGGGGAGGGTGGCAGGCTAAAGGAAATCCTGCAGCTGCCTGTTCTGCAGAGAGGTGTTAAAGGTGCCCTTCTTTCAGGAGAGCCTGCACAGGGGAATCCAAACATCACACAGAGATAAAGGGGAGGATGTCAACAGCAGGAGAAATTCAAACTCCTGGATTCAGCTCAAGGGATGCTCACCTTCTAATTTTTCTGAAATCCCTCCCAGCCTACTGTGGTAGGTATTATCAAAAGAGTTTTGCTGTGCATTCACTTTTTCCAATTAATCACACTAAAACCAGGTTTAAACATGAAAAAACAATGGATTATATTTGAGAAAAGGCAAGGCATGGCAATTCCACTAAGATCCACTAGCTATATGTAACATTAAACACTAAGTTGCAGATGATCACTACTGCCATTTGCCATGATAACAACTGCACTGAAGTTAAAAAGAAACCCAACTCAGAAAGCATCAAGATTTCTTTCATTCATGGTTTGGGTTGAAAAAGAAAGCGAAGAGGGTTATCATGTGACTTTTACTACGAATTTGTTTTTAAAGGAAATATGCAATAATTTTCCTCAAGGCCTGGAAATGCCTTCAGGATGTCTTTTTCCACACACTACTTGTAACAGAAATTTACAGTGTTTTTATCACCTATTTTCACAATTAAAATTAAGCTCAAAACAGTGAAATTGAGTATTTGGGAGCAAAACAGAACTTCAGAGCATCATTTGCACTAATTACCAAAGCAGAACTGGCCTTGAGAATTCTTCTTCCACCTAACCCTGTCAGCAGTTTTAACATATGCTAAAAGGCTGAATTAAACGCTACAGGGGACCTATTATTTATTTAGCTCTGCGAAGTTGTGCTAATACACAAAATACCTTTGCTCTCATTTTATGTTGTGTTATTTAAAGAGTAAAGTGTTTTTCTCTTCAGTGAAGATCCACCATTGTATCATTTATGCAAATCCAAATCAATACCTGCAAGCTGCATTTTAAGTGAAGGAAAAAAAAAACCATTTCTGACTTGAAACAATACTGGGTATCTGCATCAGTGTGAGTTCAAATATATGTGAGATATTCACAGAGGTAAAGTTACTTTAAAACTCAGATTCAGATGAAGCTTTTCAGCATCATCTAAATATTCTGTAAATATCTGGACCTCAGTAATAACAAAGCTTGAAAGGAAACTACTAAAGAAACCTCATTAGGTGAGGCATAACAGCTTCACATTGATACAGGATTAACAACCCAATAAATTACCCTTCTGAATGAAGGATACTAAGGACAGACAAGGATGGAAAGGGCAAATGGAGATACCACAAACAGAAAGAAGCAAAAAATCTCTGCAGAAAGCTGTATTTAAGCATTTAACACACAATCTACTTCCCACAGGTAACTGAATCACAGAACAACTTGAAATTGTGGTTTGACACTGTTATACTATTACAGAGATTTGGGGTTGAAGTAAGTATTTAACTTATGCAGCATAATTCCTTTTAAAAAAAAAGGAGGCAGGACAGAGTTCATATGAATTTCAGGTGAAGAATTTTAAAAGTTTATCCAAAGCAATTAAATTGCATTAGACAATAACTGCTTTCCAATTTCTTCAAACCAGCACAGTTGGAGCTCTACAGCCATATAATCAACTTAATGACACTCTTCTCATTTGAAAGAAAGAAAACATTACCCTCCAAACACAACCAAAACAACACATTTTACTGGCATTTTGAAATTTAGAAAATACATTCTTATTCACCACAAATTGTGTCAGCCTTAATTTAAACAAGTATTTAAAGCTCAGTTAGGGTTTAACATACCCTGGATGCAAGAGGAGTTACAGGAATGCCAATGCTGAAAAAAAGTGAATTTAGAGATCTAATCCAAGGCCCTCTAGATAATTCTTTAAGGTACATGTGAACTGACTTGTACTCTCAAATAACAATCCCCAAAAGAATGCAATTGATTGTACCTGAAAAGTGGCAGTTCATGTAATTCTGAGAGTTATCTTCACCTCTGAGGGATAAAAGTCAAAGAATAAGAAGTCCTGTAACTTCAACCTTCAGTATACATCTGTGCCCATAAAGTATTGTCAATATAAGCCAAATTCTCTCTCTTGGTAATTAAAACATAATACACAGAATGGTTTGGGATGGAGGGACGTTAAATATCATCCAGTTCCAACGCTCCTGCCAGGGGAGGGACACATTCCACTACAACAGGCTGCTCAAAGCTCCATCCAGCCTGGCCCTGAACACTTCCAGGGATGGGACAGCCACAGTCACACCCAACTCACACAGAGGTGCCAGCCTCTCTTGGACACAACTTCATACAAATACTAAATAGGGTCTTACTATCTGAAAATTACTGAGATTCACCATTTAGCATAAAGCCGGCTTTAAAACCAGCAGTTTTTCAACAAAGCTTCATCTAAGCAGGATAAGCAGAGGCACAGGGATATTAAAGAGGAGGCAGACATGGTACTATCCATGCCCCCCCAGTATGTTCAGTTCAGGGCCTCCCAGTGTCAACTGTGATTCCTGTACTGTCATTCTCAGTTTCTCTTTCATGAACTTGCCCAGTCTGCTCTTGACCACACCTAAAGTTTCAGCAAACCACATCCTTTGGCAAGGATGTCACTCTAGACAACTCTCTACTGTACAGAGAATCACCTCCTATTATTTTGCATCTAATCCTTAAAAGTTTCACTTGATGACCCTCAGTTTCTTGCATTAAAAGAAACTAAAGAGTCAGGATACACCCACCTCCCCCATTCGATCTATGATTCTGGAGCTTCTCATCTTCCTTCTCCAGCATCTTTCACAGACTGATGGGTTCTGAATTGTTTAACTGGAATCTACTTCAGATCTTTGATCAACCCTTCTGTTGTTCTGTGAAATATTTTAAGTTTCACTATATTAATTTCTGAAGTTACAGATAGACTTTCTGTAACCCTATGAAAATTAGCCCAAACTCGATTCTCTAAATGCTTCTGTCCTTACCAAGCAGAGCCCTTGTGTCTCAGAAGAGCTTTAGCACATGGAAGCTACGAGCACAAAGATTCTCTCCTCACTAAGCACACTCCAATCTCTCAGTCCCTGTGTGAGAACAGACTCCATATGCACCATCCACTCCCTGTGAATGAACATCTTCTGGCAAAGGTCAGAGACACTCACAGGGATCATCTCTGCAACTACAGCTCTGGGCTGCTCTGAGTCCAGATTTTACAATTTAAATTGCTTGTACTTTCCATCAGCTTCTGTATGGAAGCAAGGAAGGAATGCAGAGTACAACACAGAGTTTGTGTAAAGGAAATGGAAGGTGCTGGAGAAACGGGACTATTGACTATGGGAAATAACACAGATAACACAGACAGCCAAAGGAAGCAAGAAAAAAAATCACAGCTGACAAGGAAATTAACAAGAAAATGGACAAAGGCGTGAGAAAAAATACGAAGCAACGAACACCTGTCTAGAAGCCACTGGAAATGGATGGAAGGAAACTGCACATCAGGCAAAGAGACAAAGAAGAGTAAACCTCAACTAAGTGAACCCTGAAACAACGATTAAAACTGATGAGCAGTTTACAGTTAGCGAAGAGAATGGGAATATGGGCATTCAACAACATAAAAAGAACCAAGGGGCTGGCAAAGAAAGCTGGAGGCAAAAAAAAAAAAAAGAAAACCAAATGGAAGAGGTGATATTTGGAAGAAACAAGAGAAAACATCAACACTGAAACAGAAGATCCCAGACTATCACCACTGTCTGTGAGTATCCTGTACCTGTGCAATCCCTGACAAAGCTGGCATCCCATGCTGCAGTGAGTACTGCCCTCGCCCTTCAGCATGGCATGACACACTGCCAGCCATGGGGTGCTTCTGTCTGTCTGACTGCCACCTCCCAGGGGACAGAAAACTTGTCCAGGCATCAGACCTGACCTGCCAGTGCTCAGCTCGCTGCTCACCAGTGCAGGACTTGTAAGCAGCAGGGCAGACCCAGGTGGAGACATGCAGCCTTAGGATGGGGATGAGACAAAAAACTGCCTGAGAACATCTGTGAAAGGCTGAGACTGAGACTCCAGAGACCTGGAGCATCTGTGAGCACCTGCTCACGCTGGACAGGAGACATTTCATGGTTTCTGTGGTTGGAACTTCCTACAGAACAGATTAAATCATGGAGCAAAG
Source organism: Dicaeum eximium (assembly GCA_013396995.1). Taxonomy (NCBI): domain Eukaryota; kingdom Metazoa; phylum Chordata; class Aves; order Passeriformes; family Dicaeidae; genus Dicaeum; species Dicaeum eximium. Next base: position 2,749,688 of record VWZP01001896.1, read on the forward strand.
GTCTGTGCAACTTAAAAGGCCCAGCCATGAACGTCATTGATTATGGTGTCAAATCCCACGAGGCACAAGTTCTCCATGAGAGCATTAAATACATTATGGCCACAATGGCAATTGTTCAGCCTAAGCAAAAGGCAGGATTTTGGCTGCCTGTGAAACCCTTCTTTGGCCCCATTTGTGTGACACGCCTTCTGTGCTCGCAGAAAGACACAGACCATCTGGAGAAAACTCAAACCAGCAAGAAGGATCTGAGCTCAAGAAAACATCATCTACAAAGAAAGTAGGAATGAGTTTGGGATTTCTGTTACGAGGTAAAGCATGCTGGTGAAATAAATGAGAGACTTTTGCACAAAGCTGTCTTCCATTATCCTTGGCAGATGGTACAAGCAGTAATGGAATAGACCCAGGATGAGGAGAGCATGGGTTAGATGTGAGCAAAGTGGTTCCAACAGTAAAAACAAAGAAGAGACTGGAAGGGACTGTTTAGGGAAGATATGGAGCTTTTATTACTGGAAGATTTAAGAGCAATTTATGTAAGCTTGTGTCAGGAATGACAGCTGTAGATAACTGCCTTGGAAAAGGAGGTGAACTAGATGAGTTCCAAAGGTCCCCTCCTGCCCTAGAAATCCAAGACAAAATTGCTTTAACAATGATTGGTCACAGAATTCTTCTTGAGACCATGTCCCTAATAATGCATGAATAAACTGGATGGAAAACCAGTAAATATTTAACTTTTTTCTCATTTTTCAGTTGTGTCCTGCTAGCCAAATCAGTAATTTCACTCTGGGTTAGATTGGTCATTAATATAATGCTTGTAAGTAGTCCTTCAGTTTGGAAGCCAAAGGAATGCTGTGTCCTCTTTCCAGATGTAAATCACTGGCCTCAGAGGAAGATCCCATAAATGCTTTTATGGACCTAGAGCTAGAAATGTGAAGGTAAAACTCTGCAATGACTTCAAATGCCCTGTGTCATGCATAAGGTCCATTCTCTGCAGAAACAATTCTTGGAGGAAAACATTCTTGTAAAACTACAAACCGTATCACAGTCCATGTTCATGAAAAGAAACTATCAGTTTCAAAATTAATCTTAATACTAGGATCTCCTCAAAACATGTGCTTGACTTCACAACTTCAACTAATTTTTGAACATATTTTAATACTAAATCTTTTGTCTAACTTCCTCCTGCCTAGAGATCTAGCTTTTCCTTCCATCACTGAAGTTATTATTCTGTCCAGATTGCCTACTCTCTGCCACTCCACTTCTTTTTTCACTGAGTGTTGCTCTGAGTGTTACAAATTTTGTAATGCTTGTTTGTGTAATGTTTGTGCTTTAGGATTATTTAAAAAAAAAAATGAACAAAGATAAAGAAATTCACTGCTATTTTTTCACTATTTTCTTTGTTCACACAACCTACAGATGTTCACCACTTGCTTCTTTTTGATGGAATAAAGCACCCAAGCCCTCCACATCTAAACTCCAGATTTCATCTGAGCAGCAGCAGCAACAAAATAACACAGAATGGTGCAATTGGTCTGGAATGAAAATTACGTGCTTTGTCCAATTACAAGTGAAGCAAGAAAGCAGGAAGGTGTTTTGCCAGTTCTTTGGGGTTTTTTTTGTAGTTTTAGCAACAATCTCACAAGAGCATATATTTAAGCAGGCCAAAGTACCAAAATCAAAAAGAGCTGTGTGAAAACCTCAGCTTCTACTCATTTAAGAATGTTCTGTCTTCATGATTATGGCAAAAGGACCGAAAACATGCAATTAATGCGATTCGGTCTCTGTGAGCAGACGGAAAGTAAAACGAATCAAAAGGTGTTTTGTTCTTCTATGAAATTGTGTTTCTGGGCCATTCTCGTTAGCTTTTAATGCCCAGGGTTGTCAATGTGGGAAACAGAGGAGGAAGGTGGAAGTGGGCTCTGCTCTGAGTCGCAGCCGGCTCCTGGCTCCCTGCCTTCCCCAGGGGCTGCACTTCCCCTGCTCTCTGCAGGCAGCACCAACCAAGGCAGCAGATTCCTTTCGAAGGAGCTGGATTCCACTCAGCCGTAAGTCCCGGGCTGACAGAAGCTTCTCACAAGGCTTATAAAAAGAAAAAAAAGGGAACAACCAAAGGAAAAGGCTCCAAAACCCATGACGCTCGTGATATACAGGAGCTGGCAGTGTTACTCCTGCCGCTGCCAGGCTTGGGAGTTTATCTTTGCTTGATGTTACTGCCCCTCCCCACATGTGGTCAATAATTCACTCACTCCTTTCAAGCACACGCCTCACCCCTTTCAGGCTCCCTACCCCAGTATGGCTCAGACTCTCTTTATTTTAATGAGGTTTTAACACGTTGCTTTCTGAGCACTAATCCTGAATCTGTTATTTGATTCCCTGCCCCAATCCCACTCGCTGTCAGTAGTTCTCTTGATTTCCCATATCCCACCTCAGGAAGGCTCCAAAATTTAGCAGCTCTCTCGCCTTTCTCTTTAATGTTTTTATTTAGCTGCAGTCTCGGGAAGCATCCAGAGATCCAGCCAAGTTCTGGCGAATCTCTCAGCTACTGAAATCCCCACCCTAGTTTTGTCATGTCCTACTATGTTAAAATCACTGTTTTTCAGTAGCAAATTATTTAATTTTTTCATGGAAAAGACTTTATTTTATACCCTGTGTCCTGTGCTTCTCTAATTCCTTTATCCTCACTACCAAAGACAAAAACACAGAATTGTCTTATACTCAACTCTGAAAAAAACAATGCAAAAGTAGCTCCACCATGACCCATATCTACTTCTCGTGGAGACTTGGATTCTTTTCTGTCTTCTAGGCAATTTCTGCTCTGTTATGATATACTCTCATTATGCTCCTATGTCTCACATACCTAAAGCTATTTTTAAATATACAAACCCTTCCATTTTAATAGAAAGTGGAAGTTACTTATGTTATAAAACAGAAAAGGTTACCAAGAAAGAGATGAAGCTGACCAGTATGAATTATTTGGAAATCAGCTTTAAAACTACTTCCCCAAGTAACTGTTTTAAGGCACTGTGGAGTCACACTTTATCCTAAATCTTTATACATTTCCTCCAATCATTACACAAGCATTAGCAGTGTCTGTTATTTCCCACACTGTGTTTTCTCCTAAGAAAACAGAGTCAAGCCCCCAGAATTCAGTCCTCCAACCCCTGCATGACACCATGTCAGTAGCAGCTCTACACAGACAATGACACAAACTACTCATCAAAAGTCACAGATCTGAAGAGGCTTTTTTCAAGACTCAATTCCACAGAAACCCTGACATCTGAGGTTTTTCCACTGGTATGAGGACATCGGTGACTTCTGCAACTAACCCCTATTCTGCATCTAAGTTTGAAATCAAAATTACCTGGGGTCAGAGAAACCCTCTGATTCCCAATTAACAGTTTCATATCTCCTCAATATATTTCCTTCCAAAATGTCAGAGACAGAGTCTCATCACTATTACTTCAATTAAAAATTAATGGTACTCAGCTTTTTAATGCTTTGATCAGCCAAAGCAATGAGCACATAATAGCCATTCCATCCTGACTGATCAAAGTCAACACTTTCAGTTGGAAGGAAGAAGAAGTTGAGGGCAAATAAGGGCTGGCTCAGAACCAGGCCAAAGTTTTTTCAGGAGACTGTTGTCCAGCTTTTCAGAAACAAGTCTATGGCTATGGAAAGTGCTGTAATCAAATATTCATGATAACAGCTAAAAAGTAACCTTGAGAAGAACAGAGAGCGGATGAAACAGCACTAAAGTTTTTGCAAATTATGTAAAACAGGGTCAAATTATGAAGCAAAACAGCTGTTCAGTTCAAGTGGCTCTACATATTTAGTCCAATTTAATCTCAGCCTTGGAAAATTCCATCAAGAAAAGAAATTTTTACGTATTTCACTCAGGTACATGCACAACAACTACTCAACTGAATTTTCTGTAAGAAGCAAAGTAGCTCTCAATATAAGAAGTTTGTGAGCAAGTAAAACATGAAAATTATATATGCATCAAGTAGATTAAGTAATTTTTTGTACATGGAAAATATGCTCTGTGTTGGATTAGGAGAAAGAAAAATGATGACGACAGTTCTCTCCAAGTCTGTCAAAATATAATTTCACCTGTAACTGTCTGGCAGCTGGTAACAGCACCTTCTGCAGCAGGAGAGACCTGCTACTGGGTTAGAAGCTGTCATCAGAGCTTCACCAGAGAAGCTCTGCTAGAATTCTGTGACATCATTTCAACAGTGATTACAGACAGCATGTTCTGGTTTCCCTCATATAACATAATTAATACTTTCACAGCTTTTAGGCTAATCTGTATTAATAAAAAGTATAAAAAATACGAACGTTATTTTCTCTGTTATAAATCTCAAATCAAGGAAGAACACAGTAGATATGACAAGAGATTTGGTTTACTTTGCTCCTGAAAACACACTCCTACAAGGAGAAACATCAAAAATAACTTTATATAAATTTTCTAATACACCATTTCCTACACAGCAGGAAAGCTTCAGTAATCACATTTTATCTCCTGTCACTTATGCCTCCTTTCATTTACCCAGCTAACATGCTGTAACTCAAGGGTTTCCCAGAGCAGTGTGAGGACAGCACTCACAGAATGTGAGTTCCATGAGCTTTTCACCTTGATCTCCCCATGTGCCAATTACGGCACCAGTCCCAGGCACTTCAAAGCAGCAGCAGCAAGTCCCAGCCCTGTGCCCCGAGCACTCTGCAGCCCAGAGCCCCAGCCCCAGCCCTGCCCTTGACTCAGGAGCTGCCTCCTCCTCCTCCCTCACTCACCTGGTTTTGGCTTCCACACCCACGGAGGCGGTGGAGCTGACGGACTCCTCGGACACGGAGTGCTGAAGGACTGGTGTTAGCTGCTTGGTGCTCTCCACTTCTGTCTGGGCATCCTCTTCTGCAGACTGCTCTTTGACTTCTGGGTAAAAAAATATGAAAAATAATTATTTAGTATTTTATCTGCATCTGGAAGCTTTTCCTTGTGCAGAAAACATCAATTTTATTTATAGACAGGTTAACCCGTGTAAGTTAAAAGAATAGGAAATTACCACATCTAGCTAAAACATGAAACTTTATGCTTACAACATTGTTTCCATAACACAAAGTATTACTGTGAACTAAAGCTGTCCAATAGCAACGAGGAATGGAGCAAGGGGAGAGCTGTTCAGTGACAAACTTCATACAAGGTTGGAGTTTAAGACATTTCCATCCTCCTCACATCTCTCATGCACCTGTTGTGTCAGCCCTGAACAAATATCAGAGTGAGCACGCTAATCTGGGGTATATTAAACCTTTTTTCCTCTCCTATTACCTTTAACTTCATTCAATTCCCTGCAAATTCAATTCTGGTTACACTAACTGTGCTGGCACAGGGTTGAAGAGGTGAAGGAATGAAGAACATGGTTTATACCATGTCATTCTGAACTGAAGGAACAGAACCAATTTTTTAGCATGCTTTTACATTACCTTAGTTGTTAGAGAAATATATACATCTACAGCTGACAATGCTAGATTTGACTAGAAAGTTTGGTTTTGCTCTGAAATATGAAACGTGAAGTTGCCACTGTCTGTGTAAATTTACATCCTCTTCCCAGTCACTTCCCCCTGTGCTTGGAGTGAGTCAGGGATTTACCAGAAGGACATGGCAAATTGCTGCTCCAAGTGCACCAGAATGAACAGGAACAAGGTTCAAGGCTATACAGCAACAGAATTTGGTGCTTGTGCACTCCTCTGTACTTTGATTTTGAAATCTAAGCAACATAAAAATCACAGGACTCTGACAGATGTGCTTTGACATATCCAGCTTAAGATACAGGTGCCTCATCCTGCCTGTGCCCATGGTTCCTAGATCTGTCTCACAACAGTGCCAGAGGAAGGTCCCCTTCAAAATTCCCAGTGAACATGGGTTTGAGTACATAAAGCTCTCGCAAGAAGTCCAGTTAGAGTAAAGCAGCAGATTATTTAGAGAACTTCAGCAGAAGATACATTCACATTTTTAAAAAAATTAATGTACAACATGTCAAAATATAATTAAATATTGCAAAGGATAAATGACAAGTGGAGAAATGAAAGGGTAGAAGAATCTGCCACATGGGTGGGCACACATAAAAACCTGCTACAAGCTTTGATCTTATAAATAAAACCAAGAAAAGAGAGGAAAATTCTCAGAACGTAAAACTGTGCAGCTTGGTCTGAAATACTGAAATCATATGCCGGCTACAGCACATGGAAAATGGGAAATCTGTCTTGTTTCATGCACAGAGATTTGAAGTTGTTTCTTTAACCTAAAGTGAACTCATTTAGGAAGACAATGTATAACATTTAAAACCCTCAGTGAACACCTCAAACCATCCTGAAGAGAAACACAATATTAAGGGGGAAAAAAAAATCCTGGTTATGACTGGGTGTTCCAAGTATTTATCCGAGCTGGTGTATATTGAAACTGCTTCTCCTATTTCTGTGAAACCACTCAGTACCATACATCTGAAATGTTTTTTGGACACCTGAAACATCCAGAAGTGACTACCTGTCCAAAATCCAAATGGCTTGTGTTAAACCCCTTTCACCAACCAATCCTGAAAAAACATGCTGGATTGTGATTTGACATAAACAAATATCCTCTTGGAAATACATCCCTTGTAATAGTAAACGTCTCTGTATGGAAAACATAACAAAATAAACCCAAACCCCACACCCTCAGTTTTTGGCACATCTGAACAAACATCCCTGGATGTTTCCTGGATGAAGATTCCTGGAACAGGCAGTGTCCAGCGGAGCCATTCATAGCGGTCTGTGGTGCGTTTCCAAAAATGTTGGATCCAAAGGACAATCTTGTGCCAGTAACCCCCAAATTTCTAAATGAGACCTCAACGAAGAGAGCAAAACATAAACACCTAGAAGACAGGCAGACGCCACAGCACTGAGAACAAAACCCACAACACAGCGCGGGACAACCACGCCTGAAGCTCTCCAGGAAGACCACCGGAAACCCCGGCCCCGCTCTGATCCATCCTGGCTGCTTTCTTTAACCCAGTTCAACTGTGCAAAAGGAACTCTGTCTTTATTGTGTGCCTGCTGAAACTTTCAATCAAGTAAAGGGAAAAAGCCATTTACTCTCTGCCAGCTTTCATCTCATTACCATGACTGGGCACCCAGCACACTGGGAAGGCGAAGTTCAGGGGCACTTTCACTCCCAGAACTCTGGACTGTGTGAGAAGACACAGATTGTTTCCCTACACATGACAACTATATGAGCTTACATCCTTATGGTGCATTTCCCCTGCTGTTTGCTTCTCCAGAGAAGGAGGGACCCAAATTATACTAAATGAGACAAACAACATCTCAGTTGCTGTCTCTGCAATAAAGCAAACTGTGCCTCAATATGCCGTTGGAAGACTCAAAACACGGTGCTCACTAAACAGCATGAAAAGTAGTGTGTGTAACTTGTGAAAAAAACTTTGTGGAAGTTTTCCTGCAGAAGATTAATGAAGAACAGGAGCACTGCACTTCATGAGCCAAATTCCTAGGAGATGGATCCCAGCACTGGCCTGGCAAGGGGATACCTCAGATACACCTGAGAGATGTTCTTGGAAGCACCTGGCACAGTATGTTCAGTGAACATCATCAGATTTGGTTATGGCATTCTACTTTGAAGCTACTGGGAATGAAGGATCTATGGATGATTAATAAATGGGAAGCTCATTTGCAGATTCAGATGTAATGCTTTATTTTGCATCCTCTTTTCATGATTGTTTCTGGCACAATGAAGGTCTTGCCCATGTATAGTGAGTTAGTGGGGAGATTGAGGTTTAAAAACCTAATTGTACAATTCCCCAGTGTCTCTAGGTTATTTTTTAATGTCGTTATCCTTTACTAAAACATTAGGAAAATACTAGAAAACACTGCACTTAAAAATGTTTTATTATTTGAATACAATTATATTCATAGTTCTTTCTCACCTGGCTGCTGAGGACAGAAAAGCTCACTTTTCTTACTAAAAGAGATCCCCCAAAAGAACTAAAGTTCCTGTCCATATGGGCCATCAAAAGGCTTGAAACTTCCACATGCTTTACAACTTGGGTAACTCACAGAATCACACCTGGTTGAGGCTGGAAGGCAGCCCAGAGCCACCTTGTCCAAACCCCTGCTCAAGCAGGGCCAGCAGAGCCAGCTGCCCAGATGGTTTTTGAGCACCTCCAAGGATGGAGGTATGAAATACCAGGGAAAAAAATCAAACTGCCTAACACTGACAGGGGACAGATATGCAGGGAAGACACTGGGACTGGTAAGATTTACAGCATGTGTATTAAATTTCTCTTTTAATTAACAGTCCCATCACATTTGCTTCGGTAATACGCATACAGTGCTGAAAAGACAATCCTTAGCTTTTACGCTATTCAAGCTGTAATTTGGGTTTTTTCAAGGAGGAGAAAAACACTTTACACAAAGGTTCAAAGATTTCTTAATATTTTTATTCCCCTTCATAGAGCAGAATGCAGAGAACACTCAAAGAAAATAACAAACAGCACACAGCATCCTCAGCTGATTATGTAGACTACCCATTTTCTTAACAGTAGCTGGTCTCCTTATTTACACATATCTTATGTAGAGATTTACAACACTCTGAGTAATAACTGTGTTGATAATTTCCTGTTTTCCTGCTCTATCTTCAGACCCCTTGGAAACTTCTCCCCATGTGAGACACACATGGAACATGCAGGCTCACCAGGGAAGCCCTGTTTTTTGTAAGCCCCACCCTGTGGCAGGGCTTGTGGAAAGCAGGAAACTGGGGATGGCTGGGATTTTATTACAGGATCACAGCTTTCTTTGGCGATGTGATGAAGCAACATCAATCTGAGATCTAAAATGTTCTTTTGTTACACACAATCCTTTTCCATTTTCTTGCAATCACAAGCTACTTGGGTAAACATAAAGCAAAGTAAGGAGATGTATGTGTGGGTTCTGCTGTGGCAATCAGTCAAAGGACAGACATCAGCATATCCAAAATGTTTTCTTTTAAATACTCAGAAACTACCTGTCAAGTCAAAACCTAAAAATGCCGTAAGAGTTTTACCAGAAAATAAAATCTTTAAAATATAATATTGACTATGAAATGACACTTAAAAAAAAAAAACAAACAAAACCCAAAGATCTGTCTTAAACATAAAATTAATATTCTACTACTAAACTAGTATTTAGATGCAGGTTGACTATTTAACCACATTACTTTATTGTCAGACCTACTGATTAGGCAGACAATGAAGCACATGTTATGAGCTTCCAAAATTTTCACTATGAACAGAAAGTATTGCAGGCTGGAAAATACCAAGATCACCAAACACAGCAGGGACATCCCAGGGGTCTCAACTGTTGCCTACCAAGATGCTCACAGCTATTTCTGCACAAGGCAAGGGGTAGTGCTGTGCCAGGAAACAGCCAGTGGGGCCAGGTGCTTTACACAGACCCACAGGGGTTTGCAGAATGACAAACACCACCAAAATGCTCCAGCAGTTTTGACAGATAAAAGCCAGGTCAGTGTAGCAACAACATGAAAAGAAACCTTAACAAGGGAATGCAAACTATGAATTTAAAATGCCTACTTGTCCTGGTTTTGGCTAGCAAAGTTATTTTCTTTTTAGTATTGGGCACGGTGCTGCGTTTTGGATTTCGGATGAAATTTGATTTTGGTAACACACTGATCTTTTAGTTGTTGCTAAACTGTGCTTACTCTAAAGCAAGGACTGTTGAGTTTCCCATGTCCTGCCAGCTAAGAGGTGAAAAAAAGGAGCAGGGAGAGAGCATGGCCAGGACAGCTGACCCCAATAGCCAGAGGGATACTCCACACTACAGAACACCAAGCCCAGTGCATCACAGAATCATTTGAGTTAAAAGGGACCTTAAAGATCATCTAGTTCCAATCTCCTGCCATGGACAGGGTCACCTTTCAATAGATCAGGGTGCTCAGAGCCCCATCCAACCCATCCTTGATCACTCAGGGGGATGGGGCAGCCACAGCTTCTCTGGGCTCACCACTGTTCTAATCTCACCCCTGGGGTTTTACCTTTTTCCAATTTTCCTGCCTGTCCCAGTGGGGCAGGGAGTGAGGGTGGTACTCAGCAGACAGGTGGGATAAACCATGACACTATCCAGTACTATAATTACCAAGTTTCACTCACTGTCCCAGTTTAGGAACAAAACAAGTTTCCACTACTCAGAGTCCATAATTCTATTACTGCTCTGGACACAAGCTGACAGCAACATCACCTCTCCTGCCAGTGGCTGAGGAAGTCACGTGCAGAGACCTCTTAGGCACAGAAATCTTTTACCATAATCTGAAAGAGGGCAGTTTTAGATTATTATTAGAAAAGACTTCTTCCTGTGAGGCTGGTGAGACCCTGGCACAGGTTGCCCAGAGAAGCTGTGGATGCCCCATCCCTGGAAGTGCTCAAGGCCAGGTTGGATGGGTCTCTGAGAAATGTGGTCTTGGCATCCCTGTCCATGGCAGGGGGGTTGGAACTGGATCTTTAAGGTCCTTTCCAAACTATTCTGTAGTCCTCTGATTTATTTGCTGCAACAGGTGTTAGAGGGAGATGAGAAGACAACCTGCAGTTATTCTTGTTCTGTACATTCCACTACGTATTTTGATACTTTTCATTCAAATGAGCTCTGAACTGCTGTTTACTGTTAAATCCATTTCATACAGAAAACAACTGCAAATTTTGTATTAGTTATAAAAGAAAAACAAGATTCTCAATGTAGGACCATTTAAACTGTAATTCTGGTCATCCAAAAACCATGAGACCATATTATGGATAACCATAACATAGAACCTACATGACTGAGGCCCTTCCTAAGCTAGGAGTGCTATTCAACAGCACTCATCTGATTGTTTTTCCACTAATTTGTTTAGGTCTTTTTGAAACCCAGGTCAAGTTTTTAATGCCCAAAGCATCCAGGACCAGTGAATTCTGTAACTGCAGTAGATGATGAGTGCAAATGCACCTGGCCCTTGTACTCTCTGAACACGACCTGATGTCCCCTAATTTTTGTGTTGCACAACAAAATGAATCACTGTGCCCCGCCCATTTTCTCCATACCACTAATTTTTTGGACCCTATTACATTCCTCCTCAGTGAAACCACTTCAGATTGAAGGCCTTCACCTTAACTGATCTCCACACAGAAGCTATTACTTACTTCCTGTCATACTTGTTGGCCTTTCCTATACTTTCCCAATTACAGCTCATCCTTTTGGAGAAGGGAAAGCAGAACTGCATGTGGCATTTAACATGCCAAGGATTTATAAAGCAATAGTAAAAAGAGGAAAAAAAACCTTGCTGATGCTTCATTCCACTTATCCCTTTGCCAGTAATTCCTAGAATTTCTTTTTCTCTTTGACTTATGAAAGCTTCTGCAGTTCTCAGAAGAACTGAAGCACCACTTGCTCAGGTAGCAAAGGCTATTTGAGAGTGATTTTTGTTTATATAAATGCAGGATAGCAATTTTGCCCTGCATGTTCTTTTACATGAACTACTACTGAATTAAGAGTAATTTAATTTTCTATGGTCACTCTTCAATGCCTTGCAAATAGGCAACTCTTTTATTATCCTAAACAAGTTCATTTTACACACTACATTCTTCCCCTTTGAACCTGACCCAGAAAAGGGCGACCAGGCTGGGTGTTGGTGGGACTCCCATACCAGGTGGAGTCTAGTTTATACTGTGATTTTAATTCATCAGCTGTGAATTTCTCTTTGTTTTACCAAACTCAAGAGTCAGCCTCAACACAGCATTACTGTAACAGAAATTAAGACAGCTCTACAGAATTAGCAAGTGGTTCCTGCTCATGGCAGAAGGGATGGAACAAGATGATCTTTGAGGTCCCTTCGAACCCAGACATTCTGTGATTCTATGAATTAGAAAATACACAGAGCAGCTCCTTTTTCCAGAAGAGCATATAGCACACAAAGCACATACAGCTATTTCAATGTATCTGACTGGTAATGACCATGCAGATCTTCCATCACATCACCAATGACACAGCAGCAGAGTTAAACATCAAGGTAATGGACAAGTGGAAAATTCTAGGTCTTGGAAAACTTTCAAAATCTGTTGGATTCTATTTAACAAACCACAGTTTAATACCAAAACTGCAAAACCACTATTGAATAAATAAGCAAAACCAAAAAGAAGTTGCATTTCAGAAATAACCTCCAGAATGAAAAACTCAAGTTTAAACTGATTTGGAATTTACAGATTCCACCAGCTCTCAGAACACCTGAGCCAGAGATATCGGTCAGAAGGCAAAAAAAATCAGATTTTTCTGAATGGCCCATTTTAAGCATGCATGATGATAAGTGGTACTATTGAGTAAGCCTGCAATGGTTTAAATGCAAATATCAAGTAACCTCTTCTTTTGTTTGCTTTCCTCATTACAAACAAATTACCAGAACATAAAGCAAAAATATTAAGATGCTTATAATAATTACAACAACATGCTTCAGTTCTGCTAGTTTTTCCAGTGCCTGAACAGGTAGGAGTCAGCAGCATCAGGAAGAAGAAATTACTCCTTTTCTAATGAGTACATAGAATATTAGTTGCCTTAAAAATATTTAAGTGCATTTCTAAGCACGTATTTGCCACAAACTGTATGGCCAAGTTTAATCTAAAAGCAAGCTCACAGTGTTAATTTTTATTTTTCCTTGCATTAATTTGAGAAGGGATGGGTGGTGATGATGAAGCCAAAGTATCTGTCTGGATTTTAAGACTGGATTTTGGTATTAAAACATTGCCAAGAGCCTTTGCCATCAATTCACCCAGACGAGGACTTGCTCTCATGTGTGTTTTACTTTGCTTCAATGAACCTCTACTCATATATGGTTCAATTATATGAACCATACTGAGCCTCTACTCAGTATGGTTCATATAATTGCAAAAGGATGCCTGTATTTCCTTTAATAAGCAGGATATTGCAGAATTTTTTTTCTCTAGAAAAGTGCTTTTCAGGTTGCTTCAAAGCTGATGAGATTCTGAATTAGTCCAAAAATCCCTGGCAACTTTGCTCCTGAGAAGTGTTTGTTTCTGTTTCTTCAGTGCTTTGGCCAGAGACAAATGAGGCTGGGTCAGAGGAAGCTTCATCTTCAGGAAGTTAAAGTGAAGTCCAACAAGAAATGAACTGGCCAGGCAACATCACTGGGTCTGATAAAAACGTTACTAACAACAATAATGTGGATAAGGAACTACTGGTTGATAAAATCATGCAGGTTCTTTAATCTATTATCAGAGGCCTCTGAACACCATAGGGAGTTGAGGGTCTGGTAGAAAGCACTGCTCTAAGAGCTGGTTGACATGGTATAGATATTTAACCCAATAAATACCTGACCCAAGAGACTCAGCAGTTCAAATAAACTTATTTTATTGCATTTCTCCCAGATCTGAATCTCAACATTTTTATGGGACGTAGAAAGGAAGAATTACAGACTCTAGAATGAGTTAGGATATTTCACAAGTGTTCTCAAAAGAAAAAAAAAAGAAGGAATAATCAGATAATTAACACAGAGAATTCAGTTTCAAGTTAAATGCAGAGCCAAGAAAATATCAAGTACAGAAACTTGCTGAAACTAACAGAAGATGGGGAAAAGAAGCAGAAGCCAAGTCTTCATTAGTAGCAAAAGGGCTACCAAACCTACAGAAAGCGTATCAGGAGCTACTTGGTGTATTATTTCTTTCTTTGGATTAGCAGTTTTATATTTGCATATATCCCTGTGCACAAAGCCACATGCTTTCCAGAATTTTCTGGTTTGTGTATTTTTGGCTATTAGAAACTCACTCATCAGAAGAAAACAGCTCTTACAGAGAGGAGCAGCACAAGAGGATCCAGAAGGGAACACAGTATTCTGCAGCAAACAGGATTTTACTGATAACCAGAAAGGTGGAAGGTCTTGACAGCTGGAAGGTGTTGACAGGACCAGAGGCACCAGGCACAAACCAAAACACAGGAGGCTCCCTCTGAGCATCAGGAAACCCTTTTTTACTGGGAGGGTGCCTGAACACTGGCACAGGTTGTCCAGGGCAGGTTGTAGAGCCTCAGCCCTTGGAGATAAAAGCTGTCTGGCCATGGTCCTGGGCAGCCAGCTCTAGAGCAGGGTGTGGAGCACATGAGCCCCAGAGGTCCCAGCCATCCTTAACCCTGCTACGATGCTGTGGTGCCAAAATGATGGAAAGAATGGGAAACCACGAGATCAGTGAGACAGAGAAATACCAGCACAGCATCACTGGGGGAACCACAGTGAGGAAAAATGAAGGAGCAGACAGCTGGAAAGACCAATACAAAGCTGAAGAGCAGAACAGACATTCAGTGAGGAGCCAAAGGATCAGCAAGAGAGACAGGGCTGGTGGGTAAGTGAAAGGAGTCTGTGCTGAGGTTTTACAAGAAGCTGAAAATCAATTGATTCAGTAGAAGCAGTTGTCAACACCCCCTTTTCAGGAAAAAAGTTTACTTAGCTCCAAACAGATCTTTTTTTTTCCCAAATTCCAGAATTTCCTTTCTCCAATTCCAAATCCCTCCTCCTCTCTTTCCGTCCTTAAGAATTCATCTACACCAAAGGGAACTTAGTACTTGGCAGAGAAGGGACAGGGCTCAGGAATTGCTGCAGTTGGCAGGAGAAGCAGCCATACTGAACTGATCAGAGCAGCACACGGCTTACCCTGCTCTGCTTCCAGCTCTGCCTCGCCTCACATGTGAGATTACTGAATTTTGGGAAGGGCAGTAACTTGCTTCCCGAACTGCAATTAAAATGACTGTGCCTCAGCATTGCAAAAGAGCCCCTTTGGGAAGAATTGTTGCCTTTTTTTTACTTAAAACAAACATTTTTGTCAACATTACAAATGGAAATAATGTTTAGTACTTGCACACTCCTTGCTTTTTCTCCCCATAAAAGATTTGACAGCTACCAAACATTTCTTTATCTTAGGTGGGATTATATGGGGCATATCCTTTTTCCCTCTCTGTGAGGGGAGTTCTTATTCCTCCTGCATTGCTCCCTTCCCTAAAAGCAGAGCTCATTATACTTAATACAAATTAGTAATATGAACTTCTCTCATTTTATGAAACTTAATTAAATAAAACAAAACAGGAACAACCTCAAAAACCCGAATTCACACAGTAGAAGAATTCCTGGTTATCCTCAACATATGAATCAAACAAGGGAAAAGAAGCTAGGAACACAGAGGCTCAAAATATGCCACAAATCACATGTCAAGACCTTTAGACATTTCATTTCAAGTTTTGTAATATTACTATATTGTGTTTTGGTTTGCCAACTACTGCAGAAAATTGCTGGCAAGACCACTCTTTGCAAGCAAAGAAAACAAAACTCTTTTTTAGTTGAAGCAGAAATTAATAAACTAGTATAGAAATACCCTTCAATTTAATCAACACAGTTTTAAACAGAGCAACAAACTGAGATTATTACTTCTCCCACACCTTTGTACTAACTCAGGTAAGTGGTTAGAATAACTTTTAGAGGCAGCAGCCTTTTCAGATAATCTGATTAAACCTCTAGCAAGTCACATGGTGCCAAGCTTTTAAGATAACATAATTGTGATTCTGTCTCTATCAAACTGTTCAACATGATAATGCTCTTTCAAGTCTATTTTGGTTCCCCTGCAAAAATGGGATTTCAGACATACGTATTTTTACTAGGCATCTTTTCAGTGATGAGCACAGCCTGTAAATCCATCCTGGGCTCAGCACTGAAGTGATGGTGCCCCACCTCCAGCAGCAGACCCAGTGGAGTCTTGGTCCACTGGGATTTCCAGCACAGTGCTCCCTACTGCTCACACCTTTAGAAATGGGTATCAGCCACCTGTGACATTCAGGATTATTCTGAGGAAAGATAATGGAGAGACTTATCTATATGGACTCTCAGAGCCTTAAAAATAATTACATGTCCCTCTCTCTTCTGAACCAAAAACTGCTCTCAGGTTTCTGTTGAGGAACTTTGTTAAAAATGACAAAAGCAAAAAAGAAATACAGCTATCACTTAATTCCCTACACAGTAGTGTACCAGCTGTTAGGTTTGAATTTTTTTTCCTAAACATATTTACAATTTATAAAACTTATCACTTTAAAGGGGACACTTTCTGCCCCCTTCACTGACTTTTGTAAGAATGCTTCTACCACAAAGGATAGGAAGAGTAATCATCATCATCATCACAACATAATAATGATTTAATAACAGAATTAGAACTAGCCTTCCTTTACGCTACTCTGTTTTTCTACAGACAAATATGTGCTCCAACATTTTCACTTATTTATTAGTTTCTTAACTAGTAATTACCTACTTGTAGAAGCTGCAAAAGATCACCCAAGTTCACTACCACCAGCAGTTTTATTTGCAGGGGCAGAAAAACAATGGACAGAATAAAACAATGTAACAGCCTTGTATTATGCTTTAATCTAGGCTCCCTCCACATGACATGAACACTTAAATTCAACACCAGTTGTGACTACACAATCCTGACACTCCCCAAAGCCTCCAGCCACAAGCACAAAGTCTTCTCAGCACCACTCCACATCTAACAAGTAGGAAGCACATGACCAGCACACACAAAGCACATCCTCAGGAGAATTTCAGCCTCCTCCTCCTCCTCCTCCTCCCTGGCCTTCACCACAGCATCCACGCTCCTGCATGGCCCATGAGAAATGGTCCTCTACTTGCTGTCTCTATGAACCTACACTAAGTACAGGTCCTTGTCTTCATCTTTAAGGACTTCCACTACTTTACCCCCTCCACTCAGCAGCTTTGAGAGAACTGGACAACTCCCTTAACTCAGCTGGCACTTCCATGCCATTTCTGCCCTGACCACCAGCTTCTCCTGCTCCTGTCTCTCTGCTTCCTTCCACTTTTCTCATTACACATACAGGGCCACCTAATTAAATTGTAAACCCTTAGGTCTCAATGCATTTTCAAGGCTTATTTCTGTCAAATAAAGAAAACTTCTGCCAATAGCCACAGCATCATCTTTCCTGGTGGGTTTCATCCTTCTACACTCAGTCCCTGGTTAAAAACAGGCAAATGGCTACAGACACGTGCCTGGCAAGGAGATGACAGTTCTTCACCATGGCCTTTATCTCATGTGTTGGCTCATCTGTTTGTCTCTTTAGGCTCCTGAACTGCCAGAACTGAAATCACAAACTGTTTTTTCAACAGTACTCGGTCCAGAACAATGAGCTCCCTCTGGTAACTGAAGCATTTGGGTACCACCGCAACAAATATTTACCCAAGCAAGAACACAGATTTATCCTGGTTCCTAAGCAGCAGAAGGAAGCATTAGCATTTGGTTATCCTGGTTATCCCCTTGGTATATAATCTGCTGTAGTTAGCTGAAGATACAGGTCAATAAGTAGTAGTGTATTTTGGCAGGTACTCCAAAAACAGCAGCTGCCACCTCAGAGCGTTTTTGTTAGATACAGCCTTGCAAAAGTAGGAAAAGAACCTCTACATACCTACACTACAAAGAGATTCCCTTTACACTATTTAAAAATAGTAACTTCAATAGCTTTAAATTAATATAGGTTTAAATAAATATAGAGGCTTTTTCCTTTTAAGTCTGCCCAAATGCACATCTCGTACTACAAAATGGAAGAACTATTTCTTGTCTACCAAAGTCCTACATAACTAAATGCATTTCTGAGAGAGAAGCAATACTCAGAGAGCATCAGTGCTATTCTCAGTACCTGTTTCCACAGTGTTTTCTGTTTCTGCTGCCTCCAAACCATCCATACTGTCTTCATCCTCCACTGCAGTTTTTCCTCTACTCCGAGGCCTGCAAACATAAGAAGGAAAAACTCTTTTTAGACTGAAAGCATTTGTAAAATTAGGATTTAAATCACTTCATTTTGAGGGATGACTGTCAGCCCTTAATTACGTAACATTCAAGCTAACCCATGATTTCTGACTTGTACAAACTGCAAGTCCTCCCCTTTTTCCCCATTCTAGTTTTATATTCCCAGCAAGGTACACTTGAATCAGCAGTCGGCCCCTTTAAGTTTCTCTGATTCTTCTTACAAGAAAAATACAAGAATGAACTTTTACTGATCAAACAACAGAGTAACTCAGCCAGATTTTGATACAAGCATCCTGTCTGCTCCATGTAACACAACTACAGAGAGGTAAGAGAGAACACTATCAAAAATCTGGGTGGGCAGTAGCTACTATAAAATAGAGACTGATCCACACAGAGCACCCTTGGAAGAAATTTCTATAGAATAATAAGGATGCTAAAGCAATGAAACTGAAACACATATTATTTTCAGAGAAACAATATTTTGACATATGAAGTAAAATGTTATGAGAGATGACTAGATGTCATCACATTAAAAAAGTCATCACGTGAGGACAGCCTGTCAAAACTAAAATACCTGGCAGATTTGTTTCAATTTCAACCAAGGTCTGACGGAAAGCAGACAGGTTTGTGCCACAAATTCCAGCCTTTTTTCCCTGCCTGGCTCTTCAGTAACTATCATGGTGGGCTTTTGAGAAGCCCAGGCATCCAGATTCCCAGCTGTTCAGCAGCCCATTTGAAAGGGAGCCAAGAGCTTGGCAACTCGCCTCCCAAATTTTCAGGCTACTTGGCAACCTGCCTGGCATGCTGACGGAAAGCCTGGGAGACCCTGGGAGCTTCTGATTCCAAGTACACAAATTTTGAGCAGTTTGGAGCATCTCAGCAGTTCCAACATCCCAGAGCTCCCAGGCAACCATTCAGCCAACCAACATGCCTTGAATCGGGATGCCACGCAGGCCAGCACACGGGCACTCCGCCCGCCCCCCCAGACAAAACCCCTCCAGTTCCTCTTTTACAGAGGATTCTGAAAGGTTTGGGTTTAGTTCTGCACTGGGGAGAAAAGGTTTGGGGTTTTTTTTTTTGAAGCTATTAAATCATTCCAAAACCAGCATTTCCTTTTTTTGTACAGTGTGTTATAGCGCTTTGGTCCATCCAAACTATTTCCGCAGGACTGGATCTGCTAAATCAGCTACAGAAGAAATGCTATCATGCAATGCCTTTGGTTCTCTTGGACCAAAGAACTGGGCAGAACTGGAACCATCTCTGGAGTCTGTGCAGGTTGCTCTCCTGCTAGAAGTGGATTGACTCTCTTGGACTACCTAATAAGACACCCCCTTCAGACTGTGCTGGGACCATTTTAGTCTCAGTGAAGGAAGAAAAGAAGAATTAAAATGAGGCTCAAACCAAAGTCTGAAAATCTCCCACTCAATTTACAAAGGAGATGGAGGAAAGAGAAAATCAAGAAGAGATTAAGGACAGGAAGACTTTTCTTGGCATCCCTATAAAATTTCTTCAGGATAATGCTGAAAAACGTGAGCACAGTGGGAACCCCGGGATTACAAGGTTATCCTTGTAATGTATCCTTGCCTGCTTATCCATACACAATGACAGCACCCCCAGAACAAACAAAATAAGTAAAAGCCTTCTTATGAGAGACAGAAGCATTCCCTTCACTTATTTGCCACTTTAGAAGCTCCCAGTGTAGCCTCTTAAAACCCACATTTCACAAAGATTCAAACCAGAATAAACTGCACAGTGACCAGAAGAAACTGTCTTGCACTCCTCCCTGCAGCCACTGCATCAGCCCATCCAGGAGTACAGTGACCAGTGAGCTGGCCAGAATGGGGACACGTTTTGGAAGTGGGAAGGGCACAAACATTGAGGCAGCAGCATCTGAGATGGTCACACAGATGGATTCCCATGCATAACAAAGAGTAGGGAGTTGAGCAAAGAGAATATCCCAGCTACTGGAGAGAACAGGCTCTTCCAGCAAGACTGAGATACAGCAAGGGAGGTAACACTCCTCTAACACTTAGAAAAACAAAGCAGCAGGTAAAAAAGCCAAAAGCATTTAAGTATTAAATTTCTTGCAGTTCTTCACAACATCATCCAGCACATTATCCAGCACCTAGTGGAAGGATAGGAATGCAGGTAAGTAAAAACACTTCCCTTAGTGCAGGAATTTTCAAAAGCTTTACAGAACACAATCAGCTAAGGACAGGGATTATTTCTAAATCCTATCCCAATTATTCTTCTACCAACTACCTGTCTGCAATGCAAAGTTACAAGTCCATACTAAACAAGGATTACTGTTAAATCATCAAAAACATAAATGATAATTCTGCTTTTTCACAGGTACCCCTTTTCAGTATTCCCCAACACAACCCTGGAGGGAAAACTTGCTGGATAGTAGATGATGATTGTTTATGTTTATTTAATAATTTACAGATGAATTTAGATTTTCTATTGAACTACAGTTCATGTATTAAACACCAAAGCACCTCCCATAGCCCTTTTTAAACATTTTGTTTAAACAAGAGCAGTATTCATACCTTGAACTCCCTATCGTATTTTAGTAACCTATTTAACACCAAAGAAAAGCAGAGGTTTCAATTAAACGTTAACAGCTTCTTTCAGCAGAAAATATAACCACGTCTGGTGCTTTCTTGCCATTCCCCTCCCCCAAATATTCTACAAAAAGCCTTCTTAATGTTGTGCAGGTTTTAAATAAAACTGAAGAAACAGTGGAAAACATGGTAGAGCCCACCGTTAACTTATTTTTGCTGGTTACATTCATTCCCCAATCGTCAGAAGACTTTATAGCCCACAAATTTATGTTTGGCTTAGAGCAAAAAAATAATTCAAGTCACAAAACACTGAAATATACACTGTACTGACAACTATAATTTAATGTTTCCACAGCAAATGCCATTTGAGAAGGCCATATAGCATACCTAATCGCTGCAATCAGCATTTGTAATAAGAATGGATTGTTTCATGTTATTTGCATTAAGTTTACACATTTTATTTAATAGTTTTATACATAAAGCTTTTGGCTGGTTTGCATAACACTGCATTTTTCCACTGACAAACACTGCTAATTTTTTTTTTCCTCTACACTTATTTCCACTTGCCCTTAAATACAGTGGGAAAAGCAGCCTGTGCTCCATTCTTTGCCTGGGACTTGGTTTCTTCTCAAGTTCATCCTTCTGAAGGAGGATGTGAGAAGGCAATAAGGAAAAGATGGTGTTGGGGCCAGCTTTTGCTGCCTTAAAGCAATTATGAAACAACAGCCTGGGACTATTGCCCTTTACTCACACAAAGCCAGGCACTCCTGAACCATAACTGCTGTATTGAACCCTACAACCTCAGCTCTGCTCTAGATCTTGAAGCCCAACCCCAAACTTTCCTACCAGGAGGAGTAACTCCCTCACCCTTCCCCGTAACACCACAGAACCCCCAGAATGGCAGAAGGATTGACCCCAGATGAGCCACGTCTCCTACAGCTCACAACAGCCCAAGAACAAAATGTACAGGCAGAGCCTGACCAACGCACACTCCGCCAGAAAACAATAAATATTACTCAGTGGGCAGGCAGGGAGCTTGGTACGCGGGCTGAAATGCTGCCAAGGTCCCTGCCATGGCTTCCCCGCCTGCCTTTTTCCTACAACAGAGGTCAATTTAGAAGGGAAAAAAAAAAAAAAAACAAGAGCACATCTATTTCTGCTCAAAAGAACAGATCCGCAGAGAGAAATATAATTTCTTGAAGTGTTTAAAGCACATTCAGCATTTTATGGAATAAAGTCAACAACAAAGACAAAACTATACTATTTTATTAATATAGGACTCCAGTTGAATATAATTACCATCTTTATTTCCATAAAATAGAGTAATTTATCAAAATCCTTTGTGACCTACTCCTAAATTTTTTATCAATTAGCTTTTTTAGCTAATGCCTTTCATTAATTTCCATCTTTAAATACACCACGGTAAACAAAAATCTCGTAATTCTTCTCTGGGTAAGCAACTAATTAAATTTAGCCATGAGGGGGAAGAAAAGCCCAGAAAAACCTTTCACAGGGCTCAGCAGAGCATTAGGTACTCCCTCTGCACAGGGGGAAAGCCCTGCTGAGGCTGCCTCAAAGCCCTGAGGACTTGGATAACACTGGGAGATCACCAGGCACCTGAACAGCTTCTGCTCAATGCACAGAGAGCAGCATGGGAGAAAATGGAAAAGCCTCTTATTCACCTGACAGTAATGAGATACTGTTTCTTTTCTTCTCTCTTCTGCATGATTGGGGTTTTTTTTTGGTCTTTTGTTGTTTTTTGAAAGGTGACAGCAATAGCATCGTAACTGGACAAGTACAATGTAGGTCAAAAGTACATCTTGGATCTTACTCATTCTTTCCACAAAGTGATCAGGAGTAAGGCCATGGGCCAACATTTCCTAGAACCACATCAAGAACTGACAAAACTACTATCCTCAGATGCTTGTCACTGCCAGGCCTAGTTTATGACTACCCAGAAGTTACTGCCAGACACCAGTTTCTCTGTCTTCCTTAAGTTGCTACCAAGAAAATTCCCTGACAGCTCATTCAAGACCATCTACCCAAACTACCGTACTCACCCCGTGCATTTTGTTCCAGGCTTATGAGAACAGGTACACATGATCCACTCAAGAGTTTACCCCTTCTTCCAAAATGCTGAAACCTCCACATCATTCAGAAAAGAAACCACCTTCCTTCGTATGCTTTGCAAACCATGGAGCAAACTGATGCTACTAAATATATAAAACAGGGCCAATAACCTTAAAAAGCAGTGCAACATCTGGGATACAGTAACATCCTAAACCAGCACAGATGTCTTGTTAAATGAACATCTGTCCACAGCCTTGTGCTGGAAGATGGTACAGGAATGATTTATAAAAAGGTTCAATTAGTGCTGCCATCAGCACGGCTAGTCATGAATTAAGGTTCACAGGCACTTTCACAAGTGAAAGCTGTTACCATCTTTTCAAGAATCTTTTTAACAGGTGTGCAAAAGCCACATGCTCCCAGTACACTGCTACTGAACCGTAGAGTCCTAAATACAGCTGTAAAGGTTTAACTGTGCTTAAGTAGAGGCTGAAATACTCAAGGTTTAGCTAGTAGCCCCAAGCCAGGAGAACCACAGCAAGCAAGAATCACTTCATGGAAATACCTATGAGGAAAAGGATTTTTTTTTCCCCTCTCTGAACACTATCTTACTCTTTATTACTTTTAAGAGTTGAGAAAATTCTACATCCAAGTCTGGCTAAAATGAAGAGCACAGCTCTGGAAGCAAGGAAGGTGCCACCTGGTTAGAATTAACTTCAATAGCCCTAAACATTAACAAGCCTAAAATAGGAAACTTGCTCTTACATTGACTCCAGCTTCAAACTGATTCTGATTTTAAAGAGTCTTCACAGGAATTTTTAATTGAGCAGTTAGTAACAGGTGAAAATGTTTATGCATTTGCCCTCACTCACCACTGTGGAGTTTTTTTGTACATGGTAAAAAAAAAATGCAGCATGTAGCTTCTTCCTATTTACTTCTTATGTTATATATGTGTATACTACAGGGAACCTGATGCATGGGAAAGATGTGCAACAGAAACATGACAAATGAAAGGTGACAAAAAGTTGACCATTTACTAATAGAGAGAAGTGAAATCTTTCCTGTTTAACATCTGATGAACCAGACTTTAATTCAAATCTCACAGAACTTGCAAATCCTTCAGTTTCATTATTAAAACATCTCAAAAATGCACTTGATATTGCCTATTAGTCTCCTGGTACAATCAATGACAAGCGTGTTTCTTACTACTTTTAATTTATAAAGCATAATAATCTTTAGATAAAATACTACATCAAAGAGAAGTGACCCAGCTTACATTTAAAACCAAAACACTGCAACTTCCCATCTTACACCTCCTCTAACCAGTTATGATCTAAAAAACATTATTCTGTCACTCAACATTATTCCTTTACTCAGGCTGAAACATCTTCAGAGCTGAAACTTTTTACTGAATCTGTATTTTATGCAGTTACTACTAAAAGCAATAAACACCTGAAAAAAAAAAATACTAGAGCCTTGGAAATCAGGGATGTCTGAGAAAAAGTGTAAAAAGAACCTACCTCAACTGGACAATTCTCAGCTTAACTTTTCCAGTACTCCCCTGTGACAGGGAGATCTGTTAAAGATTTCCTACACTGCTCACAGAAATGCAAATAAAATTCTTTTTAAGATTATTTCATAGATACATCTTTGCTTTCATTCTAGAGTACAGTCACTATTGACATAAAGCAAGCAAATGCAAAGGAACCCACTGGTAAATGCAGAGCTCTTGAAGAAACAATGCTGTCCTGAGAGGCTGGGAGTGAAGTATCAAAATAAATCCGCATTGCATAGTTCTAACGATTTAAAAGCCAAATAAATTAGTACTTTTGAGCAAATGTGAAGTTTGGTTTATCTGTATTTTTGACTTCCATTGTCCTCACACAGTTACCTGCACTATGGAGGTTCTCAGGCCCATATTGGTGAGAAATTATTTCCATGGGAGACTGAGAAAAGACTGTGCTGCCTGCAGGCACTCATCAGAGCACTGCCTACCCAAATCAAAGAGCATTAGGAATGTCATCCCACTGTTGAAAAATCTTCATCTCAACTCAGTTTTGTGGAAGGCCACCAGATCCAGGAGGCTGAAGCTGCACTCTGTTGAGAGATGAGGTTGATCTGGACAAAGCCACCATATTCAGTATTTTCTCTGTTCATCCCTGATGCTATTTACAGTTGTTCAGTTTGAATCTGGAACTGCTCTTTTGAGAGATAAAGCTGATGAAGGCTATCACAGCTGAAACAAAGCTCTAATAATAATATCAAGACCATTAAGTCTTCTTCCCAACTTGTTACCTGTTTGAGAACATCCTCAGTGGGCTGGCAAGAGAGACAGAGGGTCACACTAGCCAAAGATCAAACCAAGAAGATTCAGTATCACTCATTACCAGTTTATTAACAGTTGCAGGTAGATAAAATAATACATTTTTCAGGTGAGCCCATAAAATACCCATGAAGTTATAGCTCTTCTACAGCCAGTTATGGCCTGAGACATTTACAATAAGCCTATTACTTTGCAAGGACTTCTGCACACCTTTTTGTGATAGCATTATATGAAAAAATCTGAGTTGGATGTTCAAAGTATGAAGCCAGGCTGCCTGATCTACATGTATGGACTTCAGATTTGGAGACAGTTCCAATAACAGAGTGAGAAATCATATAAAAGGCTTTCAGATCTTTTAGCTTTCTTTTTTACTTTTCAAACTGACTGCTTCGACATCTATAAATTCTGTGAGTGAAAATTGCTTTCAGTCAACTATCTGTCACATTAACTCAGCAATGCACAGCACCAGAAACTGCTACAGGTTCTCCTTTCTCAAGAACCACATTCCCACTGATATGTAGCCTTGTTTATAGTTTTAGTTTGGTAACACAAAACGTTTTCAGTGCAGACCTGAACAATTAAACACTTTTCAATCAAATTGAAAAAAAAATTCAGATGTAATTACAACACATTACATATCTGCAGTTTTGCACAAACTACATCCTTTCTGTATTTGTTACCAGTATGCACTTGGCCACACTCACTAACATAATGATGCAAAACAACATACTAGAATTGCAGCACTTGCAATGTTTTTTAAAACCTTTCCTAGAATCAAATTAAGACAATCAAATTAAGACAAATTAAGACAACTTGCACCTGCAAGTTTCCAATCCCAGCAAGTTCTGTTCATCTACCTGGCTCCAGATTTGACAATGGCTCTGCCTTTGTAACTCCCCCAGACAACAGTTACTGTGAAGCTCTTATGTAAATTTGCTAAATAATGTTTAGCAAGTCCACTGCCTGTTCTCACATGTGCTCTTTTGACAGACAAAGAAAATGAAATGGCAACCTGAACAGCTGAGAGACCACTGGCACTGTCAAAAGCACAAATTTCTAACCTCTGCAAGACTTCTATGTGTGACAAATTCAACCTGCACCGTTCAACACTGCTCTTCTCCACACTCTTCTGTCCTCTAAGTAAACAAAATTCCATCAAAATTTGCTACTGCACCCAACACTGCATTCTCCTGACGGGAAGTGTAAGCATCCACTTTGATCCAAACACAAGATCTGTTTCTCCATGACGACGGGCTATGCCAAGTTCTAACTCCTCCAATCTTGTGAACAGCCATGGTGCCCAGAATTTTTTACCCATATCAGCACCAAGCCCATGTCTTTTTTAAGAATTATCCAGTTCCTTGTTCTTTCACACGCTGCAGGGTTTGCCTGCTGGTCTCTTTTGAATAAAGGTGGCAACACAATGGTAAGGGCTGTAATTCTCATGTCTGGTGATTTCAAGATCCTGTACATAAAATACAGCGGATCTGAGTCATCACCCATGAGAAACAGCTGCCAAGTACTTGGAACTTGGTAGAAGTTTTGGTCTCTGTGAACAGATTTTTGTAATTTTAGCACCATTAATTAGAAGTCATTTTCAAAGATTTCCTTTTGGAACTTTGCAGTCTGACAGAGTCTTATCACAGGAACAGGATGAAGATTCTTGCAAAGAGCATTTGCCTCCTTAAGTTAAATATCCTCACTGGATGTATTGAGGTGCCAGGTGAAGTCACAGGTGCTCTCTGTCACTCAGCCACACAAAGTGCAGGTATACAAACAATCCAATAGTCTAATACTAAATACTGAAGTTTTTACTCAGAAAAGTGTTTTTATACCCAGCAAGTGCAGTGTGCATACACTGATTACACAGTGTTGTAACCACTGCTTTTATTAATCATTCATTCTGCTCGGACACTCAAAAAATGATGCAAATATTGAACTATCTTATATTTTAGGTAAACTAACCCCACTCACACGACATTATTTTGAGAGGTTTCCAGATCTTACATCCATCATAATGCATCAGTCAGCTCAGAACATCTCATGCTTTCTCACTGAATAAAGCTCAGAATCTTCTGTCTCAAGTCACTTTTGCTAATGTCTTCAGACTTCATAGCAAACACAAGTCTTCCTGTAGATTACATGGACAATAAGTCCATTCCTTCTTATGTTTTTGAAATGTTTCTGATGCCACTAACACAATGAAACAACCCAAACCTTTCCTTCTCTCCCTCAGGTATGTGTTACAGGATTTCCTGAGAAAGGCATCTGTCCACCAGTTTCACCTGAAATTATGTTTATGAAAAGCAAAGAAGAACCTTTGGGCAAAAATTTCAGTGTCTTTAATCTTGAACAAGCATTTAAGCTTCAACCAGAAGGATCAGGACATGAAAGGAAGGGCAGTACCCAAAGAGCTATAAATAACCTCCTTTTACACAAGATGCTGGCCTAGAGTACATTAGATAGAATTTTCTTTATAATACTCAAATTAATTGATGGCATGTAAGAAAAGCAGTTCTTGCATGTCAACCACAGTTTGTCATTACCCATCTAAAATGGATTTAGACAGGGAAAAAAAAACCACAACAGAAATGAATGTCATATCACCACGTATCTTTTCCATCTGTTAGCACCCTTAGTGCTGCTTATAAAGAAATGCATTTTTATTTCAGATAATGTCAACAAGTATTATGAAATATTTCTCTTTCAACAAAACTGCTAAACCTAGGGAAAGCCAAAGGGAAAAAATCCGAGATCTGCTCACTAATTAAAAATCCATTAAAACTTAGTCAGAAGGCTTGGAAAACCTCAGAAGAATAAAAATAGACCTAAGAAGAAAACGGGCAATAGAATCAGATGGGTGTCAGTGTATATTTATAATTCACACAAATTGTTTTTCTTTTAACAAAATTGTTTTCAAACTAGATGTGAATCCTAAAACCCAGATCATGGAAACTATTTTTCTATCAGAGTAAATAAAAGTCTGGAAATATTCAATCTGGAAATATTTCACTATTATGAAATATAAACAACAATATAAGTAGCATAATAAGCAACACTCCATAGCACAGGCATAAATAATACAGATCTTCAAACACTTCTAAAAGCTTCTCTATAAACAGGCATATCAATCTCTAGGGGTGTTGATGAGGCAGAAATTCAAAGGTTTTTGTTAGAAATTCTGCTAGCAATAATGTACCTAAAACTTTTTTTCATCCCTGAAGAAGAGTCTTCTAAACCAGAGACATAAATTTGCCTTCCGACAAATTACAGACAGCTTACAAATAGTTCCAAGTAATTATAATAGAGAACTTTTAAACTTCTGTTCAAAAGACTATTAAATTATTATAAATCATTATTATTTGGGACAATGATCATTGCTGTTCACCAACATTCTCAAAATCTCACCTATTTTTATTCGAGACCACTACCAACTATACCAAGCTGCTTTATATATTTCTTTTTCTCCATGCCAGACTTCAGTGCTTTAATATTAAATATATTAATTAATGCTATTTTTAAATTATTGGGCACGTTAATTATTTTTTTCAAGTCTTAGTTTCTCATGTCTTTAGTATGCTCTTAAACAAAAACTCTGAAAAAGTGAAGTTAATAAAAAGATGGGCTTCCCAGCACTTGATGCTAGAAGAGTTCTCCTACCTGATGATCACCTTCACACCCCCACCCTGAGAAGGGATCAGGCTGTGTCAGAGCTGCCAGCACAGGAGTGATCTACTGCTCAGCCGAGGTCATATGATACAGGTCAGAGTTATAAACAAAATTGTCTGTGTGTCACATGAGAGGGGCACGTCCCCAGCAAACCCTGCTTGAGCAACTACTACAATGGAAGTCATCCAAGAGGACCAACTGATATCTCCAGGTCAAGTTCCTCTGAGGCCACCATCCAAGGGCACAGGGCTGCAAGCTCATTCCATTTATTGCCCTGCAACTTGCACAAGGTCCTCAGGTTCTGCAACTTCCCTCCACTTCCACAAATATATATTTTAAACATTAAAATGTGTTTTTTAATGTAATAGGAAATTGATTCTCAAAATCTGTGTTCACTGTGGAGAAAAACACGAAAATGTTCAAGATTCAAACATGCAGACCTGGTGACTTACAAATTATACAAAGTTGAATTAACACTGATTGAATTTATACCCAAATTCAAAAGAGACAGTTTCCATCCACATCAGTTTGCTTCATTCATTAGAGGTTCACAAACCTCTGTGCTGGAAGCAGCCAGGGAGAGAGCAGTGGCAGGAAAGGGTTACTGGAGAAGGAGGAAAAAGAATAAAGCAAGTGGAGCTTCTTTTAGTGACAGTGCAAGTAACGCTGTCTAAAAGGATTTGGAAATCATAATCTGAATCCCTTTGCTTCCTAACTTCTTTTTTTTTTTTTTTTTTTTGCAAACCACCAGAAAAAAAGTAATGAAGATAATCAGAAATGATACTGCAGCTGATTTATAATGGGTCTATTTGTGTATTTACCTAATCTTTTCTGAGCACAGACCTTCTGGAATGACAGCTTCTTAGATATTTATACTTTTATTTCAGCTTGCTTTTTACATATACACATATGCTTCTAATTAACATTTACAGTGTGGAAATTCAGTTCTACTCACCAGACCACACCACAGAGCCTTAAAAATTATCTTAATCAAACGTTTCAGAAATACTTTCAGGTATAAAAAGCTGGCAGAGTAGCTCTGAAAGAGCTATACTGGCAACCACTTGTGAAGATGACAGACAGGAAAGCACATACAAGAAACTTAATGGCCCTAAAGCTACTCATATTTATCCAAGTGCTACCTTGGTGTCACGACAGGACAGAGCAGCTCCTAGCTCACAGCCACACACATTTCAGTTCTAAAATTATTATTTCTTAAGAGTATTCTGCATAATTTTTTTTGCACTATTTTTGCACACTGATATTTCTCCTTGAAGTATCTGAAAACCTTCTTTTTGTTATGCTAACCAAAAGAACTACAATTGAGGTACGCCTTGCCCTCGGAACCTTAGAAACCATTTGTCTTTTGCAATCAATGTATTAAAGATAACATTTGAAAGGAAATCTTCAACCACAAAGGTGTTCAACATTCATTACACCATCCCTGGAAAAGCTGCTACAGGGAGAGCTATCAGAAGAGAAGTCTGACTGCTCCCAGATTCACAGGACACAATGCCAGAATCATTATCCATGCGAGCCCAATATCCCTAACTATCACTCAATAACCGTAATTGATTGAAGCCCTTCTTTCAGAAAGCCACTCACTTGGCCATTCCCTTTGTCATTTGTTCCTCTTTCTGAATTCATTCTCATTTCCTTTGTGAACTTCTCTGGTTTCAGCTTTCAACCACTGCTTCTTGTCTCTTTTACATTAGGGATCCCTTAAGAACTCAGTATTTTCTCTGCCAGAGATACCATTCACTGTTCTCTAACTACTCCTTATTTTTAGGGTTGAAATCCCCCACCCCCATAACCCAACAGACTGAGCACCTCTACCTTCCTCCCCAAAGCAATTTTCTCCAAGCTTTCTACAATCTCTGGGCTGTTTCATGACTTTTTGCCAATATTTCGGTCTTTCAGCTGTGGATATCTGAATCACATTGAAATGGCAGCAGCAAATCTCACAATCTCTATGATAAACAGAGCTTCAGTGCACAGCCACAAACATCCCACACTTTAAATCTCTTGCCAGAAATGCTCCTTTCTGGACTGCAACCCCATCCCTAAATCTCTACACATCCCCTCTCCTTATTCTGAAGAGCATTTTGTTTAACTGCTCTTCTGCCTCTTCCCTGTGCTCATCCATGTCATTCCATATACAGATTTCAACAGCAGTAATTGTTATTAATTTTGACTAATACCAGACTTCACTGCTGGAGGACCACCCAAAAAACCCACAGCAAAGCCATGACAGTTCCCAAAGACAACAAAGTGCTTGGTCAGCCAGTCCTTAAACCAATTACTGCAGGCTTTATTCCACTGAATAATTCAAACAAATAGTTCTAATCAGAGTATAAAACACTGTTAAGACCAGCACCTTTAAAGAAATCCATTTACATTACATCTTCATAGAAAACGATGGATAAAGGACCACATCAGATGACCTAATATCTACATCAAAGGAAACTTGTACAACTCACAAAGTGGATAAAAGGATGAAAAGGAAGGGAAAGAATAAAAAAAAGCCCACCAAACCTACGAGTTCCTGCCTCTAAAGAACACAGCAAATATATTTATTTCTAAAACAAAAAGTATCCCTATCTGCCCAAAAGTCAGGCCTTCCAGATTATCATCATTTCAGTGGGAATCATGGGATTTCACTATCTCACAGAAGTGAGCAGTATGTATTTCAATATACTTTGTAGCATAATAAAATATTCTATTGAAATTACAAGATCTAAAAAACAATTACTTTATTGCTTCTTACAACTTTTTTCACTGTAAAATTCAACTCCAAGGTAGTAATTGGCAGGGACAAAATTATGTAGCAATTAGGGCATGACAGCAAAAGCAAACAAGAACTGAAAATGGGTTCGACACTTCTGGTAACAAGCAGGTAATTATCACAGCAGCTTGAAAGGGGCATAATCAACCAAACTGACATCATCCCTCCCACATAATAAAATGTGAAATCCCTTTACGTGCAGTGTAGCTCTTACACACAGCTGGTAAATGCTGCTAGTCTAGTCTCGATGTTTGTGTCTGCAGAGCAGCTGAGGTAACATTTGGGATGGTTCAAGAGTGGGTAATTTTATTTATTTATTTAGGATGGTAATAGCTATTACATGTTTTCATCCGCTGTGAACTACAGATACAATCACTAGAAAACGCTATTTTATAAAATTGCCCTCTCTTTTCTGAGCATAGCTTTGTTTTCAAAGTTCCTAAAGAAAGAGAAAAAAAGTCTCTGCCTACCATTACATTTTCACCACCATTTACAAGATAAAACAGGTTTTTAATAGTATAAGTTCTTTAATAATATAAGTTTATACTACTTTTAACATAAAAATGATAAGTTGCCCATTTAATATGCTTCATTCTTAACTACTGTGTTTACCAGCAACACTTTTTTCCCCACAATGCATTTGTTTAAACTCAGGTGTGAACATCAACCGTGCCATGGACATGCCTGTTGTTATCTCAACACAGTGTAATTGCAAAATAAACAGTAATGTATTCATCTCCATCATGTATTTGAAATAATTAAAATACGATTTTAAAAACCCATTCATTTATCTGCTGTGCCCTTTCAGCACTATTTTACTGCAAGATTCCCACTATCAGCGCCATGTTTGGAAAACCCATCAGCCCCACTGACTCAATCAATGGTGGTTGTTTCATCTGTTAGAGCAGGCTGGGGAGAACCTCCTTCTTCCATGTTTTGTATATTCCTAACCTGTGTTCTTCTCCATTTTCTCCCTCTTTGTGTTGACAAATCCATCTACCTCCACACTGTCTGTCAATACCATTAACTCGCTGCTCCCACCTTTTTCCAGCTCATTAACAGCAAGGCCAACCCAACATTAATCCCTAAGTCTGCCGTTAACTATTTCCACACAGCTCCTACCTTTCTGATGGGTTTTGCTCCTTGTTTCTTGGATACAAGCAATTTCAAACACACTGGAACTGCAGCTCCATTTGTATTGATTTTTTCATTACAAATTTCCACAAAACATTTACAGAATATCTGCACCTATCATTTTGTAAACTCTGCTGCAAGTACCGTAAGAAAAATGAATTATTAACTCTTATTTTCTCATTTTTAAAAGCTCAGTGCTAACACATCACAACACGAATTCTTTAGACAGCTGTTATGTTAAGCAATCTATTTTTTATCAAATTTTTCTTATATTTAGACTCTTTTTTTTTTTGCACAAAATTCTCATGAAGATAACACAAAGCTGGCTTCCTGGATCTCAGCTTCTGAAAAGTATTAGGGAAGTTTTGAGTATTCCTTGTAAAAATTAAATTTCATGAGTGTGTAGCCTAAACATGGCATGCCTTGACTTGTGCAAGGTTTGTTACTGACAAGTAAAGCAGATGTGGGCACAACAGGAGATATTTAATTGCTGACTATATGTTACTGACATGATAAAGATGTTAATACTATACCAAACCTTGTCTTTTTTTCCTGCATACCTGAACCATTTTAAACCTCAAATTATTTAAACAGGTCAAGATGTATTGTTCAAGATGTATTATCAAGAATTCTCTAAACTAGAATAAAAGTGATAAAAACACAAAGAAAGTTTCCATTGCCAACAGAACACGTGGAGGGAAAGGACCAAGGAACAGGTCCTCAGAAGTGATGAGGTGGGAAACCTTCTGTAACCTTCACCACCCTCTCTT
The DNA here is from genome assembly GCA_013396995.1 of Dicaeum eximium. NCBI lineage: Eukaryota > Metazoa > Chordata > Aves > Passeriformes > Dicaeidae > Dicaeum > Dicaeum eximium. The sequence continues at coordinate 2,782,858 of VWZP01001896.1, forward strand.
CTCCACTCATCTTTGTTGTTTCAGTGACAGATTGCACCAGAAATGCCTTTTTACTGAAAACTTAAAACTACAGCAGCACCCAGGAGCCACAGCATTGAGCATACTGGATATGGATATTCCATGATACTTTAATTCCAAAGACTTGGGGGAACATATAAGACTCACACATGAAATTCCAGGCCCCATAAGCTCCAGAACAAGCACATAAAGTCATCTGATAAAGGACCAAATACTGGTTTCCTTCTTTTCATCTAGATCCTACAGTAAAGGTAATGTGCTTGGTTCAGGGTCCCTAAGGAAAATTTTCTTCATCTAAACAGCTGGAAATAATGTTTTGTTGGAAAAAGTACAGTATTTTGAAGTAGAGGTCCTTGCAACGAAATCTCTGAGAAGATGCCAGGAAAACGAAGTTAACAGTAACACCAAAAATTTTACCTTCTCTGTGTACAGACCCACCCCAACACCTTATTTTCTTACAGCCAATTCTACATCCCTATCTGCAGATATGTTGAGGTTTCTTTCTTCCAAAAATGAGATCAGAAGCTGAGGTTTAGCTTCCATTGGAAAATAAACGTGGGCTTGAGTCTCATTAGACGCACCCCACATTAGCACACCCCAACATTTAATTTCTTGCAGAATATAACTAAGTTGGTAATGCACAGCGTAAGAATTTCAGCTTAAAAAAAAACTCGAAACAATACTGACCAAGTGTTCTACCATTAAAGAGAATCTCTTAGCAATGCCACTGAACTCATGGCTAAGCTTAATATAAAATATCACCAAATATAAACTTTATTAGCTAAATACATTTCTGTTCTTCCTCCTCCAAGTCAAATGCAAGCCTGTTTAAATGCCTAGCCTTGGATGTGCACATTAAAATAAAAATATATGAGTCTGAGACCCTGACTCAAAATCATCACACCTGCACATGCAAGGCTGAGTAATTAACCTGTAGTAGGTATTGAACCTGTAGTTCATCAAGGACTTTCTGAAAGCCCTTTGGTTTTTATGCATTCTGTTCTCAGCCTAATTCAGAGCATTTGGATGAAAAGCCTATATAATTCCAAACTATTATGAAAGCCTCTTTTTTTATGAAACCTTACAAATTCTGATGACTTCTTTATGAATTCTTCTTCTGAAGAAGAACTGTGTTCTTTCAAGTTTCCTTGGCCATAAATTTTATATTCGGGTTCACTGAAAAGAAATAATAAAACTTAAAACTGCTAAACTTACTAGCTAATAAATATACCATCACTACAACAAACCATGAAAGAATCCATCAATAGATTTGATTTTTTAAATTAGTGACAGCACATCGTAGAAAACATACTGCTGAAGAATGAATGGCAGGGGGAAAAAATCTCTGAAAAATGGCATCATCTGCTAAGTATCTCAGATAAAATTTGCTACCCTATTGCACCAGCTGCAAAATTCCATCTCTGCTGTCCTGCACACACTTGGAAAACTACAGGAACCAGGTTTCATACCATCAGGAAAATCATGGGCCAAATACAATGGTGCTCTGACATGTTACTCCCAACACCTCAGTAAGAAAGGTTTTCTTTTTATCAAGGAATTGCCCTGAATGAGCGCAGCAACTACTGATATTCTTAACACATATAAGAAAAAAATTCTAACTTTTTAAGAGATTCATTTCAAAGAGATGTAATAAAACCTACCAAGGCAAACCAGTTCTTCAACATGACGAATGTATCAAAAGAAAATGTACATAAAATAAATGGGACTCATTTAAGCAGCTACTACCAGTTTACTACAGATACCCTGTTTGAATAAAGCAAAATGAGTTAACAGTATTCTCTCACAATCAGATTTTTAATATCTGCATTAAATCTAAGTAAAGATCCTATTATACACTTTTAAAAGCAAATTTATAATAGAAGTATGTCTGAAGCTGCATCATAGGAAAAAAAAAAAACCATCCAACTAAGTATTTAGAATTTCCCATCCTATTATTCAGGAAGATCTAAGAATACCAAAATATTTTTAAAACAATAATAGAAAGTAAAACCACATTAGAAAACCTCCCCCTAAAGCTTACAGTTATTGCAGTACTTCTTAAGGCAGAGTTTCATGACAAAAATACTCGTTTTGTGCAGCAGAGACACACAAAAGGATTCTTCGGGATGCCAAACACTTTCAGAACTCTCCAGTGATGACTCATCCTGTTATGTATACAAAGCTTTCATTAAAAAAAAAAAAAGTCAGTTGGCATCATTACAGATCCTCAGTTAGCGATCTTCAACTTACTGTTAGTTCTTGTACAAAGTATTCTAAACACTGCAATGAAGTATTCTGGTATGCTAATTTTGGGGAGGAAAACGTGCAACTTAACTTGAATGGCCTTTCTTACATGGAGTTTCTACTCCAGCTCACAAACTGCTCCAAGATGGCCTCAAACACAGTTTTGAGCTACACAGAAATTCTTTGTTGCTCCACAGCAGTTCCTTGCCAGTCGCGCTGATCAACTATTTTGCCAAAACCAGAAAAATAAGTCTTTCAAAATGAGTCTTGATGACTGGAACAAAAAGAACCACTTCTTAAAGGAGGGAAAAAAAAAAAAAGGCGGGGGGGAAGGGTAGTTTAACTGCTCCTAAAAACTTTGAAAGCATTCCTCCTGGATCTCTCCTCAGAAGTGCTGTTTTAATCCCCCCCACCCCAAATTAATCAATTTAGATAATCTGTTGTTCTGCAACAAAACCACAATAAACTAAAACTGCCACATAGATGCAAATAATTGTGATGAACTGTGCTGCTATACCGACAAGTATTTTTTAATAGGACAGCTTTCTTTTTTATATATACAACTTCTTGGAAATGTGGTGTTGGTTTTTTTAATTGGCTGTTGTTTGCTTTACTTATACACAAGAATGTTTGCAAGATGTACTGAAACCAGAAGCCTCCCACAGCACTACACACAGTGCAGCAAGCCTGCATCTCACTCCATCAAGTCTTTCCAGACTTTTCCAAGTCAAGAGGGTCATTTTTATTCCTGCTCATCTTCTACCTGCAGGCAGCCCCCTACAAACCCAGGTAGGGAGGAGCTTTAGCTCAAACAAGCACTGACCTCCTCAAACTCATTTCCAGATTCCCTCCACACAGGCAGCAAGTCTGGAGTTCGCAGCCCTCCCACGGCATCGTCTGGCCCAACTCAAACAAACAAGTGAGATAGAAATAATTTCCTTTATGTTCAATCCCTCCAGTCACTCACTTCTCTAATAATTCAGTTCCTAGTGTTGATCCTTTTCTAAATATGGCCACATAAGCATAAGCAGCGAGCCTCAGTGCCAGCTATGCAATTTCTCTTTCCCACTGGGGACAAGTTTTCCAGCATCTCAGATGTTTTCAGAACAGACGCCTCCCCCACCACTGCCACATATACATTTTATTTTATTTCTTATGAACGCCTCTTACCCACAGCAGTTACAAGTGCCAAATCATCTGATTTCACAGAGTGTCAAAAGAAAAGCCAGATCTAAGAACTTTTATAGCATTTTCTATCCCTTCTTCCTCTGCAACATGTTGATTTGGAAATAATACTCTTCATTTGCTCAAATTCCAGTGGCTACAGGAAGTCTGCTGTCCCTCTCCAGTCATTCACACTGATCACAGGACTTGATCAACCACACCATGTTTCTGTAAGTTTAAGCTGTCCATGGGTACTGTGAAGGCTATATGTGATCAAAGATACAAACTAAATTTGTGTATTCATGCAATGAGTCTTCGAGCTTTAAGCATACCAATTTCCATGTTTCACAAAAAACAAACCTAAGGAACAGCCCATTTTTACGGCTTCCAGACGAGCTATGAAGGCTTGTGTTGGAAAGTGTAACAAAATCCTTTTTATTTTTTAATCTAGTTCTAAGTTTTTGTTATTCTCTCATTATTTATGTACTACCACAGGTGGTCATGGCAAATTACCAACATAATTTATGCCGGTTCTTTAACTGCAAGTCTAGCTTACTAATTAAATACCAGGGAAAAAAACCCCAAACAAACAANGCAGTTAAGAAGCAGAGGTACAAGAAAGCAGGAGACACCCCCAGACAACAAGAGAAGCTTCATATTTGTCTATAGCAGACTATGTTTAAATGAAAGCAGACACCATTTTCATTTCCTCTCATTTAATCAGGGGTGGATGGAAGAGGGCAGAGGAATAAGGACAAGCCTCTTCAGCAGAGGTTTGGACAGGGCTGGGGTCTGGGGGGTGAACAAGGAGCCTCATAAAAAACAGGAGGCATTTCCAAGCACACAGCACAAACATAATGGAGGGTCCAGCATGGCCTTGGCTCCACAGAACAAACAAAAGGGGATACTTTAATCATATTTTAATGAGCCTTTGCACGTGACCTGGTCCATTAGATGCTGAAATGCTGCTGCAGTTACTCCACAGCCACCTTGGCATTTGGTGGCTAATGCTCCAACTGGCCGCTATAGTACCCTTGAGGAAGGAAAAATAAATAAAGCTGCTGCAGCAGCTTTGGTTGATAACAGTATTAATACACTGGAGGTTTAAAAGATCTGTAGATCCACAGACATCAGCATGATCAAGTGTGCAACCTTAACTCACTAATAACCAGTTCTGTCAGGAGACATATTACACACAATAATTAAGTCAATTTAGGTTATATAAAAAACAGGTTCATTATCCAAATACAAATATTATTTAACTAATAGAATGAATCAAAACTTAAGCTATGCAACAGACATTTAACAACAGAAAACAAGACACTGTGGCTCCTTAAGGATGCAAAATGTGAAAAGATTTCCTGCTCTAAGAACCACAGCAAAACTTGCTAACAGTCCAGAAATCCTGCTTTTGCAGTCTGTTTGTCTCTTACTGCCTTCAAAAATCAGTCCTGTTACACACATACGGGTTTTTTTCAGTTTAAATAAAATTTCCCCGATGTGCCCTAGTGCTTTCAACCACATCTTTGAAAAGCACATAGTCTGGTTTTCTCACACATAGATTTTCATGCATCCTGACAATCATAACCACAATTCACATCGAGAAGGTGATCACAAAATCAGCATTTACTGTCTCTTCCAATACTTACTACACACCACTGATGCTAACAGGTAGAAGGAACAAGAAAATCCCGAGTGAAAGCCTGCTGTTCTCACACTCTGCAGCTGAACTGTGGAACTCCATGCTCAGCACTCTGGAAGTTTGTGAGATTGAGGAGAGGCTGGACACACTCAGAGGAGATTTTTATGCTCAACAGACCTAACACAGCAATACTATCCTTGACTCCAGAAATCCCACAATTCTTTCCCAATCTCCTGCAATCAGTGGTTTGGGGGAGTATCATTACAGAATTACTTTTGTCTTATTTTCCTATTAACCACTGCAGGAAACATGATGATGGGACATCCACATCTCTGCTCTGACCCAGCACAGATGCTGTTGTGAAGTAAGTAATTTCTCCCAATTATTTACAAACAGACTCTGATCCAAGAAAGCTCATCATACTGCCCAGATTACTGTCACACCTAAAGATTCATCTTTAGCAACACTGAACTTTATTTCCAGCCTTGTATTCAATATCCTGTATTCTGAAAACTGAACCTGCGGCTATGCAGCTTTTAGTGATTTATAAAAGTTTAATTCCTCCAAAATATTGGTTCTTGATTTCTGATGGCCAGAGACCCCCATGTGGGCTTCCAGAAATTCAGTTCTGCATGGTGGGAAGCAAAGAAAATGCCCAAGCATCCATATATACCTTTCCATTCAGGATCTTTGTCCATACTGTACTGAAAAGGTGATACACCTTATCCCTTACTCAGGTCATTATCTACCACAGCAAAACAATAACACTGAGGCAAGCTTCATGTCATACAATCATGCTTTTTAAAAAGATGGTCTCACAGTCAAAGAACACCTATTTTTCCTGTATTTAAGCAACACAAAGCTCTTCTGGCAGATCAATGGATCCTCCTAAGTCACTGAATTTCTTGCACAACATCAGAAGTAAGTTAAAGCCCTAATGTCCTGTACATACAATCACCTGACATTTTGCTGCTATCTTCTAATCTGAAATAATACCCAATCCACAAGCATTCTAACCTTATCTTTATATATGGAATTTATAATTTTTTGCTTCTTCTTGTCACTTAAAAATCACCAAGAGAGATTCATGGAGAGTTATTCTGCCCCCCACCTTGGATGAAGTCCTGACTTTGAGCACTCAGGCTCACCTTTTTTTTTTTTTTGGAATTTGACGAGCATCACTGAATGCCAGGACCAAAGAGCCAAGGAAGGAGTTTTATGTAAAACAGTTGGTGTTCATTGACTGTTGGCAAGCTCATCCTCCTTCCTGGAAGTTGCTTAATTTCACTCATCTACTTTTCATAAGGATGTGGTCAATGTTCATGAGGAAACCTAGTAAAAGACAAAGTGTATTACATAGAATCCCATTATCTGGATGGTCTGACTAGGAGTGTGTGTACTGGGATGGCACAGAGCTCTGTCAGCAAATTTCACTTTTGCTGCTCAGGTAGAATCAGGGTATAGGATTATCTGCAGAAAGGTTAATTCTGATGAGTTTAGCAGGCTTAGGAGGCTGTTGGAAGGACTGGAGAGGAGATTACAGGAGAGATTATTTCAAGATCCATCTTCTTTCAGTACAAGCTGCAACCACTGAAAGAGTAATGACCCCACCACCACTGTTTTTCTGCCGTAACTATACCACTACACCACATCTTCCAAATTTCTCAGAAGTAATTTCATGCTCAGAAGATGCTACAGAACAATCAGAAAAAATAATAATCATAAACTGCTGAAGAGACTGCAACCATCGCTGGCTTTTCCATTACAATGAAGCTCTGGCAAGACAGCCTTCCCTAGAAAAAGCCTACTACTCTTCATCTGCAAATATATGTCTTATTTACCAAGAATGCTACCAAGTAGCTCTCCTTTACATGCCTCCTGGCCTGAAACTTTTGGCACAGGAGATGATGAAAAGTGCAAGGATAAGATATGGAGTACTACACACAAAATTATTCAGCCTTACATCACTCTGATAAAACTGAACACGTAATACCAGTTTTTCAGATGCTGATTGTGTTTGATGAAATCAAGGCTGGGTCTCAGAGGTATGAAATAAGTATCTAGCTCAGGAAGAAATAAGCCCAGCTCTCTCTGAGTGACCCCAAAGTGCCCCCTTTTTTTTCTTTGCACACAACAGGACTCTGATTCTTGCCAGCCTCTGCAAAGCAGTGGGAGTAAAACATGACTAACTGGCCAGTAAAAGAATAATAGAGAAATCAAGAACAAGTTTATGCAATTTATAATTGTTGTGATTCCAGCTTAGCACTGTTTCACAGAATCTAAGTTGACAGAAAACTGTTCTCACATTTTCTTGATATCGGAAGAATGAAAAACTATTCCACAATGCCTGGTTTATTTTTCTCTGAAGCATCCTCTTCTCCAGTTTTTGATCATGCAGAGCAGCAACTGGTTAGCACTATTCAAAACAGTAGGTGCAGAACAGTCTAGGCTATCGAATTCTTACTTGTACTGATGAATGTTTACTCTCATTTTATTTCAATGGAAAACTTTCTATTGACTTCACTTGTCTTTGAAACAGAATTGTGTACCTTAGAGAATACCCCATCATGCTGATTAATAATTAAATGAATCCATACAGTACTTATTCACTGACAGTTCTTTATTTGGAGGTCCAGAGGCATCAATAATGAAAACTCCTCTGTAGAACTGGCAAAGCTGTCAGCAGCAGATGTTGAAGATTAGGCAGCCATGAGGAAAGAAATAAATATAATATAGGATGGTTTACATACCAACTGTATGTAGGTCTATCAATGATCAGGGGAGCTACCTCTCCCTAACCTTTACATCTCTCAGCTTTCACCAGAGGAAACAGCAGCCAACTATCTTCATCAACATGGGTGAATGCAGATAGCAGAACTGTCCAAAGCAATCCCTGGCTGCACAGCACAGCTCAGAAACTCTGACTTTCCGGTAACAAACTAAACTGGAGTCAACCGATTTCAAAACATCCCCAAGGGGAGCAATAGAATGGCCTGAAATTGCAGATATTCACCAGTTCAGCCCCAGGATTCTAAAACTTTCTACAGAAAACAGACACAACCATCTCAGTTGCTGAATCACAGGCATCAAGACCGATTCAATATCTACATGTGTTTCTGAAAAATGGAAGAAACAAAGTAATTAACTTACTAACTCCTCTTAGCTAAACATTCTTCATCATTTTAGGTGGATTTTACTATCTGAGGATAAATATACCAGAGGGAAAAAAGATGTGTCTAACTATTTTAGGTCTTGTTGATTACTAAATATCTAAAAAAATTTACAGGGCAGACTCCTCTCCCCAGCCCAGTTTCAAGAATTTTTTAATGCAGGATAGTACTCTGATCCACACAAACCACCTCAGAAATCTTCCAGACTTCATCACCATCACTCTCTTTTTCCAAGAACTAGACCTCAAGTTGTAATAGTTGTTATTTCTGGAGCTGCATAAAAATGTCTTCACATGGTTTCCCTAGACAGTTTATTTTTCTTAATTTAAAAATCTTAGCTTCCTTTAACAAGGTAAAAACAAAGATGACAAGGAAACAGAAAGGAAAAGACAACGAAATACATATGAGAATAAGCACTGCTTACAGGCAAGCTACCTCACCAAGGTGGATTAAGGTGAAATGCTGAAGTCCATGCACCTCAACCTCCATCTCCCATCTGCCTTACAGATTATATTCCTGTAACTCTGGGTTCCTCTTTCCTGAGCAAACCCACCATCCTTCCAAAAGCCCCCTGCCTTGCTTCTGTACCCCTTCCTATGTGCAATCAGCTTTTTACTAAAGTACTGCAAAGCCAAAGCGAAATGTTTCCAGTGAGAACAGTTTATATTTAAATAACAATGATAATACTCACTGCTCAACCCTGACCTCCATTTTATGGCAGTCCTGAACATACACTGAAATGACTCCTGCCACAGCTGTGACTAAACCTTCTGTACACAAGGCAAGGCTGACAGGGCAGTGACGACACCTACCATACCTACTATTTGACCCAGATCAATGACCTCTGAAAAGGTTAGAAAATATTCTAGGTTCATTCATTCCCTCATCACTCTCCTTGACCACTGCTGGTGTCTTTCTACATGCTAACTACATTCTCAATAGTACATTTATCAGCCACAAAACCATGCTGATAAAATTGCCCCACTCAAGCCTAAGGGCAAAATAACTAAAATAAAGCTCCAACTTTATTCCTTCTCATTGCTCCAGATATACCATCCTTGTATAGTCCCATCCAACCCATCCCTTCTCCCTGCCCCATCCTCTTTGTTCCACCAAATACATCACATCCTTTCACCCTGTTTCTCCTGCTTCAAAAAAGCCTTCAAACTGTATTAAACTCAGTACCCTCACAAGTCACTTGATTCAAAGAAGGCAGATTTCTGCAGAACTGTAAGCCTAAATAAGAATTCTGTTTGACGTTTTCTGAATTCTGGAAAAAATACAGCTACCTTTCCTCCTGGCTCAATTCCACTTCAAAGAGATCCCCCATGGAATGATTATTCCCAGAACTGCCCTCTTCAGAGTTGTCCCATTTTTCTCCAAGGCACCTGATGTTACATGCTAACAGGGACTGCAAACTGGTTAACTATAAACTATATATAAACCAGGCAGTAATAACCTGCTCTTACATTCACTTCTTCCTGAATGGAGTCTTCCAAAAGCAACCTACCTTCTCTTTTTATAGCATGGGAGCATTTGGGCCCCAGAAATTAAAAATAAGAAAAAAAAATTATATTTAAAAAAAAAAAAGATAGAGAAAAAGGAAGATCCAGAGTTAAAACAACATGGAAATGTCTGTGGTTGGAAGGAACACACTGAGCTCCATCTAAAACAAAGAATTCATTCCTGAAACTGAATTATACCCAAGAACTGCAAGTCCTGGCTAAATAAACAAATACACAAGCAGACTCTTCTTCCATGCCTTTATTTTCCCTAATTAAGTAATGTTACACAAGTATTTACCTTTTAGTGTTTGGAAATTAAAATGAAAATGTGGGACAAAGAGGCCAGCATGCAATCTTTTATTTTCTAGCTGTATTACAAAAGCACCATCAGCACAAGCCAGGCTTACTGTGGAACATTTCACCAGTGAGTACAAACAAGAGGGAGACTTCCCTGGAGAGACAGACAGAAATGCAGAGGACTATGACTAACTTCCAACAGACCTTATGGAGGAGTCAAATAGCCTCCAAATGCATGATATCATCTATGCCTGTGCCTTGCTTTGGACCTCAACACTGAGATGAAAAAAATTCTAACGAGGAAGGCCACATAAAATTATGCTCCATTTTTAAATCAAAGATATCACCAAAGGACAAAGCTTAACTGTGATGTTTCTCCACTCAACTCCATCTGAGACGTCAGGGAAAAAAAAAAATCTATCAAGAGCACAGAAAGACACATCTGTTTGCTGAACACATTCCACATGAGATTACCAAACACAAAGAGGTGAACGCTGTCAAACAGAAGGCGCTCACCTATTCCCAAAAGCACGTGACACTTCCCTCCCCATTTCCATGACATTTCCTGGTTCACCTCAGCCGTCCCAGGGAGCGCCACTGCGGCACAGCGAATGCCATGAATCGCAAGAAGACATCTGATATCTGTGATATCACACGCTGGGATCCTGCCAGAGAGCCACAACATGCCAAAAGGATTTCGCAGAGGAAAGACAGAATTATAAAAGACTAGCTGAAGGCCCACTGTCAAATTGGATTTCAATACTTCTTTCTTCCAACACCCTACATCCCAGGGGTTCCAGGAGCTTTAGCAATTACTAAAATTGGAACTGCCCAAATAAAACAAAAGAGTGACTTCCAGCTTGTTTGGAGTATGCTTTTCACAACACTCCAGAGTCAGTCCCCCATCCTCTTGGGCTGTGTTTTATACTAAATGGTACACATCAAGTACACACTCCTCCATACTGAGAGTTTTCTATCCACACTTTCAGAACAGGAAACCAGAATTGCAAAGCCGTAAGATTTGACAGCAGTGATGAGAAAAGAAGACTTTAACCATTATTTTTAAATAGCTGAATAAATTAGATACAGTAAGTCTGGAAATACACATAAAGCAGATACTGAATGGTCCTTTTAGTCTGAAACAAAAGGAGAAACAAACGCATGGCTGCTTTTAATTTCTGCTCAGCCATTTACCCTTAAGAGATCATTTTCAGACAAGTCCAATGAACGGTCACATTAAGAAACTGTACATGATGCAACTACTTTCTACTGGTATATTATGTAAATGACAATAATACCACCTCCTGTGTCCTCCCCTCCAAAAAAAAAAAAAAGCTTCCAAAGAACATTTTGCCAAAACAGGAGTTTCTGCTTAGGAGAGAATAATACAGGGGAAAAAAAAAAAAAAGAAAAACGAAAAAAAAAAATATAAGTCAACTGAGTGCAGAATCTGACAAAATAATTATACAAATTTAAATACTACTCCTACCAAGAAAAAGAGTATTTTGACCTAAAAGCATATATACTTAATGCTGGCAGAATATCAGGTATTACTTTGCATAGAACAGACAAAACAAAAGAAGAGTCACAAAACAGTTTACAAAGATGACCTGTAAGTGAGGCAAGGAACTGAAAACTACAGATACTCGAACTCCAAGTATATTTTTAAAAGAAAGACCGTTTACAACCAAGTAGTAAAGGATGCATAACCAAACCCTTCAAAAACAAATGTACAGTAGCCATCAGTGGAGTTACTGAATGGCACTTAGATGCAGCTGATCACACAGCACTGAGAAAAAAGTCTGTCTTGTCTCCTGCTTCTATCTTACATGGAGATGGTTAAAATATTTGCACATGGCAGTCTGGAAAGCTGCTGTTATTTTGTGTAGCAAGTGTATTTTATTGTGCAGGAGCATCATACACCACACACGACCATCACCATGATGTACACACAGCACAAAGACCCCTGCACGTAACCTCCAGCTTAGGAGCTGTGTATACTTCAATACCCAGCATTGAACAGAGTCACTGAGAACCTTTAAATGTCTGCCCAGTTGTTTCAGTTTTGCTGTAGGAGTACGAACCCACTAATGCTTTATTTCTTCACATGAAAAAGCCCCAAACCGTTCTCATACTGATCTTCAGCTCTTTCAACAACTCCACACCAACTAACGCTATTCTAAGAAAAAAAAATGAAGTTAAACAAAAATCTAAACTAACTCAGGAACATTTTCCAATTATGTAAGAATCCAGTAAGTGTTAACTAATGATTTACTGGTGAGTGTGTAGTGTTCAGTATCCAGAATTAGGCACAAGACCGAAGGAGTTTTTCAGGAAAATACAAAACACTACACAAATTAACTGGTTCATATTTTGAAAGCATAGGTTGTTACGTTGGGTGGGTTTTTTTAATCTACCTGCTACAAAGTAAGGCCACTGGAAAAAGGGGTAGCCAGCCTCTCGTACTGCCCAAATAAAAAAAGAAGTAAGACTTTTTTTCTTTACAGTTGTACCAACCAAGTTTGTTAAAGCCAGCCAGTTACATAACACTTACTTTGACTTATGACCTATTTGATCACACAAAAATCATCATTTACGATGGTCTGGCCGTCCATTATGCGCTAGAAACATAGTTTATTTTTTAAAGCGTTTTTTTCTCTCTTAGTTTAGAACTACAGTTTAAAACAGTGGAGAGGATCACCTAAAATTAACACTATAAAGGTATGCTTTGAAAGCACGCAAAATTAAAATGGCACGCTCTTCAAAAATAGCGTGCACAGAATACTTCAAAATATTAAAGAAAAATTAACCCTATCTCCATTTTCCATCTCTCCAGTATTTACATCAGGAAGTGACAAAAAAAAAAAAAAAAGGAAAAATAATATTTATGCTATAGCTAATCATATAAAGTCGTATTTTTTAAAGAATATCTGCGGGCACACGTGTGTAGGTGTAGCCAGGGCAGCGCTGACCGGATGCTCGGCTGCGCCCGGGTCAGACCGAGCGGGGCTTTTGTGGTTCCTTCTCCCACCCACCACCCTCCTTTTTCCTTATTTTTATTTTGTAAACGGCCGCGGATTATCCAGCGAGCGTGTAACTTGAACCTCTACACCCACGTCTGGACGCGGGTCCAGGGGTTTTTTTTGACCGAACGGCGTCGAATTGGCCGTGCCGAGTGTCAGCGGCGCCCAGTCCCCACGCCAAGTTTGCCGCTTGGTCCCGGCGGGTCCCCCGTCCCCGGGGAGCCCCTTCCCGCTGTCACCGCCTGCCCTCGATACAAAGAAGTTCAGCGCCAGCCGTACTCACCCCCGGCGAACTGGCTCTGCGCGACATCGCCCAGCGCCGCGGAACCGCTCGCAAATCCCCTCTGGAAAATGGAGGGGCTGGCACCGGTGCGATCCGGAGGGAAGAGAAGTTATTTACATGCCAGGGCCCGAGCCCAGCGCGGAGCGGAGACGGCGATGCTCAGCACTGCCCGCGGTCTGCCATGTTCGTGCCGCTCGCTCGGCGCTCCCCCGGCCGCTGCCCCGGGGCCTCGGGCGGCTCTACAGGGCCCCCCCCATGGCGGCG